>OY743174.1:42411084-43011084 GCA_963555705.1 Ligustrum vulgare | reverse complement strand
ATGGAACTATATACATGCAAGTTGAATCACATAGAACAATGCATTACCCAAGAGGATCCTTATTCGCCAATCTTTTGTGAGCACTAAAATTATGAAATGTGAGCACTAAAATTATGAAAAACACTTTTGATTAAATATTTTCGTGCTTTTGAAGAAAGGATATGATGGATTGATATATAAGTTGGCAAGAGGCATGTCATGATGGACAACATAGGGAAAAAACGATCAAATAATACATTGCTTTAACTTTTCCAACAAGACATAATGAATTTCATTTTGTTGTCCTAAATCATTAGATAGTTCAACTTGTTTAGCTAACTTTACGCATATGTCAATTTTTCTCTTATCCTAAGCATTTCCGTTAGATCTACCACTACACGAACCGGGATCTATAGGTCGCCCCTACAGTCTCAAACGTTTAAAAGCGATACGATGTCGTCCTATTATAACTAATCATGGAAGGTTCTGTCAAGAATAAAGAGCCAGAGAGCAAACAGAGAATGAAGAATTGTATATTAAACTGTATAAAATTATACAAGGGTCCGTCTCTTTTTATTAGAGGAGAACGAGGCTAGCTACCATATATACAGAAAAGTAAATCCCATGAAATAGAGTCCCCTTTACATATCCAAGGATCCTAAGAACAGCAGCATAATGAGTGGAACGAGGAGAATATATAAACTGACTAATCAAGGTAATTGCATAAGAGATATCAGGATGAGTCACCGTCAGGTAAATTAGATTACCAACCAACTGCCGATAAAGAGTGGCATCAATCAAGAGTGTTCCGTCGTAGGAATAAGCTTGACATTTGTCTCTAAATGGCTATCCACGAGCTTATTATCTGTCAGTTTAGCACGTGATAATAGCTCAGATGCATAATTAGCCTGTGAAAGATAATAACCATCAGAGTAGGTTGAGACCTCTAGACCAAAAAAAAAATAACTAAGCAAACCCAAATCCTTCATTTCGAACTGGTGAGTAAGAAATTGCTGAAGTGCATGGATGCCATGAAGATCATCACCCGTGATAACCATATCGTCAACATAAAGTAGAAGGAGGACAATCTTAGATTCAGACCGTCGAATAAATAGAGCAGAATCATATGCACTGGGAGTAAAGCCTTGCTGAGCCAACATAGAATTGAACTTGGAAAAATAAAAGCGGGAAGACTGCTTGAGACCGTAAAGTGCCTTAAGTAGGCGACAAACCTTCTGAGGCGGATGCTCAAAACCCGGAGGAGGTTTGATATAGACTTCTTCATGTAGATCATCGTTAAGAAATGCATTCTCAACATCCATTTGAAATAGTTTCCAGTGCCGAGCAGCTGCAACATCAAGTAAACAACGAAAAGAAGTAAGGTGAGCAATAGGTGCAAAAGTCTCCTCGTAGTCAATACCATATTCCTGAGTAAAACCTCGGGCCACAAGCCGACCTTTGTAACGCTCAACTGACCAATCAACCTATGTCTTAATCTTGTATACCCACTTACATCCCATTGCAGACTTACCAGGAGGCAAATTAACTAGGTCCCATGTATGAGTATTGAGGAGAGCCTGTAGTTCATCAGACATAGCTTTTTGCCAAAGTGGGTCAAAACTGGCCTCGCGATAAGTGTGAGGTTCATGAAGAGTGGTAATAGTAGAATAACAATGATAATCACTAAGATGAGTAGGAAGGGTTCTTACTCTAGTAGATCGACGATTTTCTAGAGTAGCAGTGGACTCAGAAGCAATGACAGGATCAGCAGATGGTGCGGACTCGGGAGGAACGAGCGATGACTGGTCACTAGATGAGCTTTCAACACTTGCATTAGACACTAAAGGAAATTCTGTACTGTAATCAGAAATGATAGTAGACGGAGATGGGGATTGTGATGGAAAAGAGTATATAGTGGTGAAGGGCTTGTGTTCCCAAAACTAAACATGACGGGAGATGCAAAGTCGGTTAGCGACGGGGTCATAATATCGATAACCTTTGTGTTCAATGCCATAACCAAGGAAACAATAGAGACGAGATCGTAGTTCAAGTTTGGTACGTCCATGAGGTGGAAGTAAGACAAAGCAGCTACAACCAAGGAAACAACAGAGACGAGATTGCAGTTCAAGTTTGGTACGTCCATGAGGTGGAAGTAAGACAAAGCAGGCATAACCAAAAACTTTTAACAGAGAATAATTTGGTACATTTTCATGAAGGAGCTCATAAGGAGGCATATTCGATATGGTAGGGAAGGGGACTCGATTGATCGTGTATACAACTGTGAGAGCAGCTTCTCCCTAAAAAGAGTCAGGGAGTGAGGCTGAGTGTAATAGAGATCGTACAGTATCAAGAACATGAAGTTGTTTGCGTTCTGCACGACCATTCTGCTGTGAGGTATATGGATATGAACGATGGGGAAGAATACCGTCCTCTTTAAGAGTGTCAAGAAAGGAAACTGTTCGCTAAAATCATATACCACAAGTGCACGGTTCGCGTTCAAGTAGTACAGTGGACTCGAAAAGTCCAAGTTATCGTACCCACGAGGATTGATTGATTTGTAAATAAACTTGTTGATTTCATTTTAAAAGAAAAGTCAAGTAACATAAGAGTTTGGTTTGGTGGTGAATTACTAACTAAATGACATAAATAAGAAACATGGCAATATGAAAACTAGTTAACTAAAGCAAATAAGTAACAAAATATAAAAGTTAGAATTAAAACTAATTATTCAAAGTAAACTAATGACAACAAGAACTTGGTGATTAAAATAAGCTACATAACATAAGACAATGTAAATTTAGTTTTCATAGCTATACTAATTTCTTCTTTTCAAAAATCAATTAGTGGTGATTACTCAATTAACCAAATTACATGGAAAATTCTAAATTTAACCTAGCATGTGTAATAACTTGCAATGACAAGACTAAATATTAACAACATTTGAAGATTACATAAACATAAAACAACATTCCTAATCATGAAAACATAAACATAAATACCCAATATTCATAAAAGAACCTAAAATGCTTAAATAAAGATAAACTAGTCAAAAGTTCCAACACAATAACATTAAGCCATAATAAAATAACAACAACACTTAACAATTAACATAATAATTTCATCAAAGAGTTAAATGAAAGATTGCAAATAAGGTAGTAAAGAGAACTCCCCTCCAACATGATTTCTTGAGTTGAATGCTCCCAACTTTCTTTACTTTGCACCAAATTTCTCTTTCAACAATGAATTCCTCCAACAACCCAAGCTTAGAACATTAAATACACAAAACCCATATGCAATTTTGGTGAAAATGTGAGTAAATAACAAAAGTCAAAGATTTAAACAACAATAAAAACTTGAGTGTAGAGGAAATATTATCATGAACACAAAATATTAAACTAGCATTGCATTAATAAAGTGAAAACTCAAGAGAAAATTACAAAGAAAAATTGAAAAAGGCAAGAGAAAAAATGATAACCCTAGCCAAGTGAGGATTTTGATATTTATATTCCTTTAAAAATCAACCAAAAACCACCCTAAAAATGTCAAAATCCACGTAAAACAGGGTTTTGGGCCGAATCGGACCGGTCCGGGTTAAGGGAAAAATAAGATTTTTTTTTTTAAAGCTATGCGATCTCGTGGTTGAAATTTCGGCCCCAACCTTGGCCACCGGTCCGTTTCACTGGCTAAGTCGCGAACGCGACATGGTTCGAGCCACTCATTCACGTGGCTAGGCTGGGACGCCTCCTTGCAGCTTGGTCCTTCTAATAATTGACATCAAATCCTCCATCTTTCAATTTCGATCAATTTGGTCCTCGAATTTTTGGATTTCTTTCAAATAAGTCCTTCTAAAATTGCACTTTAGGCCCTTTAACTTTTGGATCTTGCAATTTGGTCCCTCGATTAATTGCGCAGCTCTTCCAGAACTTCCCGAAAGTGACAAAATAGTCCCCACTTCCAATTTCAGCATAGTTTGCACTTCTTTTGTGATTTTTGACCTCAAACATGGATACTAACCTATTTAAACACAAAATATGCATAAATTAGTAGATATTTGCTCAAGATATTCCAAAATGTGCTAACTTAAAGGTATAAAAATGCATTTAACAGAAACGGTCGTATATTCCATAGCATTGTCAGAGCGAAAGACTTTGATAGTGCAATCAAATTGATTTTTAATCATCTGTTTAAATTCACGAAAAACTGTGAGTAACTCTGATCTATGACGTAGAAGATAGATCCAAGTATAGCGAGAATAATCATCGATAAATATAACAAAATAACAAGATCCCGCTTTAGTAGGAGTAGATGCAAGTCCCCATACATCAAAGTGAACAAGATCAAAAGGTGCAGAAGATAAAGAGTCACTATTATTGAAAGATAAAGCTTTTTTTCCCCAATTGAGAGGAGACACAATCAAAAGTATCAAAACTAACATTGCCTAGATGACCATTAGATACTAACAACTTAACACGGGACAAATATGTATGACTAAGGCGAGAATGCCAAAGACTGGAAGAAACAGCAGCTGCAAAAGGTGGGATAGAACGTGAATCGAGGATTTGCAAGGATGAAAACTCAAATAAACGACCAACTTTACGCCCTGTCCCAACCAGCTGACCCGTCTTCTGATCCTACACATCACACCATTTATTAGAAAATGTTTAGACAAGTCCAAGTTCAACAAGTTGTCCAATAGAAAGAAGATTAAATGATAATTTTGACACAAGAAATGTATTGGGAATAGAATGAGCGAAAGTAGAGATGGAACCAATATGACTAAATAAAGAGGAATCAGTATTGGAACCAATGTTTAGACATATGGGAACCATCAATAGTGTAAATGGGTGGGACATTACTTATAGATTTCTTCTCAAAAAATAAAGAGGAATCAGGAGTCATGTGGTTGTAACAAGCTGAGTCAATAAACCAAGAAGAAGATATACATGAAGGGACGGTCAAGGCAGTGGAGGTACGAGACAAAACCTGGTGAACCAGCGCCTCTAGGTCACCTGCAGTAAGAGACCTAGTGGGTACATGAGAAGATTTGAAAGCTGGTGAACTGGTCAATACTGCAGCACACTTGCGGGTAGAGGCCTTTGCCTTTTGAGCATCTCTAGCGTCCTTAGCCTTTTTCTTGAGACAATCGGAAATTCGATGACCTTCTTCCTTACAATAATGACATTGACCAACAAACTGTCATGGCCTGAAAGGAGAGACTGCTTCTACTGAAGGAGCAGTACTAGGTGTGACAGACATAACCAGATCAGTATACTAAGCTCGACGAGTTTGTTGTCGTGTCTCCTCAGATATGAGCTTAGTAAGGGTAATGTTGAGAGTTGGCAGTGGAGAGCTATGAAGTAACGAGGCTCTAGTGTTTTCAAACTCATCTCGGATATGCATCATGAATTGAATGAACTGTCTACGATCCCGATAATCCGAAAAGAGTGTGGCAGAATCAGCATCCAAAAAAGTGGATAAGACTGAGACATCTGATCCTAGAGACTACTAACCTGAGAGTGAGAATCAGCAATAGATTGACCAGGCTCTTGATGCATCTGATACAACTTGGACTTCAACTGAAATTGCAGGGCGGCATCACTAGATCAATTGTATCGATTTGCCAAAAAATCCCAAGCAAGTTTGGCATTTCGAAACTTCAGAAGAAGACTCTGAATCGACGAAGAAGATATATTAATGAAACACGAAAAGATTTTATAGTGAGTGGCCTCCCATACCTCAAGACGTCCATCAAACTCTGACTCAGATTCGCTTTCCTCTTTAGTTGGTTCAGTTTTCTTCCCAATCACAAAATTTCACAACCGACGACCAATAAGAAAGACAGACATCTGTTGAGACCAGATATTGTAGTTGGTGCCATCCAAAACAACATCAATGGGACAAGTGATATTACTATTCGTAGCAGATGCCATGTGTGAATGAGAAAAGGCACAAACAAGAAAAAACTCACAAGATGAAGAACACGACGAATCAAACCAGAACAATAAAATACTGTGCAGAATTCCAAAATTAAAATCAACCACACTGAAATTTCGAAAATTTTGAATTTCAAATTGATTTTCCACAGCTAATATACAAAATTAGAGGACTCTGATACCATGTCAAGAATAAAGAGCCAGAGAGAAAATAGAGAATGAAGAATTGTATATTAAACTGTATAAAACTATACAAGGGTCCGTCCCTTTTTATAAGAGGAGAACGGGACTAACTACCATATATACAGATTACAGAATATACGCTATACTAAAAATATAATATACAGAATATATAGAATATATGGTATAATAAATTCTAACATGTTCAAACAAATATCCTTCCACCACAAGTATGGCTGCATCGTTGAATGCCCATCGAGTAAACACCTAGACTCTTGAAGATTGTACTCCCGACAATTGTTGGGGACGTCATTTATTTAATTTTGAAATTTTGATTAATAAAATTTAAATTTTAAAAAAAAAGTTGAGGTTATATGGGTGACATGTCGTCCCTATAACATGTATCGAGACCAATAGAGGGGAACGTGTTTGCTATATAGTATATATTACGTAATTCTGTGCAACCAAATAAAATCAATTGATAATGATGAAAAATTCAAGGCCGTTTAGCTTCAAGGCTTTTATAAGTTCACAGTTTGAAGAAAAATTATAGGGAAAAAGTGCACAACACTTAGATTGTTAACTCTTTAAAATAAACAAACTTAAGTGTTTTTTTTTTTTTTTTTTTTTTTCAGGTGTTAAATAGTAATTAATGAACATAATATTATATATAATATAAAAATAATTATCATTTATATATTAAATTAAAACTAATATAATATTAAATAATAAACCAAGACAATACCTAATCCACAACCTGTCGTCCCACTACCCCACACAACCCCTCCCCCCGACCAACCCACACCACAGTTGGTCACACAAAGTCACAATTTAATCACATATGCAAATTTAATCGCAAGCACCCCACCCCCACCCCCACCCACCCACTCCACGCAAAGTCACAGTTCCTTACAATTACAAATTTATTGCAAAATTTACCCGCGCCACCCGCAAAGTCACAGTTGGTCGCACAAAGTTATATTTCAGTCACAATTATAAATTTAATCGCAAAATCCACGTCGACCCCACCCTGCAAAGTCATTGTTCGATCACAATTACAAAGTTAGTAGCAAAATCACCCCACCTCACCTGACCTGAAAAGTTACAATTTGTCACACAGAGTCATATTTCAATCACAATTACAAATTTAGTCACAAATTTGACCGCAACCTCAACCCGCCCTGCCCCACCCCACCCCACCCCACCCCACACACAAAGTCATAGTTGGTCGCAAAAAGTCACAGCTCGATTACAGTAACAAATTTAGTTGCAAAATTCACTCCCACATAATCCCACCCCATCTACAAGGTCGCAGTTGGTCACATGAAGTCACAGTTCGGCCGCACGAGGTCACAGTTTGCTCACTCAAAGTCAAAACTCGGTCTGACAAGATCATATTTGACACAACTATAGGTTAAATCACGTCCTTGTCTAATGGTCACACAAAGGCATAGTTGGTCACAATCGCTAATATAATTTGTCACAGACTCACAATTATCCATAATTGGTCACATATTAGTTATTCATTTGTTACAACTTTCTTGTTTTTTAACCACGATTAATCAAACATTTTTAGTAAAATATTATTTATTTATTGGTCACAACTTACTCGTTTTCTTGGTCACTGTAAGCTAATATTTTTGTCACAATTATCTAATAATTGCTCATATTCTGTACTCATCACAAGTCATATTTAGTAGACATTTTGGTCACAAATACCTAATAATTGGTCGTAATTACATTTAATCGGTCACAATCACTATTCAAGTCACTCAACTCAACTCAACCCACCAAACCTCACCACCACCTGATGTGTTGCGGACCCTCGACAATCGGAGTCATAGCAGGCTTAACGGAAAAAGTTAAATATTCAAGCCAAATAAAAGTGCAATCCAGTCAACCATGTCAGAATTAGATGCATAATATGTGTTTTTCGAGTAGAAATGGGCCACTAAGCAAAACTCATGGGCTAAAACCCTTGAGCCGACTGATTTTATGGCCAAATTCCATCATTTGGGGCTTCAAAACAGCAAGTCAATTATGCAGACGGAAATTAGGGTTTTTGCGTATTTTTAGGTTAAATTTTGTTTTTAATTATTTGTTTGCCTATTTTAGAATTTTAGTCTAATTAGAATTCTATTTTGAGTCAATTAGCGGTTAGGTTATTTTACTTATTTATATGCATTTCCATTCATTGTAAAAACAGACTTTGAATTTGAATAAAAGAGATTGAATGTTTTTCAATTGTTTAATGTGTGGATTCACATTACAAACTCGAACTTATCAAGATTGATTATCTTGTGGCGTTCATCCAGAACTTATCAAATATTCACGAGAGTATTTGTGGCGTTCAAAACCAGAAACTTATCAAGGAGATTGGACAAATCCTTGTGGCGTTTCGAAAGTTGTGGTTCTTTATTCCGCACCGTCGATCCTTGGGTCGTGAATATCGGGTCATGATTCATCCGTCCAACCACAACCTGGGTTCGGAACTTTCCGACGTTTCTTCCGCGCTTCGAACCTCATCATCTGGTAATAGACCTGGACTCTGAATTCAGGTTTTTCTATCCAGTTTGATTTTTATGTTTATCATCGAGTCCCATAAAAATCATCCATATCTTGTTGTTGAGTCTTTCTTTTCTTGAGTGTTTTTCGTGTCAGTAAATTTTTTCCAGTTTGATACAACAAAAATTCAAAAACATGCGCACTGTATGGGTTGACATTAGAAGAAGCACTAGAATATTCACGAAGGGTAAGGAAGGAGAGTGAAAAGTTGTGTAATAGGAGGCATCGTGGGGATAAGGATATTGATAAGAAGGAGAGAGAGTTGAAATTAAAAACAAATAAACAAACTCCAAAATTTGATGAGGAGAAGGTGGAGTTGGGTAGCGAGGAAATGATTAAGAATGAAATTGTTGATGATGAGAGGAATGAATTGGAAGTTGGGGTAGAAGTTCAAATTTTGGGTTTTGAATTGGTAGACCCACATTTGGATAGTGATGAGGTAGTGTGCGAACATGGTGATACGAATGTGGAGGTAGAAGATGTGGTTGAATTTGAAAGAAAAAAATTTGAAGAGGTGGATGAGCTAGAAAATCTTGAGTTAGAGGAAGTAACCGAGCTTGAGAGAAAAGAGATAGAGGGGGTGAGCAAGAAGTTGCAAAAGGAGAACGAGGTGAAGAGAAGGGCCTCATGGTTCAAAGGGTGGAATTTACGGTGATAATTCATGAGTACAAGGATCCATACCTTGTACCTCATGAACCTAACATTTCCCTCCCCGCTTTATTTAATTTTGTCTTGCAGGTTAAATGTACTTGGAAATTGGGGCAACACCACCAATGCCCACAGGAGTTTCTACTTCAATCCATTCATGTAACCCAAGTTACAGGATACTATTGGTCATCCCTCTGGCATGAAAGCAATAATTTTCCCTTTGATCCAGGAGGTGAAGTGAAACAACAGGAACAAAGCTATGATTCGGGACAAATCATCCTAAAGAAGGAGGGTATGATGTGTTCCGGATCCTCGACAATCGGAGTCATAGCAGGCTTGACGGAAAAATTTAAATATTCAAGCCAAATAAAAGTGCAATCCAGTCAACCATGTCAGAATTAGATGCATAATATGTGTTTTTCGAGTAGAAATGGGCCACTAAGCAAAACCCATGGGTTTAACCCCTTGAGCCGACTGATTTTATGGCCAAATTCCATCATTTGGGACTTCAAAACAGCAAGTCAATTATGCAGACGGAAATTAGGGTTTTTGCGTGTTTTTAGGTTAAATTTTGTTTTTAATTATTTGTTTGCTTATTTTAGAATTTTAGTCTAATTAGAATTCTATTTTGAGTCAATTAGCGGCTAGGTTATTTTACTTATTTATATGCTTTTTCATTCATTGTAAAAACAGACTTTGAATTTGAATAAAAGAGATTGAATGTTTTTCAATTGTTTAATGTGTGGATTCACATTACAAACTCGAACTTATCAAATATTCACGAGAGTATTTGTGGCGTTCAAAACCAGAAACTTATCAAGGAGATTTGACAAATCCTTGTGGCATTTCGAAAGTCGTGGTTCTTTATTCCTCACCGTCGATCCTCGCGTCGTAAATATCGGGTCATGATTCATCCGTCCAACCACAACCTGGGTTCAGAACGTTCCGGCGTTTCTTCCGCGCTTCGAATCTCATCACCACCACCACTACCAACCCCTTCACCACCATGTTAACACACCACCACTCTGTCATATACTTCAACCACCACGCAGCACACGAGCATCATCACCCCGACTCACCACCACAACCACCACTCTGTCACCACCAACCATCAACAATGAATTTGACCACCACCACCACCACACATCATTAAGTCTAGACAACACAATCACACACCACACCGTTAAGTCTAGACACCACCAGAAGATGTTGTGACTAGTGAGCACACTTCCCCATCGAAGTGCCACTCCCCAACCAACGCAACAGTCACCTCACCTGTGCAACCATCTGAGCTACAAGCAACAACACCACAACTACCATAAGCCGTCTGCATCAACTTCACCAATACCTCACGAATAGCCCATTGTACCTCAACTACTACCAGCATTAGCACCACCACCGGCATTGGTACCACCACAACCTTAACTTAACCAGAAATTAAAACAAACACAACCTAAATAGCTAGAAATTGCAATGAAAACAACCCAACCTTCACTAAATTCACTAGAAATTACAACTCCACCGCTGATTCAGCAGGCTCGAGTGGTCATTCCAGTCCAAAATTGTTCATTCTTAACCACCAATATAGTCTAATCACACCAGAAGCGTAGTGGCAAAGGTTGTCGTTGGAGATCGAAGTTGCAGTGACGATCTCTTCACTTGAGGCTACCAGCGTTGGGATAGCCGTTGCTACATCTCGAAGGCGGCGATCTCGCTGCTAGTAGTCTAGGTGAGGATGATGAGAGAGAGAGAGAGAGAGAGAGAGAGAGAGAGAGAGAGAGAGAGAGAGAGAGAGAGAGAGAGAGAGAGAGAGAGAGAGAGAGAGAGAGGGTTGATTTTTTTACGAAGAGTGAGAAGTTTAACTTGATTAGTTAATAAAATATGTTTAATTAGTTCATTACACTAATTAAAACATGAAAATTAGAAAAAAATTATATGGCACAAGAATTATGAATTGAATTTTTAAAATACACGTGTCCATGTAATTTTTCCATAATTATAGTCTATACCACACTTGTTTGCAATCAAATTTGGTCGGGTATTTGTAGGAAATCAGTCCAATTGGATCTAATGCTCAATGCTCACCTTGGAGATAAAGATGGGGTTGGAAGAGAGAAAATAACTTGGCTTTATTGAGATCACTTTGGTTACCTAATTATTTGTGGCGTGTTTCTGTTTCTTTCAAATAAATCCAATCAAGATTGGGGGCTCCTATTACAAAAATGAATTAAAATAAAGATTGAGTTCTTTTTTAAATAAATCTTATAGTTCCCTTTTAGCATTAGGAAAGGGTTCTTTAGCCTAGGTTGATTGAAAATTGGACAATTCTATGTAGTAGTTGCTCCTATAAATAGATGATGCTATTCATTATTTTAGAGCATATTGATTATAGAGTTTTTGTGCGGAAAAATAGTAGTCTAGCATCTTGGTTTTCTTGTTTACTTCGTGGGTTATACAAAGAAGTAGAGATTGTTAGATGTAGTAAAGCTTGAATATTTTTTTTTACAATACTTGTGGGATTTGGTGAATGAGATTATATATAATTGTAACAATTATTATATAGTGAAAAAGCTTTGGCGATCCTCAAATTTTCTTTATTTTATTTTCTTGTTTGCTCAATTATTTCTTGAAAATCAAAAGTTTATTTGGGTTAAAGGAGATGGAATCAACGTTTTATTCCCAACAAGTGGTATCATAGTGTCAGGTTGTTTGAAGAACTTAAGC
The DNA here is from genome assembly GCA_963555705.1 of Ligustrum vulgare. Taxonomy (NCBI): domain Eukaryota; kingdom Viridiplantae; phylum Streptophyta; class Magnoliopsida; order Lamiales; family Oleaceae; genus Ligustrum; species Ligustrum vulgare. Next base: position 42,999,055 of record OY743174.1, on the reverse strand, counting down.
AAAGGAAAATATGTTTGAAAAGTACGACATGGAGAAATTTGACGAGAGGATCGATTTTAGCTTGTGGTAAGTACAAGTCAAGGATGTTTCGATTCATGGGGGGTCTGCACAAAGATTTAAAAGGAAAAGCAATCGAGAGTCCTGACAAAGGAAAAGAAAACAAATTGAATTCGGCAAAAGTGATAGAGATTGGGAAGATTTGGATTTAAAGGTTGCTAGTATAATACGACTTTGATTAGCCAAGATAATTCATTTGAAAATAATTTACTTGTTACTGAAAATTGGAAGAGGGAGAACTCTATGAAGAAGAAAGTGACATGTTGTAACTGTAGTCAATCCGAGCACTTGAGAAGAAATTGTTCAAAAGGTGAAGCGGACTAACTTCTCAAAGACGGGAAATGAGACTCTCATGTTGTAGGGTGATGATAATGTACTCTGAGTAAGATGAGACATCCTCATGGCATCACACCAATTGTTATGATAGAGGATGTGTTCTTACTAGTGGGTACATGTTTTCACTTATAGCATTAGTTTGGTATAGATGAAATGTGTGTGGTTGAATTGATGTTGATGATTGATGAGCTTCCAGGGAGAACCAAAAATGGGAGTTGCACCGTAATTTTCAGCAATTTTGTGTCGACATGGGCTGGTGAAAGTTCGGAGTTCGTTGATAATTCTGAGATGTTATACTCATATAGTGGAGTATGGGATCATCAAAGTGTGTTAAATGCTTACTTTTCTTTTTTCTTTTTCCCGAAGTATTGTGAACCCAAAAAAAAAAAAAAAAAGATGATAAAACTTTTGATTATTTTTGGCAAGGTGGAGATTGTTGGGATAAATGTCTATAACAAGTTCTAATTATAATTGAATGATTGTTTCATGTCTGTGAAAAAGGATTTTAATGAGGATTTTTTTTTAAAAAAAGTTTGGAGGACTCATATTACAAAAAAGAATTAAAATAAAGATTGAGTTCTTTTAGAATAAATCTTATATTTTCCTTTGAGCATAAGGAAAGGGTTTTTTTAGCCTTTGTTGAATTGAAATTGAACTCTTATATATAATAGTTACTTCTATAAATAGATGATGTTATTCATTATTTTAGAGCATATTGACTAGAAAGTATTGCAAGGAAAAACAGTGATATAGCATTTTGGTTTTCTTGTTTTCTTCGTGGGTTATATAAAGAAGAAGAAGAAATCGGTAGATGTGATAAATATTGAATATTTTTTCATAAAATGCTTGGTGGGGTTGGTGAGTGAAATTCTATATAATTGTAACAATTTATTATATAGTAAAAAAGTTTTGACGATGCGTGAATTTTGCATTGTTATTTTATTTTTCATGTTTGTTCAATTATTTTTTGAACATCAAAAGTTCTTAGTTCTTGTGAGTTAAAAGAGTGAGAATCAACGTTTAATTTCCAACACACACGACATTTGTTTGTAGCTGAATCTGGCCGGGGTATTTGGTGGAAATCAGTCCAATTAGACTCGATGCTCATTACCCACCTTGGAGGTAAATATGAGATTGGAAAAGAGATAAAAACAACTTGGATTTATCGAGATGTTTTTGGTTCCTTACGGAAGATATCTCCTAACTCTTTAGAGAACAAATATGCAACCTTTCTCAGTCTTCTTCCAAGTGAAATACAGATTGCCTTTCTTCGTGAATAAGTTCACAGAGTTATCCTCAGTATTTCTTCGTGAAATTCTTCATGCTTGCTTCATGCCAAGTTTTTTTCATCTCTCTAGGTCGGCACTTCCTGATTAATCGTGCAGCCTTTGTGGTTGCATAAATCTCCAAGAAAGGGTGTTGCATTTTTTGCGGTGGTTGACTTTTTGAGCAAACATAATGTGGGAAATCCAAATATTTAAAGACTAAGTTTTTCCTGTTAGAAAATAATATATTCTCATTATATGGTCCATATTACATATCCTGGTTTAATTAGATAAATTGTTGAATTAATAGAAACCTAGTTTAATTAGAAGTATTTCCTATTAATACTACAACTTTGATGGACGGTTGAGATTAAAAGACAATAAGGAAATTCGGCTCCTCTCTCTACCTATATATACTGAACTCAAATTTCATCATTATAGTTCAATCTTATGAAACACAATTAAAGGCTTAGGTCAAGAGAGAGAAAACGAATTTCAAATCAATACTTTATTCAAGGTTGAATTAAAAGCTGTGACGCGATCTCATATATTTCAAAATTATTGCTATGGATTCTGGTATGTTTTATGATTTACAGTAATTAATTTTTATGGTCAAGAACCTGAATAGAATCATGTTTAAATCTATATATTTCGTATTAAGATTATAGATCACATGTGGTATCATAGCTTAGGTTGGACTATAATTATTAATTCTGAAATATACATATACATGATTATTGCTTACTGTGGTCGAGAAACTAAAATGAAAATAGATTCTACCGTATGCTTACTACTGCGTGTATATGAATTCATGTATATTGATTTTGAGCATTGAATAATTCTGGAACATTATCAAATGTGATTCAGAACTTTTACGTGCAGCAGTTACGAATTAAACATATGTATTTGTATTTCTAATTTGATTCTCTGTCGTGAATTTGGCATTCTGTCTTGGGTATTAAATCATGAACTTTGGATGGGTATATGCTGTAATTTTGCTTTTGATATGTTGAAATTATTCTAGATGATGATAATAATGGATTTTGTCGGTGATCACAGCGTCACTGACACTGTTGGCGTGGGCACGCTGCACTGTGACATAGCTGCGGGCAGAAGTTGCAGCGTCGCGGCAACGCTGTGCATTTGGGTTGCTGGAGTGTAGCGTCGTTATGGCGCTGCGGGACTGTGAGACCGGAGATGCCGGTTGTGGCACCGCTATCTCCGGATTCAAGAGTGGCGACGACAGTTAGGGTTTCACAACCCAGCTGCTGCGTTCTTGATCCTAGGAGCATCACTTGAAAATTTGAAGTTTTAAAGGGCCTGTTTGCAATTTTTGTAAAGTTTAGTTATTTGCATCTCTGGCCCTCCCAGTTTGTTTTAAATAATGTTTAAAACCTAAAGTTATAAATTCTGTAAAATCAGACCTTAAGGTTTTAAAATCATTTAAGTTGGGCCTTTTAAAGTTAAAGATTTTCTAATTCAGCCCATAAAGTTTGAAGATTTTCTAATTTAGTCCATAAAGTTTGAGACTATAATAAATTGGCCACTAAAGTTGGGAAAATTGCAATTTAATCCTTAAAGTTTTAAAATCCTTCATAATTGGTCAATCAAGTTTAATCAAATTACAATTTAACCCTCCAACTTATTGATTAATCAATTCTTAAGGTTTGAAAATCTCAATATTTTGGAAAATATTATTATTTTGTCAATATTAATGATTTGATGTATGCTTCTATTAAGTTATGCATGCGATTTGAATTACAATATACATATTATACTGAATTAATAATCACCACAGTGGTTTCAGTTTAGTACATGCATATTGTTATCCTCTATGACATTCATATTATTGGTTGAGTTTCACCACAGTGAACTCATATTATGTTGATGAATGTTAGACTAAGTAATATCACTGTTAGTTTATTTACTTGCGTTATGCATTACCCACAGGTATACCATGCATTAATAGTAGAATAAACATTACGAGGTTGATTTATTTCTGTAATTAAGTAAGTGTAGGATATCCACAGATACCATACTTGTTTGATTGTTAGTTTTGACTATGCACTTATGAATAATTCTTAGTCATATATGTTTATTGTGTTTATAAATCAAAGATTGAACGTAGTGAGCTTGTTTCTATAATGCAGTTCCACATCCTGCTCAACTTAATACCTATATCAACTTCATTCCTGAACTAGATGGAACTAACTACTCGGAGTGGAAGGAGTGTGTTGAGTTCAGTTTGGGGGTTCTTGATATTGATTTGGCTCTTACTGTGGACAAACCTACTGATCTTACTGCTTCGTCCACAGAAGATGAAGTTAGAGCCTTCAGTACTTGGAAGAGAGCCAACAAACTGTGCTTGAAATTCATGCGCCTAACCACTGCTTCCAACATTAAATCTTCCATCAAAGAAATCGAGATAGCTAAAGAATACTTATCTACCAAAATTGAACGTTTTAAGACTGCTGATAAAGCAATTGTTGGAAAACTTATGGCTGAACTCACCACAACCTATTTTTATGGCTCTAAAACTATGCAACAACATGTACTTGACATGACTAATCTGGCTGCAAAATTAGGCAAATTGGGCATGACAGTGGCTGATTCGTTTCAAGTCCAATTTATCCTAAACTCGTTGCCTCAATAGTATGGTCCTTTTCAAATTCATTATAACATGATTAAGGATATGTGGAATGTGAATGAATTGACCAATAAGCTGGTTCAAGAAGAGGCTTGAATTAAGCAGCAAGGTGGTCATGTTGTTCAAGCAAATTACATGGTTTATAATAATGGGAAGGACAAATTCGAAAAGCGAACTGGGAATGGTATTAAGAGGGGCTCATTCAATGAATCAGATCAACCCGTACTGAAGAAAGCTAAGAAGGATAATAAGTGCCACTTTTATAAAAAGGGTGGACACATTCAAAAGGATTGCTTGAAACACAAGGCTTCGTTCGAAAAGAAGGGTAAACCTTTGGCTTTTGTATATTTTGAATCAAATTTTGTTGAAGCACCTTCTAATACTTGGTGGTTTGATTCTGGTTCTAATGTTCATGTTTAAAACTTTATGCAGGGATTCCTTACAACCCAATCCACAAATCCAAATGAAGACTACATTTACATGGGAAATAGAGTCAAAGCCCCAGTTCAAGCCATTGTCTCATTTCGTTTAGTAATAGACTCTGGGTTTTTCTTAGATTTAGAGTAAACTCTCTTTGTTCCCTCTATTTCTCGTAATATGATCTCCTTGTCGGAACTTGACAAGGAAGGTTTCTCCTTTAAAATAGGTGGTGGTTGTTTTATTTTATACAAGAACAATGATTCTGTTGGTTCGGAAATTTTGGTCAATTGCTTATATTAAATTAATCTTGATTCTTCATTGTCTGAATCTCTTCTTGTTACCTTGCATCAGAATGTTGGTTTGAAACGTAATATGACGAATGAAAGCTCTTCTTTCTTGTGGCATAAAAGGCTGGGTCATATATCTAGGGAAAGAGTTAATTTATTAGTAAAAAATGATATTCTTCCAAATCTTAATTAATGATTTTGGTATTTGTGTAGATTGTATTAAGGATAAAAAAATCAAACATTCCGAGAAAGGAGTCACAAGAAGTAACGATCTACTTGAAATAATACATACATACATTTGTGGACCTTTTGGTGCTCCATCAATTAATGGAGAAAAATATTTCACCACCTTTATTGACGAATTTTCACGTTATTGCTATATTTACCTTTTGCATGACAAATCTCAATCTTAAATGCTGTAAAAATTTACATTACTGAGGTTGAGAGACAATTAGGTAAAAAGGTAAAAATTATTAGATCTGATAGTGGTTGTAAATATTATGGAAAATATGATAAATCTGGACAACGTTCTGGTCCTTTTGTTAAACTCTTAGAAAAGCTAGGAATTTTGCTCAATAAACAATGCCGGGTTCTCCTTGGCAGAATGGTGTAGCCGAAAGATACAATTGCACGCTTATGTAAATGGTTAGGAGTATGATGAGTAATGCTAATTTACCCATATCGTTGTGGATGCATGCCCTTAGGACCACTGTGTATATCTTAAATCGGGTTCCCAGTAAAGCTGTTCCGAATACACATTTCGAAATGTGGAAAGGATGGAAACCAAATTTAAGACATTTGCATGTATGGGGCTGCCCAGCGGAGATACGCATTTGTAATTCACAAGAAAAGAGACTGGATCCAAAAATTATTAGTGGTTATTTTATTGAATATCTAGAAAATCATAAGGATATAGGTTTTACTATCCTAATCATAGTACGAGAATTGTAGAAACCGGTAATGCTAAATTCATTAAGAATGGCGAAGTCAGTGGGAATGATAAAGTTAAAGAAGTGATTATTCAAGAAATTCAGGTACAATTCCCTTACCACGGATTTCAAATGATATAGTTCTGCCTAATGTTGTTGATCTAATCAACGATGTAGAACAAAATGTCAATAATCATGAACTCCATAATGAGATTACGTCATTGAACCAAATGTAAATGCAGCACCAGAAGTAGCATTAAGGAGGTCCCAAATACCTAAGAAATCAGCTATTTCGGATAATTACGTGTTGTACTTACAAGAATTTGAATTTAACATAGGGATGAGAAAAGATCCGATTACGTACACACAAGCCATTAAATGTGAAGAATATAAAAAATGGATCGATGTCATGTTTGAGGAGATGAAATCTATGACTGCTAATAAAGTCTGGGATTTGGTTGAATTACCGGAAGGGCACAAGAAAGTTGGTTGTAAATGTATTTTTAAAACCAAATGTGACTCTCATGGTAATATCGAAAGATATAACGCCAGACTTGTAGCCAAAGAGTTTAATCAGGAAGAAGGCATCGATTCAATGAAACCTTCTCTCCAGTTTCTAAAAAGGATTCATTACGAATCATTTTGGCTTTTATTGTTCATTTTGATTTAGAGCTACATCAAATGGATGTGAAAACAAATTTTCTTAATGGGAGTTTGGAAGAAGAAGTCTACATGTCACAGCCAGAAGGCTTCATTATAGATGGAAAGGAAAACATGGTATGTCTGTTAAAGAAGTCAATATATGGACTAAAACAGGCTTCATGAAAATGGTATATTAAGTTTCACAATACCATTAGTTCTTTTGGGTTTACTGAAAACATTGTTGATCAATGTAAAAGCCTGAAAATCAGTGGGAGTAAGTTTGCATTTTTGGTTCTATATGTTGATGACATATTAATTGCCAACAGTGACCTTAGTTTATCACGGGAAACTAAGGATTTTCTTTCCCAAAAATTTGAAATGAAAGATATGGGAGAGACATTATTCGTGATTGAAATAGAAGTATTTCGTGATAGATCACGTAGATTTTTGGGAATGTCTCAGAATGCTTATATCACAAAAGTTTTGGAAATATTTAATATGACGTCTTGCAATCCTAATGTTCCAATTCAGAAGGGGGATAAGTTCAGCCTGACCAGTGTCTTCAAACTGAATTGGAACATGAACGAATGAAAATTGTTTCCGTATGCTTCTCTTGTAGGAAGCTTAATATATGCACATGAATGCACCAGGCTAAACATTACCTTTAACTTTACAGTCGGTGTGTTGGGCTGTTACAAAAGCAATTCAAGAATTGATCATTGGAAAGCTGCTAAGGAAGTGTTGAGATACTTATAGGGAACAAAGAAACATATGCTCACATGAAGTCATACTGATCACCTTGAGGTGATTGATTACACAAATCCACTAATTAAAGGGTTACAACTCAAGACATTTAAGCAGCATGCTGGCGCAATGGGTCTTGAGTGTAACAAATGGTTTATTTTCTTGTATATGGATTGCCCCGTGTTCTTATGTTGACGTTATTTTGAAATTTCATTATTGACAATTCTGAATTTTATATTTCCATTTTGTATACATTATGTAAATGGATAATAATAAAAGAAATAGTCTTTTAATTAGAACGTTACGGGGACCATTATGATTGTTTCGCAATACACTTCGTTAATTAGATTATTGATAAGTAGTGCATGGAAGGAACCATGTTCTTTAATTAACATGAAGCCACTATGACTCTTATCAATGATTCAATTAACTAAGTTAATTACGATAAACCTTTTAAGTATATTAATTCAGCAATTTTTGCACGCCTTATGATTCCTATATAAAACCATAAATAGGATTGTCGTATTGATCAAGTGGGAGACTGTTAGAAAATAATATCTTCTCATTATGTGGTCCATATTACATATCTTGGTTTAATTAGATAAACTGTTGAATTAATAGAAACCTGGTTTAATTAGAAGTATTTCCTGTTAATACTACAACCTTGATGGACGGTTGAGATTAAAAGACAATAAGGAAATTCGGCCCATGTCTCTACCTATATATACTGAACTTAAATTCCATCATTTTAGTTCAATCTTATGAAACACAATTAAAGGCTTAGGTTAAAAAAGAGAAGACGAATTTCAGATCAATACGTTATTCAAGGTTAAATTAAAAGTTGTGACAGGATCTCATATATTTCAACATTATTGCTATGGATCTGGTATGTTTTATGATTTACAGTAATTAATTTTTATCGTCAAGATCCTGTATAGAATCATATTTTTCTATATATTCTGTATTAAGATTATAGATTAAATTTCTTTCAATTGGTTTTTGGATTTCTTAATTTTAATTTAATCTAAAACTTTATTTGTTGATTTGTAGGTTCGATCACATCACGTTGTATATTCGAAACCTATAGTGACAACCTACGGGGATGACATGTCTTTCTAATATTCCTAATCTCAATACTACAAGCCTATAGGGGCGATATTTAGTGAACGACAATATCGTCATTAAAGACTTAAATAAGCGACATTTGGACCTGTAGTGGCGACTATAACTATCTTTTCCTACAGTGTATATATATGTTGTATGAGCTGTGGCGTAGATCGACCCAGTCGGAGAGGTGAGCACCTGATTCTTGAGGTTCACCCTAGGGTCTTTTCTAATAGGGGAAATTACAAAAACTATCCTAAAAATTAAATGATTTTAAAAATACCCCTCTACCTAGAGGCTGTTTGGTGTATGAAGATTTTTTATCAAAACTTTTCAAACTTAATTTTAATTATTCATCTTTGGTCAAATCTGTAATTTTTTACTTTTCAAACAAATTTAAATCATATATCTATAAAAAGAACAAAAAAAAAAAAAAAAATACAAAAATCAAAACTTTTCCCGACCTTTAATTACCGTAATTCATATAGTCCAAATCTCTAGAACTCAAATCAAAATCTCATTTCTCTGTGGAAAATACGAACTCACTTTCTCATTCCAATTGATTAGAGTAGTAGCTAAGAATTTGAAGAATTTGAAGCTAATGGCAATACTTGGATATCCTTCTCTTTTCTTCCCGAATTAATCTGCTCGAGGCAAGGAGACCCAAATTCATTTGCTCTGGCATCGATGACATGGATTCCAATTGATTTGTACCTTGCAAAATTGTATCAGTTTCATCATTCGCAGGTACAATGAAGTTTGTTTGGTCAGTTTTTGTCAAGGTGGGATCACTTGGACCTATTGCTTGTTGGGTAGAGTCCATTTGATGAGTTACTGTTGAATCATAAATTCTTAACTATTGCAGGCAGGGCAGAAGCCACCAATACAAGATTCTTAAGTGCTAAGTTTTTTTTACGTGATCTTGTAATCATATAGGAGAACCATGAACTCGTTGCGCAACTTTTGAACTCTGTGGACACTCAATTGTTGGCTCAAGTTAGCAGTGGGAAAGAAAAACTTCAGGCCTCCTCAAAGATTTAATGGGTGTTTTGGCTTCGAGTTTCTGATGGATATTTTAGAATAATTGTTGTAGAAATATAAATTTGCAGAGAACAATTTTATATTGGATTAACAAACGAACAAATTAGAATCAGAACAAATTTTTCAGTAAACCAGAAACTATGAAACAAAGTAGAAATGATAAATTGCAAACAAAATTTTGGAACCGAGGCTCGTGCGAGACAATTTCCTTAAAATCGATTCGCCCCCTCCCCAATATGTGTTTGAGGTTTTTTTTAGCGTTTGTCTCCCAAAATACAGAGAAAATGAGTAGTAACGCAGTACAAGTTACCACTCCGACAAATTGATTTTATGTATGAACAATCACCAAACTTGACAAAATAAAAAACTGGACAGAAAGCTGGGAATTGAAAATCTTGACACAACAGTGCAATTTCGTGTGTTTCAAACGTTGTAGGTCTAATAGCCTCAATGGAGTCACACAATAACTATGGCATTTTACTTCTCAATAATATTAGGAGTTTCGGGAGTTACAATGTCTATTGGAAGAAAAATAATTAAATTAACATGCGAGGGGGTCAATTTTGGTTGATTCGGTCTGGCATTTGTGTACGAAAGTTGCGTCCACACACAAGTTCAAGAAATTTGTGTACGCAAGTCGCGTCCACACATAAGTTCAATGCTCAAAGGCCAATTCGGATCAAGATTTGCAACCTCTGTGCGCATGTGAAGAGAGCCTCTATACTCCACATAATTACAACCTTCTCCAAGTGTAATTATATAAAGCACTTTTAAGTTTTGTCAAGTTTCTATGTGAAACAAATGTTAACAATTCTTCCACCAATTACATCTTCCACATGGTTTCTTTTGAACTCCAATTTCTCATTCATTCGAGCATCACTTTTGCAAATTTGTACCCAAAAAATTAAGTTTGTTTTATCCAACAATTATTTATTAGATTCTTATATTTTATTTATTTAATTATGTTAACTTCTTAATTCTTATTTCATAAAACTTCACATTTTTTTTAACAAACATAAAAATTTACTTTGGTTTTTAGGTTTTATTAATTAAAAAAATTTACTTTTTTTTGTTTTTATTTTTAAAACACTATTAAATTGATACATTCAACAAAATTGACCACTAAAGAGATACATTTGGAAAAATAAATAATAATAAAAAATCATTAGGTTTGTTAGAAACTATAAATTGTATAAAATATCTTATCTAATTTCACAGAAAAGACAAGAACCTATTTGGGACCGCTTATAATTTGAAAAAGCGAGTTTAATTATTTTGATAGGTGTGGACAAAAGTGAAAAGTAGTGAGTCACATAAAATAAATTATTGAGATTAATTTTTGATGTGTGAAATTGTTTCTGAAAATGATTATAAGTTACTCAAATAGAGCATCTATATACATATATAAAGTAAAAGTGAGGAGAGAAAAGTATTAACTGTCATTTTCCCTTCAAAATGCATATGTAATTTTTGAAAGAAAATTAAAATAAAATAGAATAATTCAAAAAATTGTGTAGATTAATGTTGTATTTAAATCCGTGTATATAATATTGAAATGATAAAATGCTTTGTTTTTTGATAAATTTGGAAAAAAAGAATCTGTATCTTTTATATACATATAAAAGCAGAAGTCAAAGCGATGGTCATTTTGGAGGGAAAATTGCATTTAATGACTCTCTCTCTTTACTTCTACTTTTATATGTAAAAAGATAAAAGATAAATAAAGAAAAGATAAAGATTTTTGTAAGAAAAATTATTATTTATTACATATTTAGTAAGATTTGTAATAAATATACTTTGTATAAATGTGTTACTTTGAAAATGAGAAAATTAGATTAATATATTTGAATATAAATAATGTGATATCTATGTAAATGTATTACGTAGGAAATGAAAAAAAATTGTATTAATATATTTGAACATAAATAAATATCATATCTATATAAACATGTTACATCCTTATCATTATTATATTATATATATATATATATATATAAAAGTAGAAGTGATGAGAGAAAGTCAAATAAAAGATACAAATTTTTGTAGGAAAAATTATTATTTATTACATATTTAGTAAGAATTGTAATAAATATACTATGTGTAAATGTGTTACATTGAAAATGAAAAAAATTAAATTTGTATATTTGAACATATATAATATGATATCTATGTAAATGTGTTATGTAGGAAATAAAAAAAAAATAGATTAATATATTTGAACATAAATAAATGTGATATTTATGTAAATGTATTACGTAAGAAATGAAAAAATTGTATTAATATATTTGAACATAAATAAATGTCATATCTATGTAAATGTGTTACATTAAAAATGAAAATTTTGGATTAATATATTTGAAAGTAAATAAATACATGCTATATAAATTTGTTAAATTATAAATGAAAATTTTGAATCAATATATTTTGAAAATAAAAAAAAATATCATTGAAATTTTACTTACTAATATGTCAATAAATGAGTAGGTTCTTCAATAAGCATATTAATAAAATAATTAATTGTTTTCTATCAACTTTTTACCACCAATGATATATAATTTAGTAGAAAATTTAACCATTTCATCATTTTGACAAAAATTAATATGTTTAAAAAATAAGAAAAATAAAATATATTAATTAATATATTGGATTTCGAATAAAATATATGTAAGCAACATATTAAAAAATAAAGTTAATTAAAAATTATAACATATTAAAAGGAAAATATGTAATAATGTGGGCAAATTTTTAGAGAAAAACGTAAATAAAAGTCAAAAGAAATTTTACATAAAAAAATTTAATTAAGTGTCAAATTTTAAGTGGTGCGGTACATTGAGTGTACTTATAGATTTTTTTTTTTTTTGATTTGTTTTTTTTTTTTTTTTTTTTTTATTTTAAAGTTTCAAATTCAATAACATGTGTTATGTAGGAAATGAAAAAATTGGATTAATATATTTGAACATAAATAAATGTCATATCATATCTATGTAAATGTGTTACATTGAAAATGAAAAAATTGGATTATCATATTTTAAAATAAATAAATATATACAATATAGATTTGTTAGGTTAGAAATGAAAAAAATTGAGTTAATATATTTTGAAAATAAATAAATAGAATTATTGAAATTTTATTTCCTAATATGTCAATAAATGAGTAGGCTCTTCAATACGCATGTTACAAAAATAATTAATTATTTTCTATTAACTTTTTAACCACACATATTTTCTATCTCCAATTTTCAGTCACTACTTTTTACCCCAAAATCATAAATAAACAAGTTTATAAATCAAACATTATTACCAAACGGAGGCTAATCATTTCATCATTTTAAAAAAAATTGCCATTCTTAAAAAGCAAGGAAATATTAATTAATATATTGGATTTTGAAATAAAATAAATGTAAGTAACACATTAAAAAAATGTAGTTAATAAAAAATTATTACATATTAAAAGGGAAATAGGTGATGATGTAGGCAAATTTTCAGAGAAAAACGTAAAAAAAAGTTAAAAAAAAATTATATAAAAAATTTAAACGAGTGCCAAATTTTGAGTGACGCAGTATACTTAGTGTACATGTATTATTATTTTTTATTTTGAATAGTTTTTTTCTTTTTTAAAGTTTCAAATTCAATAACATTTTGTATTGAAATTATGTTTTTTTATTTAATATGATTGAATCAAAATATTTTCAAAATTATGATTTAAAAATTATATATTCCGTGCATCGCACGGGTAGACAACTAGTATATATAAAAGTAGAAGTGAGGAGAGAGAGTCATTTTGGAAGAAAAATTGCATTTAATAATTCTTTCTCCTCACTTCTACTTTTATGTATAAAAAAATTAAAAAATAAATAAAGAAAAGATAAATTTTGTAGAAAAAGTTATTATTTATTACATATTTAGTAAGATTTGTAATAAATATACTATGTATAAATGTATTTTACACTGAAACTTAAAAAATCAGATTAATATATATTTGAACATAAATAATGTGACATCTATGTAAATGTATTATGTAGGAAATGAAAAAATTGGATTAATATTTGAACATAAGTAAATGTGATATTTATGTAAATGTGTTAGGTATGAAATGAAAAAAAATGTATTAATATATTTGAACATAAATAAATGTCATATCTATGTAAATGTGTTAAATTGAAAATGAAAATTTTGGATTAATATATTTGAAGATAAAAAATCAATTCTATATAAATTTGTTAAGTTAGAAATGAAAATTTTGAATTAATATATTTTGAAAATAAATAAATAAAATTATTGAAGTTTTACTTTCTAATATGTCAATAAATGAATACGTTCTTTAATAAGCATATTACAAAAAATAATTAATTATTTGCTATCAACTTTTTATTAGGGCTGGACGTTTATCGGTTCAGTTTGGTTATTAAAGGAACCGAAACTTTCGGTTCGGTTCCTTCAAAGATAAGAACCGAACGGTTTCGGTTCGATTTTCGGTTATTTTTCGATTTTTGTTCGGTTCCAATTAAAAAAATTAAATTTGATGTAAATACAAAAAGAATTTAATTGTTTGCAAAAATTAAAGGTAAATATAACCAAATAAAGCTTCCAATTAAAATTAAAGTCAAAATTCATGTATTACCACGAATGTGAATCTCAAAATCTTGATAGTTAAAATCTTTTTTCTACTCTAAAACCATTCTTATTTGAAAAGGAAATCATGTCGAGGAAGTAAGAACATTTGAATCTCATTAAAAATAAATTCCACAAAATAATAATACTATAATAGTGTATGAAATAACTTAAAGTTAAATTACTAAATTCCATAATAATAGTGTATCAAACAGATAACATTTACTACACTGTCTAAGTGTCTATATATTAAAGTGTGGTTCTACTTGGATAATATTGTGAGTCATGGATTTCTAATTAAAATACTACCAATCTAAACAACATTTTTCAAATGGAAAAATTGTGAGTAAATTTATACTCTTCTGACCCATTGTCTACACATTAAAGCGTGAACATAAATATATTTTGCTGTATAATTCAATGAAAAATTCAAAAAAAAATATTTTTATCGGTTTTGATTTCGGTTTTCGGTTTTGATTTTAAGAACCGATCGGTTTCGGTTTTTTTTTTTAAAAAAATCGGTTTCGGTTTTGAATTTCTTTTTCAAGAACCGAAATATTTCGATTTTTTCGGTTCGGTTTCGTTTCGGTTGACTCGGTTCCGGTTTTTTTGTCCACCCCTACTTTTTACTACCAATGATAAATTCGTAGAAAATTTAGCCTCCGTTTGGCAAACATATTTTTAAACATGTTTTTTTCCTACACAATTTTTCAAATCACTTTTTAACCACATAAATTTTTTCTCTCCATTTTTCAACCACACATTTTACTTAAAAAAACATGTTTTTAAACAAATTTTTTTTAATAAACTGAGGCTTAATCATTTTGACAAAAATTGGTATGTTTAAAAAAAAAGAAAAATAAAATATATTAATTAATATATTGGATTTCGAATAAATATATGTAAGCAACATATTAAAAAATAAATTTAATTAAAAATTATAACATATTGAAAGGAAAATATGTGATAATGTAGGCACATTTTTAGAGAAAAACGTAAATAAAAGTCAAAAGAAATTTTATATAAAAAATTTAATTAAGTGTCAAATTCTAAGTGGTGCGGTACATTGAGTGTACTTATAGAATTTTTTTTTTTTTTTTTTTTTTAAAGTGTCAAATTTTAAGTGGTGCGGTACATTAAGTGTACTTATAGATTTTTTTTTTTTTTTTAAGTTTCAAATTCAATAATATGTGTTATGTAGGAAATGAAAAAATTGGATTAATATATTTGAACATAAATAAATGTCATATCATATCTATGTAAATGTGTTACATTGAAAATGAAAAATTTGGATTATCATATTTTAAAATAAATAAATATATGCTATATAGATTTGTTAGGTTAGAAATGAAAAAAATTGAGTTAATATATTTTGAAAATAAATAAATAGAATTATTGAAATTTTATTTCCTAATATGTCAATTTATGAGTAGGCTCTTCAATACGCATGTTACAAAAATAATTAATTATTTTTTATCAACTTTTTAACTACACATATTTTCTCTCTCCAATTTTCAGCCACTAGTTTTTTACCTCAAAATCATAAATAATCAAATTTATAAACCAAACATTATTACCAAACAGAGGCGTAATCATTTCATCATTTTAACAAAAATTGACATGTTTAAAAAATAAGGAAAAATAAAATATATGTAAGCAACATATTAAAAAAATATAGTTAATAAAAAAATTATAACATATTAAAGGGAAAATAGGTGATGATGTAGGCAAATTTTTAAAGAAAAATGTTAAAAAAATTATATAAAAAATTTAAACGAGTGTCAAATTTTGAGTGGCGTTGTATACTTAGTAGCGTACATGTAGCATTTTTTATTTTAAATAGTTTTTTTTTTTTTTTAAAGTTTCAAATTCAATAATATTTTGTATTGAAATTTTATTGAAATTATGTTTTTTATTTGATATGATTGGATCAAGATATTTTCAAAATTACGATTTAAAAATTATATATTTCGTGCATCGCACGGGTAGAAAACTAATATTTACAAATATTCAACTTACTAACATAATTGAAAAATTGATTTTTGACTTGGATGAGTTTGAATGAAAAATAGTCTTTTTTCACCCAAATTTCAACTTTTGGGTGTTTGGTTGCTTTTTTTTCGTTGAATATTTTTCAACCTTCGAAAATATGTTTATTTTTCCTTATTTTTTGGAAAAAACCTACTTTGGGAGATGTAGATTTATGTTTTCCTAGGAAAAAGGAAAACGTGTTCTTTTCTAGGAACAATTTTCATGCCAATCAAACACAACACACCTAAATGTTTTGAATATTATATATTTTGCTTTCCATTGTAATGTTGAGTTTTAAATTAATTAAAAATTAATTATATAAAAAAAGTAAAAATATTGAATGCATACATCGTATTGATACCCAATTTCTAAGGATGTGTTTGATACAGCCTTATTTTCCAGGAAAATGTTAAATCATTGAAAATATTTTCCACATTTTGCATTTGTTGGATGTTTGGTTGGAAAAATTTGCCTTGAAAATTTTTTTTAGGTACAACCATTTAAAGCACAACTATCTCATTTGCCTTGAAAATATTTTCTTACCTATTTGTTGAGAAAATATTTTCCAGCTAAGGTGGAAAATTCTTTTGCGTCATGTTTGATCATTTTTATTATTGTTAATTGACTTTTTTTTCTTCTAGAAATTAACATTATTATTATTATCAAGTACAAATGAGTGAAAAAAAATTATTAAATTTGTTAAATTTTGATTATTTGCCATGAAAAATAATATCAATCAAATAACAAAATTTGGAAAATCTCTCACTTTTTCACTTGGAAAACTAATCTAATCAAACACTTCCAATTAACATTTTCCAGGAAAATAATTTCCAACCAAATCAATTTCTAGAAAATATTTTCCTACCATCTATTTTCAATCTTTTCTATCATACACAGCCTAAAAGTCGCCTCAGCCCAGAAAATGTAGGTAATAATGTCATTGTATCTAAGGTGGTGTAAAAATGTGTTTTGAGGTTGTAATTGGTAATTTAAAAATAATGTCTGCCTTAAATATTGTTACTAAAGCCGTTAATGTTGGGTGCAGTAAGCCTCCATTTGGTAACATTATCTGGTTAATAAACTGATTTATTAATATTTTTGAGGTAAAAAGTAATTGTTGAAAATTGAAGAACTAAAATGTGTGCGGTTAAAAAGTGATTTGAGAAATTGTATAATTTATAAAATCTGTTTACTTGAAGTATGTTTGGTAAGTCTAATAAGCTAGCTTATAGCTTATAAGCTTTATCTAATAAAATAAGCTCTGTTTGGAGCTTATTTGAGAAGTTAGAGCTTATCTCAAAATCTTTTTTTACAAGCTTTTCGAATAAACTCCATGAGCTTTTCATTTTTTATTCCATTTTAGCCTCTTTATTATTTTAAAATTACACCCCTATGCCATTAGGGCATTTAAAATATATTTTCCTTTTATGTTATTTTATATTTCAAAGCTAGTTTTTCAGCTAGTTTTGTCAAACACTTCTATTTTAATCAACTAGCTTGTCGGTATTGCTATCAGTTCCCAATTAGCTTTTCAGCTATTAGCTAGCTTATCAGCAATCAACTAACTTATCAGCTTGGTCTGCCAAACATAACCTTGGTTTACCAAACGAATGCTTAATATAAATTTCCTGTGTGTTCAACATTTTTCTTCTATGTTTCCTTCTATGGCACAGTCACTTTCTTATAAGTGAGAGCATTTGAAACCAGTCCTTACTTGGTTAAGATGTTCCTGCTTGCTCTCATTAAGTGAGTAATACAGAGGTGAGTTCTTGCCAACTAATTGAGTCTCTCCCATTGATTTAGACAATAATGGGGATATATTCATCATCAAGTCCAGCAAGAACTTGTGTGGCCAAATCACTGTGTTCCATCTTTTTCCCAGCAACTTTTAAGTTGTCTGCTAACTGCTTGAGTGTGGTGAGATATTCATCCATAGTCATTCCTGCCTTTCTGGTCCTTTGCATCTCTGCTGTGAGAAAAGTTGTTCTCTACTTGTTGTGAATTCCAAAATTTTCTTGAACAACTTTCCATAATCCATTTGATGAGCTGCATCCCATCACTCTCATTAGAATTTCTAGAGTCATGGATGAATATAGTCATCACATGAGTAGCTGATCAACAGACATCCACTTGCCATATTCTGGATTCAGTGTTAACTCAACAGTAGCACCTTCTTCTGTGGTCAACTGATTCCCTATGAACTCTTGAGGACACAGCTTTGTCCCTAACAAATAGCCTTCAGGGTTAAGCCCCTTGACAACGGGCATAACAACATTTTCCCACATCAAATAGTTGTTTCTGTTCGGTTTGACATTGGCGACCTGGGTTAATGTCATTCCGAAAGGGCTGAGATGGGAATTTGAAGCTGGGTTTTGGATTTGTGAGCTGGAGTTAGTGTTACTGGTGTTGGTTGCCATGACTCTGATGCCAAGAAAAGAAACAGAGAATTTTATGAGCTCAAAAGATATTATTGATTTCAATACAAATGCAATATATACACATCTGGATCTGTAAAGAAAAATAATCTAAAATGAATAATACTGCAAAACAGAATATTACACCTAAATTCTAGAATGCTCTATATAGATTCCTTGATCCTGATATTGCGATGATGAATACACCTGGAATATACACAGTTGAAACGAATTTCGGCAAGGTTGGAGAGAAGGTCCATAGTAAAGTCGCATTTCTCAGGTAAGAGTTGTAAACTCCTTCTTTACACTTTAGTTAAAAGGAATAGGTCTCAGAGTGTACACTTTTCACCCTTTAAGTATCATATCTGTCAATTGAGTCCCTGTCACTTAGATTAGGAAACAACAGATCTTTAACTATATATTGAATTCATTCCCAAGAGGAGCTTATTGATTTAGCAAATATGTATTTTAGTAAACATGTATTTTGTTTCTTGATAGTAGGTGATAGATCTCTCGATACAATTTTAATGTGGGCTTAAGTGTGAGCCGACCTAATTTACACCTCCTTACAACTGTGAAATTTACGTGAATGAGATTTATCTGAACCATATAAGCACATGAATTTTAGCTATCAAAATAGTAAGAATCAAATTGAGCATGTTTGGCTTAGCTTCATTCTAAGAAAGGGGTAGAAAAACAAAAACTGCTTCTTGCTTTTTATGTCAAAATTCTCACTTTTTATTTTTACTAGTAGTAAGCACGTGATTTGCACATCTTTTGTATATGATGAATGTTAAAGTAATTTTTTTAAGTACTAATACTGTCTTTTAAAGTAGTTGACGTAATTGATATTATTAAATGAAAATTGTAAATGGTAAATTGACTTCAATTCTTAATATATTAATATTTTATTGAAAATTTTCGTCCTCTTCTTCAAAATATATATTTGACAATTATTTAAAATGCCATCTTAATAAATAAATCGCCTGTGATATGTTAAGAAGTAATCCGATATCATAAAATATTATGCATGTTAATAATTGCTTTATAAAATATTTATGATAAATCGCGAAAAAATGTAAAAAAAAAACATTGCATAGATAAATTAAATTAGTTTATTAGCATATTTTTATAATGAAAAAATTTAATATTATGCTCCTGTTTGGCAAAAATTAAAATAAAATTTTAATCCAAGTAAAATCAACAATTAATTTTAATCACACATTTCATCGGACCCACAACTTTTCAGCCAAATTTTATTAATTTCTATCAAAATCTATTAAAAAACTGATTTCAATCATTACCAAACAGTGACTATATAAATTTAAAACTAAAATTTCATTTTTGATTTTTTTTTTTTTGTTTTCAAAGAGTTTTGGAATTATTTATTTTATATTCTTAATTAGAAAATAATTATGAAAAAAAACTTATTTTTCTTTTTATATAAATTAATTTATGGTTTTGATAGGAATTTAAGTGGGTGTAAAAATAAAAATAAAATCATACTCACCCTACTTTGAAAAAAAAAAAAAAATCTATTTTTATCGATAACTAAAACATAATTGTTTGAATTAAAAATAGAAAAAATTCATTAAAAGTATAAACAAGTTCTTTGAATTGTTCAAAAAGTGTGTTTATAAACGACATGGTATTGCCCAACAGAAGGCTAAAAGATAATTGTTTGAATTATAAATAAAAAATATATATTAAATGCATAAACGCGCTCGTCGAATTGTTCAGTAGAGTTATCACGGGAAATGAAATTTGATGGGACAATATTTTAAAACTATATTAAAAATTAACGACGCTAAATTATTATACATTGAATAACCAATTTCGATTTAGTCAATGTAGATAAATTAATATTTTTGAAATAAGAATTAAAATAAATGTAAAATAAGTTTCAATAAATTAACTAAGGATATTATAATTGAGAAAAAGAAAAGAAAATGAGGATAAAATGTGAAATCAAAAAGATTCTCACATGTCCTCAATATTTTTTTTTTTAATTGCATTATTATTCACAACATTCAATTAACTAACACATTTTATTTCTAATCACGATTTCTATTCAAATATTATGCTAATTTGCATTGAAAAGATGTGAAAATATTTTGTTTAATTTTTGTATTAGTTATATATTTTGATTATTTAAAAGTATGAGAGATAAATATGTATTTTTCGCCCTTGTCACTACAAGAAACAAGGCTTATAGCGACGACACATGTCGTCGTTGAATCCAAAATTGTCGTCGCAATTACCCTACTGCGAGGACAACGTCGTCTCTAAAAGTCGTTGCAGTAGGCTTGTGTCTGTTGCATTTTTGCGACGACAAAATTGTCCTCAATGTTGATCCCCTTACAGCGACGACAATTGTCCTCTCTGTTGATCATCCTACAGCGACTGGAAATTGTCCTCGCTGTTGATCATCGTACAGCGACGACAATTGTATTCGCTGTTGATCATCCTACAGAGACGAAAATTGTCCTCCCTGTTGATCATCCTACAGAGACGACAATTGTCCTCGCTATTGACCTAACTACAGAGACGACAATTGTCGTCTCTGTTTACCTAACTACAGAGACGACAAATAGTGTCGTTATTGATAAAATAACACCGACGACTCATGTCGTCGCCATAGATTAATTTTCATTTTTTTTATAAAATAGATAATTTGTTAAATATTCTTCTAATTAAATTAAAATAAATTACATAAAAAAATTGATTTTAACGAATTAATCATTAAAAATCGAATATCATAAAAACATCGAATGTAATATTAAAATCCATAAAATATCGAATATAACATTAAAATCCTTGAAATAAAAATTACACAAATACCAAAAAAGAGATCCTAAGGATCGCCCAAGAACTCATCTAAATCATCGCCTGCAGGAGGTTGATCACCTGCAGGAGGAGGCTGATCACCTGCTGGAGTAGGCTGATCACCTGCAGGAGGAGGCTGATCCTCGACTCGAGGTTGGGAACGTCGCATCTGAAATCCAGGTACCAAGTTGGAGAGCTCAGCAAACATGGCATTGAGATCATTAATCGTCGCTAATGCGCTTCCCAGCTGAGAACCTAGAGTAGCGACAGTCTTTCGTAGCTCTGCAACCTCGGTGGCAGACTGATCGGATCCATGTCCAAATGCTGACAAGGCAGAGCCTAGAGATATGGAAACTCCCCTTACTTTTCGAACAATTCCGCGAACGTGACCCCGTCGGTCTCCGAGCACCTCTCGTAGGACGTCATGCTCGTCTACCGTTGTCCCACTGCAACTAGCTTCTTGTGTCTGGATCTCTTTTTCCTCTATCATTGCAACCTGGATAATTAAATAAGAATAATTATAGTACAATAAAGATTAACTCAAAAACAAAAATAAAATGAATTATTGTTAGAAATTGACAGTTAACTTACATAATCTCGCTCAGCGTCCGGACTAACCCATTCCTCACCATTCTCACCCGTTCGGGTGTGCATGGATTTCCAGGTATCTATCACTCCTGGCTACTCTTGTTTTATGGGGTCCCTCTAACAAATAGGTGGTGCCAATGTTAGATGAAAATGGAAAAATAATAGCCTAAATTGAACACTTACTTTAGCGTGTCAAGTGGCCACAATACTTTTTGACCCTTGTAGACTCGAATATTTTTGTCGAGATCTATTGGCCTTATTCCTTTCCGACCTTTCCTGAATAACACAAATTGCAATTTTGTTATGAAACAACTAGTATATACCTAAAAGTAACATCGATTACATAAAAATAAAATGAGATGTATATACTTACAGGAAACGCTGGACTCTTGAACAGCTCATCGCACTTAGCACATTCAGTCATTGAGATATCTCGATATGGGATGCGAATTCCATTCAACCGTAGTGCCTGTAGGCACTGCTCTTATACTCACTATATCGATTAGCAGCGTCCCTGTCAATTCCTCGATCAATCCAGGAGTGTTTCTCTAGTGGCACATCAGTCTTTAAGTCAAAATAATGCTACGAAAAAATTTTAAACAATGAAGTGTTGTCATTCGATAAAATATGAATGAGATATAGAATATTAAAAACATGTACTGCCACTTACATCGACTTGCTGCCAAACCCGATGTTTTAGCTCTATTGGAACTGATCGCCAGTCCAAGTGACATGGTGTAATATGCGCCCTGACTTCCATCCCCACTAACCGGCTGAACATCGCCACATTATTTCCAAGTGGGCGTATTGTCATTTCGTTTTGATGGTCAAACTGAATTGGAAGTTTTTTACCCGTTGCTACAAATTGTTTATCGAGGTTCATGCTACGGTTCTTTCCCCTCCTCTTTGACGGGGGTGCTAAGTTACCAAAAGAAAAAAACACACATTAGCTATTTAAAAACATCAATACTCATCAATAATACAAATTTATTCAAAAAATATATATATATATCTTACCATCCTCGCACTGAGGTGGGACGCGATGTCCACCTCGGTGTGGATCCTCGCCTGAACCATCACCCCCATGATGCATAACATCGGCCATGTATATTGTTTATAAAATATTAAGTTCCATAAAAAATAAAGCTACAAACAAGCATAACCCAATATTCAGTTGAACAATTAAATCTCATTCATTCAAATTTTCACAGAGTATTTTCTAGTTAGATGTAGATGGGAAAGTTAAACTCTCAAAAGATGCAAGACAGAAATAAATGGATGCGGTCATTTATGAATGAACTAATCTTACAGAAGACTGCCAAACTAGGATGAGTATAGAACATAAACATTATTGCCATGAAAACCTGTGTATCTATGCTTGTCACAAATATTGATGATAACTCCACGTTAACATAAATTCTTTTTTCAGCTTTTGATAAAATCTCTAGCATAGCATGAAAAGGAAACTTAAAAACTAGACATTTATCTTCAACATACTTATTACAATCAGGTTCGAGAAAACATAAAGGTCCTTAGTTTTACCCTTTTGACCACCTATGGTCTATACTGAGACATTAATAAGCCCGTAAAATAAACAACAAAGAGCATGAGAACATGATAAGAATAGACTAATAAATGGGGCACACAAGCATTAAAGATCACAACGGTATAAAAAGTATCGATAAATCCCTGAGAGACAAGCACTTGAAATTCTATTTTGCCAAAAAAAAAAAATCCCCAAACTCATAATGTAATCGGCAACGCTGAACTAATCACAAGAACAAGCAAGCAAGCAAAAGAATGAAATCAATTGCAGCAGTCAATGCATTTGTAATGTCACAGATTACTAGTGAAAAATCTGTTAAAATGTAAACATGATTCTTTCACCAGTTTGCTTATAGAAGCTGTATAAAAAATTCCATTCTTCTTTAGTTCCCAATTGCAATTTCACAAAATTCACATTCAACAGGTTCATCTCAGGTTTTTCAAATTTTTGATGAAATTATTTGAACTTTTTTCACAAAGTTCACGTTTCAAGTTTCAAAATTCTCCCAATAGGTTCATAAAAAACTCATGTGTTCATCACAAAATTCATGTTTCACAATTCTCTCAACTTTCTTCAAAAACAATTGTTTATGGTTTTCCTTATTGTCATAACATTAAACATTCATCAATTCATCATCAATTTGAATCATAATTAGGAACAAATTAATTTAAAATTGAATTCTACAATAAACCCACTTTGAAATCCAATTCTAGTTCACCATGGTAGGAGCCTTTATTACAGGAGAAAATGTAAAAAAATGACCTAAATTCGAAGGAAGAGCCACAATACAAAGATTTAACAGAAATTCCAAGCAATATAGGACTTCTTGTGAAAAAACATTTGGTTGAATTTAGTGGCTCTACATTAACGAAAATCCGTCAAATATATCAATAACCTCAAAGAATAATTCAATATAAAAACACTTAAAATCATAATTCTATGAAACAACATCAAACGAGCACTTACACTGGTGCTTTTATACCAAAACCTAACACTTACACTGGTACTTTTATACCCATAAAACGAGCACTTAAACCCAAGAATTATTTTAACAGATATACATATAAAAACACCCAAAAATACTAAACAAGAAACTCAGGCAAAGAAAGGCTGGACAGAACCAAGGGATGATCGTTGAAGATGGTAGAGGAGCTGAGAGAAATTGGAAGATATTATTTTATTTGGGTTTTGAAGGACCTTAAAGCAGGGGGCGTTCAAAAGAATGGTACAGATTTTTGTTCAGTTAAGAGCAAAAGGCAAAAAATGAAGGAGTGACTTTCTTCTATGACTTTGACCTAATCGCTATAACGACGAAAAAGTCCTCGCTACAGGTTCTAAAAAATTAGAGCGCGAACATTGAGCACCATATAAATTTCACGAGTTCTCACAATAGGGGTAAATGTCGTTGCTTTACAGCATAATTATATATTTATATATATTAAATACTATATATTAATTAAATATTGTAAAAATAATTTTGCTAATCATAAATTTTAATTAACTAGTATGCCTTCTCTGTAGAGTCATTACTTAATTAGATGAATTATAAATCACTAATTAATTAATTAATTAAATACAATGATTCATTTAATTATATTACTTACTGAAAATTAAGTATTAGATTACACGATATACTCGCTCCGTCCCACAATGATAAACTCGTTTTCCTTTTTGTTTATCCCATATTATAGAGAGAAAATGTGTGTGGTTAAAAAGTGGTTCGGGAAATTATGTGGTTTATAAAGATGATTATAAACTATAACGACCAAAAAATTTGTCTTATTATTATATTAAATTACTCACATTTAACGGGACCCACTTGAAAGTCAATTAAAATTTTAATTTATTTGACTTATATAAAGGAGTCTATTCAACATTAAATAAGACTTTTAATTTAGTTAACGCAATATAAACGAAAAACAAATAAAAATGTTAAGTATTACTTTAAGTATTTTTATTGATTTAATAAATCGATTATCGATTCCATAATTGGGAAGATATGGATTGAAGTGTATGAAATATACTTCAAAGTGAAACTAAAAATTCGTTCTAACGTTGAAAAATAATAGACCAAAGTTAAACCATAAACTTTTGGTTAAAATAATAATAATTAAAATAATATTATAATATAAATAAATTAATTGGACGTAACACACATGTTTGTGTGTATATATATTATATTATTAATTAACGACGAATTACTCTTATAGTTTCAGGACACGTAAATTCTTAGTTTTGTTATCTGTCTTGACTATTCGAGAATACCATAATGTAGAGTTCTAAATGAATTTCAAAATGGTATATTGTAGACACGTATTCGGTTGACGTATGTGTCTCGAAAATTTTAATAAAGAAGGTTGGCATTCGAAATTTTAGTTTTAAACAGCTTATTTTGACAAGCCGCAACTTTTGCTATAGTTGACCATATTACGTTTCAACAAGAATATGAGAAACTAGATCGTGGGTATTTTAGAATGATATATTAAAAGTTCAATTTTGATGATAATAAGAGTACCGAAAATTAAGACGAAAGTAGTCATTTAAAAAGAAATCGAAATAAAATAGTTTTTAAGTGGTAAACTTTGACGAGCTATAACTTTTATCTCGATTATCGATTTTATGATCCGAAAATATCGTTGTGATGTATTCCTTGAGCACTTCATATTGGCCCCAAGAATTTTCTATTTCGACTTCAACAAATATGAATTGTCCATTAATTAATGTAAGGATATATTAGATAAAATGTTAATAATTTATAGTTCCACCAAATATTAATTATGTTTTTTTAATCTGCGTGAAAATATAAATGACCCTGCATTTATGAGACAGAAGGAGTACTACACAACGTACAAAATCTCACTATTACAAAAAAGATCTACTCTGGATCACTATCGTAATCCACAATATCCAAGTTGTGATTGTCATCCTCATCAATACTGTTATAACCTAGATCATCTTCACTAGCATAGGAGGAATCAGGGTTATCAGACAACTCTTCATCATTTATGAATGATGCATCAATTGTTGCTTGATGGGGCAACGAGTGTAGATCAACCGACTTTGTCACTGGAACGTCGACACCAGTATTCTGTCGCAAATTAACATGTTCGACATTTCCTAAATCGAAAAATAGTGAGAAGTTTGTTGAGGTGGAAGTGTGCACTAAATTAATCTCAGTAACAGTCGGGTCTCTTGCATCCCAAACTCTACGGTGGGTAACTTCTTGGACAACCCTCCAGTTTCGCCACGTGATGGATCTTCGATGTAGAAAACTTGCATAAATTGCGAATAAAGTATGAATTGGTCATCTTTATATGCCTATGCACTAATATCAATACTTGTAATGTTGTTTTCCACCACTATACGTTTTTCGCCGCACCTAAACCATTTGCACCTAAATAGCACAACTGAAAAACCACCCACGTACGACAACTCCAGTATATGTTGTAATTGGCCATAGAACAATTCCCCTGCAGGGCCTTGTACACTAACTCCACTGTTCTGAGTTGTCCTTCTGATATCACGATCAAATGTTAAAAATCGAACTCCATTCACAATACATGCCGGGTAACATTTAACGGTATGATTTGAGCGAGATGCAATTGTAGGTAATTCTGGAGTGACTTCAGGTGAGTTATTCCGGTGCAAATTATACATCTGACAGAATTAAATGCAATGCAACTCAAGTAAATAAAGAAATTAGTGAAAAGCCTTATTTTCCGTTCTATGTAACATTAAATTTCTAACCTTTGTGTGAAACCATGCTGCAAACTCTCGTCTATGCAATTGATTAACAGTGTGGACTCCTGAGGACATCACCTCTTGCTTGTGTTCGCTGAAAAAAACAAATGAAAAGAATTTAGTATACTAATCATGTCACTATTTAGATGTAAATAGTAAGAATTTCACATACTTTATGTACACTTCAATTTCATGGCAATTGTTTAGGATGTAGAACTCAGCTTGATCTCCTGCAGTACGTTCAAGCACTATCGAGGTTGTCATGCCAATTGGACGACACTGTGATTTGAAAATCGACAACTGATTGCCTGGTACACCAACATCTTCGTTCCTCTCTGCTCGATTAAATCGAGTCTCGATGTCATCGAAATACCGAGAGCAAAATGTCAATGCCTCTTCAACAACATACCCTTTTGCAATAGAACCCTCGGGTTTCGACTGATTCCTGACGTAGTCCTTCAACTTCTTGAGATATCTCTCAAATGGGTACATCCATCGCATGTAAACAGGCCCACCGAGAATAGCCTCTTCTGGCAAATGAATCACTAAGTGAATCATGATATCAAAAAATGCTGGAGGGAAGATTCGTTCAAGCTTGTAAAGGATAAGAATGAGCTACTGTTGTGCATTAACCATGTCGCTGATCTTTATAGACCTCGCACATAGTTTTTTGAAGAAAATGAATAATTCAACTACCGTGGATGAAATAGTTTTGTTCATGTAGGCTCGACATCCAACAGCCAACAAGCGTTGCATGATGATTTGACAATCATGTGAATTTAGACCGTTGATACGGGTGCCATTCAAATCAATGTTCTTCGTCAAATTAGAAGCAAAGCCATCTGGAAATTTCACAGATCTGATAAAATTACAGAATCTTTGGCGATCTGGATTGGTCATGGTGTATTTCGCCGCGGGCTTCATCTACCGATTACCATCTTTATACAAATGTAACTCTGGTTTGATGCCTAATTCCATCAAATCTTGTCTTGCACTGTCAGTGTTCTTCGACTTGTGCGGATCACCAAGCAACGTACCAAGCAAACTGTCACAAACATTCTTCTCAACATGCATCACATCAAGGTTATGCTTCAACTCAATAGTGGACCAATATGGTAGCTCGTAAAAAATACTAATCTTTCTCCAATTGAGTTTACTCGCATTCCTCTTCCTTTTACGACCTCCAAACATAGGGTGCTTCCCGGGAAAGTTGCAAGTTGGGCATGCCCCGTATCCTTGTAAGTTGGGCATGCCCAGTATCCTTGACCACTCCACCCTGAAAGACTACTTCTTGCAGGAAAATCACTGACAGTCCACAATAATGCTGCACGCATTCTAAAAACACCCTTATTGGCTGCTGCATCGTGAGTATCAACACCCATTACCCACAACTCTTACAACTCATCTACTAATGGTCGAAGAAAAATGTCCATATCCTTACCTGGTGAACGAGGCCCCAGGATCAGTAAAGTGAGCATTAAATTTTCTTCCTTCATGCACAACCATGGAGGTAAGTTATATGTTGTAAGAACCACTGGCCACATGCTGTAGGATTGACTCATGTTTCCAAATGGATTAAATCCATCGGTAGCCAAACCTAGTCGGACATTGCTTATTTCACATGCGAAATTTGGATGTCTTTTATCAAAGTCCTGCCATGCTATTCCGTCCACGGGGTGTCCCATTTGATCGCCATCCCTCGACCTACCAGTATTGTGCCACCTTATGAGTTTTGCAGTATGCCTTGTAGTGAACAATCGTTTTAGTCTGGCAGTCAGTGGAAAATAACGAAACACTTTATGCGGCACATTCTTCTCTGATTTTTTTGTAACTACCTTAGTCCACCGACTTTCAGAGCAAATGGGACATATTTGTTTCGATGCATTCTCCTTCCAAAATAATGTGCAGTTGTTCTTACAAACATGAATTGACTCGTACCCTAAACCCAACTTCCTCATGTGCTTCTTAGCTTCATAATGAGATTCCACGATATTAATTTTTGGGAATGCCAACTTCAGTAATTTCAACAACTCGTCTATCGACTTATTTGTCCACTTATTTGCAACCTTAAGATGCATCAATTTGACCAAAAAGTTAAGGGATGAGTATGACGAAATTCCAGGGTACAAATATGTATGCATTGCCTCAAACAACTCGTCGTACTGGAGATCAGAGGTCGTATCCCCAATCTCATCTCCATCTACTATATCATTCAGAATGTCGGCCATCTCATCCCTTTCAACTGTTACTTCATCAGTTGGTTGCATGTGCACATACACATTATCGTCTTCACCGTGATATATCCACTTTTCATAATGCTCCAAAAACCCCCCATCGAAATAAATGATCTTGTACATCAATTATTTTCTGTTTCGCCCTATTCACACATTTATTGCATGGACAAAATATCATCCCCCTGTCATTTGCCAATGGCACTGCCTTTCTAATAAATGATGCTACTCCATTTGCAAATTCAGTTGATTTGGCACGTTTTCTATTCAATTTGATCCAACTCTTGTCCATTTCCATTTTTACTTCTAGTTGCCTACAAAAATGAAATAACACAAATAACTAAAAAAATCGAGTGATGCGACAATGATCTAACCCCTTATCGCTCCAACTCTAAATTAAGGTTCGGGCCCTAACCATGCAATCACTACATGAAATGTAGTCCACACCCGAAGAATAAATTGGAGACACCATCGAAATTAACGTGCAAATATCGACACAGTCATAGGAGAAATATGTAATAACACAACTTGTTACTCATGGATCAATGTCAAACTGTCCAAATATGGGACAATTCAAAAATTAGTTTGTAAACATCAAACAATCCAATATTAGGACGTGTGTGCTTAACAAACTAATCTCCAAATGGTATTCTAAGATTAATGGTACTAATGCAGTATAGTGTAAATTAAAATAGCAAAATAGTAAATATATAAATTATGAAAGGCATAAATACTAACCGAAACCTTCAAATGCGATGATTCAATATATTGAACTGATATACTCTAGTCAGAGGAGCAATGCAGAGCATAAAAATCGAGAGAAATATGTTTCTTCTAAAGGAATAATGTCCAGAAACGAAACTGTCAATAAATAAGACTAACTCTATAGCGACGACTAAATCCGTCGGTGTAGAAGTGAAAGCCGTCTCTTTAGCTTTAGCGGGAATGGAAATGGAGGGAAAGTTCCCCGCCAAAACGTAAATGATATAGCGACAAAAAAAGTCGTCTCTATAGACCTAGCCTACAGCGACGACAAAAAATGTCCTCTCTATATGGTAAGTCTATATCGACGACAAAACACATTGTCTCTGTAGAGTAAGTATACAGCGACGACAATAAAAGTCGTCTCTGTAGACCTACCCCACAGCGACGCTATAAATTGTCCTCTCTGTAGGTTTAAACCTACAGAGAGGACAATTTATGGCGTTGCTGTGGGGTAGGTCTACAGAGACGACTTTTTTTTTCGTCGTTGTAGGATAGGTATACAGAGACGACATATTTGTCGTTGCAATTTGTCGTCGGTATTGAACCTGTTTCTTGTAGTGTGTAACAAATATTTTGAATGAAAATCGTCTCTAAAGACAATTTGTGAAAATTAATAAAGAGTTGATAAAAAGTTATATAAAAAAACTTGGCGAGGTAAATGTAAAAATAAGGAAAAAATAGGGATCTTCATTGCAATTAAAATTTTGTGTGGTGTCAATATAATAATATATTTACCCTTTAAGATATTTTAGATTACTTTCAACTATTAGAATATCATGATCCTAAAATGAAGTAGTTTTTTATGCTTAGGTAATGTAAGTAAACATAATGAAAAAGAGACAATATATAGATGAAATGAACAATTTTTTTGAATCTATTCTACGTTTTTTTTATTAACAGTTGCAATTTGTCACTTTTTTAAAGACATGTTGGCTTGTCAAGAATGGTGAGTTACAACACGAACAACATTAATAAAGATTGTACATATTTGCTCCTAAAAACAAGCTATAAACATGGAAATTTTGTTGTTAAGACTCTATCATAATAGAAATAGATTGTTAGTTTTCTTTCTTCAATTTCGTCACAATTTTTTTTTTTTTTTTTTGAATATTTACCACGTTATTGAATAACTTCCAAATTCGAGTTTCTATATTAATAATAGAAGTAAAATATATTATAAAGAGGCAATGTCCATAATAAAATTCACCATTCAATTGATATATTATAATAGTTTATTAAACGTGAATTAATGCTTTTTGAGTGTTTGTCACATTTTAAATTTGAATTTAAACGCTTTCAACTTATAGGATGCTATGTTCTTAAAATGAAGTTATTTACTATTCTTAGGTAATAGAAGAGCAACATAATGTAGAATAAAATTAACAACGTCATGAATTTACTCTAAGATTTTAATTTGAATTTGATAGAGAAAATCACATAGCATTTTTTTTTTTTTAAAAGTGACACAATTATGAAAAAAAAAAAATTGACAAAAATATGAAAAAAGTAGCACTCAAATTCACACAGTATTTTTTACTTCCAAAAAACGTTTAATATGATTTTTTAAAATACTCTTAATTTTAAAGATATTTTTGTAAATTTTCAAAACACAAGGGTATTTATCTACGTACCCTTTCTAATATCTATTCTTAGACTATTTTTGCTTTCTTCTCGAAAATCGAGAATAATCCAAAAGAAAGTAGAAAAATTGCTGATACTGATAGTGTTTAAATAATCAGATCCTACACAAATAATCAACTCAGTGAAAATACAAAACAAATTAACAGCACAAAAGAGAAACACAAGAATTTAATGTATCTTAGATGACTTTAAATAATCAAGTGAGAAAAATACTTTTATTAATGAGAAAAATAAACCACTTAGAAAATATTTCTCCTCACTCTTACCACTTCTTTCTACCCAAAGAAATAATAATAAATGTATTTTCTCCCTCTTTTTCTTTCTCACGCTTTTCTTTCTCAATATCTCTCATTTTTGTTCAATTTCGACTGTTGGTCTATATATCCAGTCATTCACGTCACACAAGAAAAACTTAAATATAACTACCCTAAATCTAATGGTCTTTACTCATCACCAAGCCTAAAGATAAAAGCACAATTAGTTTTTCTTTTATTTCTTATTTTTGGGCTAAACCCAACAATCTCCGTCTTGATCCTAAAATCTCTAAATCACAGCATTCTTAGCACTCCACCTTTGTACCCCTTTACTAGTAGGTGCCACCATAACCCAATCAGTTTCAATAAACATTAACAATATTCAAAGATTCATTAAACATCATCTTTCGTTTTGATATCTTTTAATTACATTCTTCAACCTTCTTGCCATTAGCTACAAGTTCTATCTTGGCCATTTTCCAAACTTTAACAATAGTAGAAGACTATCCTCGGTGTGATTCCAACCTGACAGCTCCACATGAAATTGTCTTTCCATTAGCTTGTACAAATTTCCAATCTTTTAATCTCTCATTACATGCATTGGTTTTTTCTTCACAATCATCACACCAGTTTTGTTGAAATATTCGTAGTCCAATGTATTTAATGCTCCTAACAATATTAAACTTCGCTTCAATTTGGAACATGCAAAACACTTGTTATTCGTCTCATCACTCCATCAAACATCTTCACCTTCATAGTACCTAGACCTTTAACTTCGAGTTTTTGATTACCTACCACAAAATTATAGTTGGGATTACTGGCTTAAAACCAAACAAGCCCTTAGAAATGGTATCTTGTTTAATATAAACTTGTATGACATTTCAAAGATTACAAAAGCAATCGGGGCAAAAATAAATAAAGGCCTTACAACCATAAAACCGATTAAAAACCATACTTTGTTAGTTGCTGCGTTAAATTTGTTAAACAAATTTTTACAAGTTATTTGAGACTTGGGATTTTTACAAAAGGGGTTAGCTTTTGTGTAAAAATTAAGAAACATACTATTTTCTTAAAAAGAATAAAATCTCGGATGCAAGAGAATCTCTCTCTCTCTCTCTCTCTCTCTCTCTCTCTCTCTCTCTCAAACAGAAAAGTTTGTTTTCTCATTTTTATAAATAGTTCATCTTCATCTTCTAGCTTCAATCGAGTTGGATCTTGTTGATAATATTTGGGCATTTTTACATAGAGAGTGAGAGCTTGTCGAGAGGATCAAGGGTGTGTCTTTGGTTTTTCAATCGGATGTGGTAAGCCTACATAATTGTTGTTGAAGTCTCGGTTGAATTTGTGATTGTATTGTGTTCTTAGTGCTCTTGATTGTAAATTAAGGTAAACAGATCCTACAATTATGATGTTCATCACATGACTTATAATCCTCAAATCAATATTTGTTTGGGCACAAGAGGTAAAAGTATCCAGAATCCAAAGATCAATCATTTAACTATACTCTTGTAATTACCAACACACAAATCGTCTTGAGGATCATAATTATTATCCACCACATTTGTAGAATCTGGATTCTCTAAAACATCTTTACCCTTCCACTTCGATTCAAGATGTTTGTCAATTCTTCACAGTATCTTCTAACATATCACTTCTTGTGATAGTAATAACACTCCATGTCTCTCTTTGAATGAGATTGAGAACAATCTCCTAGACCACAATTTATTTCTCGTGATTCACCTCTCCCGTGCCTATTCTCAGAAATGGTCAGCGGAATCCGATTAACATTCACATTACCACTTGGCTTCTTAATGTTGAATGTCTCTATCAAAGCAGTAGAAACCTCATTCACTATTAAAGTATATTTACTAACTAGCAATGTGATCACCAACGTCTCATGTGATCTAGGCAAGTATTTTGTTAGGCTGTCCCGAATATCAATATCATCATCTATCGTCAACTCATATAATTATTTCTTCGAATAAAGATTATTAGTTAGGGAATTAGACATCTATAAATCTTATGGCATTTTCCATAATCTAGAAGTGAATTTCTCATTTAAAACAATATACTGCCTTGGGTGTAAGATTCAATCATAGTACTGACTGTATTCGCTTCCTTTTCTTCCATATTTGCGTCTTTTATCCCTTTATGCCTTTTACTTTGCAAAGCCTTGTAAAGTTTTTATTGTAGAAAAATATCTTCAATTGTATTTCTCCAAATATTGCAATTATTTTTCTTGTCAAATCGCTCCACCTCAAATTTAAAACTTGTCATCATCTTTGTAATAATCCTAAAGTTTGAACATTGAGCTTTGTTACCACTCTTGGGAAAAATCAATATCCCACCCAAATCTCTGATACCATATGTGGGAAAAGTAATTAAATTCCACACCTATAACAACATAGCAAACACAATAGGATAAAAGAGAAAATAAGAATTTAACTTGGTTCAACTGACTGTCGACAACCATATGAGAAGAACACTTTTATTATTAAAAAGAATAAACCACACACAATATTTTTCCTCAACCTCACAATTTCTCCCAACACAAATAAAGAATAATAAATGTATTTTTCTCTCTCGCTCCTTTCTCTCCTTTTTGTTCAATTTTGGCAGTTTTTGTATGTTCCACTCATTCAAACATACAAGAAAACTTCATAATTTCCCTAATGGGTTTTATTCATCACCAAGTTCGACGATAAATTCCCAAATAGTTTACTTTTATTTCTTATTTTTGGGTTAAACCCAAAGAAGATAGCCTACCTTATCCTGGGGCGATGCATAAAGTGTGACATTTGGTCACTCTAAGACATGATTTCCTAAGATTTGAAGGTGCTTTCAATCTTAGGCAAACATGAAAAATGCCTTTTTAAGTTTATGATGGAGCTAATAGTGTGCGGTTATAGTATAATTATATTTATTAACAAATGAAAAATAAAAGATAGATAGAAAACTAACTTGAAATTGTAAACAAGAAAACGAAATATAGAAAGATAGATCAAGACGAGAGTTCGACTCTCTTTTCTTAAGATGTAATTGTCTCGCCCAAGTGTTAATGGAGTTATGCCAAATGCCTTCCAAGACACAACAAACAACTTCCTTCGGTAGCGCACTACAAACTCGAAAGAACAACGAACCCAAAGTGATTTTACTCTCTTTAATTGGAATGGAATTTTAAAGAATGCAATGAATTTTCAAAGTTTTCATAAGATGCATAATAAAATGTGAATGAAAAAGTCAAATCATGGGGTCCGATTTATAAATGACATGCCCTAAAAATAAGCATTTTCATGAACTGCCTTATCTGTTCAAAGCTAGACGCCGCTTGAATTGCGCTTGACAGGTGTTCAAGCTATTTTCATGCACCGCTTTAGCGGATTTTTGGAGACCGACCGCACGAATTAAGCTTGATGACTCACTTGAGCAGTCAACTTATCCTTGGAATTCCCAAATTAAAAATTAAACAAACTTAAATAATTATTTATTATTTATTTAGTTTCTACAAAAAAAAGTATTCATAAGCTAGTCTCACGTCCCATGTACCCGTGATCGTACGGAGCCTAGCTGGATGGACAGATGACGATGGCACGTGTATGGGATTTTGACTTAAACTCAATAAGTTAAGGTCCTCCCTTTTCAAAGACTATTGGTACCTTTTGTGGCCCAAACACAAGTCTCCAAGTTGAAGGTTATAAACCAGCTACTATTTCACTATTTTTCCTATGTGGGGAAACTTAATATGTCCATATAATTCCAAGTAACTTGTTTCAACATCATCACTTTAGCAATATATTTCTCATTCATTTGAAAAGGATTTTAGAAATTAAAATATACTACCGTCGTCTAATCATGGATTAGAATACATTTGACTCCTCACCAGCAAGAAACGAGCATCGGGATCCACCCAATTATTTGGTAATGTTTGACCCATTTGTCAACCATTTTCAAAAATCTCCCACGCGAATTAAATTACCATAAATATGCGGATGAAATGCAGACATTAAAAGACAGTACAAGAAAAAAAAGTTGTTGCATCAGAAGAGGTAGCTTGTGGCTTTGCACATGCCTTAGTGGAATATTATAGGCTTTGCTTGACTAGTCAAGGAAAGTGATATCTTGAAATGTCCAACCATTGGTTTAAATAAAGACAGTGGCACCCACACAATAATCTTCTTAACAATTCTTTGGTTCTCATGGTTGTGCTCATTTTGGCCTGAACAATTCTTGGGTTTCGTAAGTGTTTTAGGTATTCAAGCCTTGAACCGCTCTCATAGAAGCTGCCCCACTTCACATTTGTAAAGGTGATTTCCTATTAAGAGTATCATTCCCTACTCTACTTGTTTTAGTTAAGCTAAGGAATCATTAAAAGTTACAACTTAACCTCATATACTCTATGTAATTCACTTTTCTTTTTCCATAGAAATGGGTAACAAATATTTCCTAAGTGCTCAACTGAATATTTATAACTTAGTTTTCCCATTTTACCAATATCTTGGGATCTACAATCAATACATTTGGGTTACCATTAAAAAATCCATGCATAGTAGGCTCTAATCACATTCGTTTCGATAAGCATTACTGATGCGAACCCCTTTAGTGTTTGGACAAAAAATTTCCACAACAATTTTGTATCATCCCAAGAAAGCTAAATTGGTAAAATAAACACCTTAACCCAAGTTTATTCAAACCAAGATTCAATGATTAAACAACCCTAGCCCAATGAATGAAGAGTAAACAAATTTCAAGTTGGTAGAAAATAAACAACTACACAAAAATAAACAAACTCAAGATGAAGTTGATTAATTTCCTAAGAAATTACAAGAGACAAGGGGGTTTTACCTCACCCAAAGAGGAGCCTTCACAAGACCATTCATAGGGAAAATCATCGCGATCGCGTGGAGATCGCAAAAATTCATTGCCTCCAAAATGTGCGCGATCGGTCAGTTGTTTTGTCTCACAATCGCGTAGGCGACCAAAATTTTGCACGCGTCATCTTCAGTATTTTAGCCATAACTTTTGATCCCAATGTCCGATTGAGGTGATTCAAAATGCATTGAAAACTAGACGAAAAGGGTTACAATTATTTCAAAAATTTTGAACCTCAAATTTGAACTTTATCTATGTCAAAACTTTAATTGAATCCATGACTTGATTATACCTAAATCTTGATTCAATCCAAAACTTGATTCTTGGATCCTTTTTCGACTTGATTGCTTTGTTTAGCCTCGAATATTGAACCTCCTTTACATCGGATCTCATCACGAGTCCCACCGATATGCACATCCAAGTTTGAATTTCTTGGATCTCATCAATTATACTTGATGTTTTGGTAAACCTTTGTAGGCAGATCGTCAAGATTCTCCTTTCATTCCTGTAATCAATGGAAATAATGTCATTTTTGATCAACTGATTAATGGTATTGTTCCTAGACTTACCATTACACATATTGTTTTGTGCCCTTCGAATAGCCGATTGATTTCGCAATATATACTTATGGGAGGCATTGGCAAAGGCCTACATGGAATATCCTCTAAGAAATTTCAAAGTCATTCTGCTTCTTTTCTAGATTTATCTGAAGCTATAAACTCTGATTTTATCGTTGATCAAGCAGTATATGTTTTTTAGGACTTTCAAGACATAGCTGCACCACCAATGGTAATGACATAACCACTAGTGGATTTAGAATAATTTGTATCAGATATTCAATTTTCATAACAATATCCTTTTAGTACGATAGGATGTCTTGTATAATTTAATAAAAAGTTTAAGTTGTACCTAAAGCATCAAAATACCATGTTCAATTCCTTTTAGTGGCCATTGTCGATTACTTGTGAACCTACTTAATTTATTAACTGCATAAGCAATATCTTGACGCGTATAGCTCGTAATATACATAAAGATTCCTACAACTTGAGAATAATTTAGCTGATGCATAAGTCCACCTCTACGTTTAGCCAAGTTTAAACTTCTATCTATAGGGGTTTCAACTTTCATCATACATATTAAAATTTTTAAGTACGGAGTTAATATAATGAGACTATGATAGAATAACTCCATTTGATAACTTAGATATTTTAAATCACAAAATGACATTTGTCATGCCCATGTCTTTCATATAAAAAATATTTTGTTCTTAGAATTCATGATAACATCATGACTGCTAACCATAATTAGCATGTTATCAATATATAGATATAATATTACATATGCATTTGGTGTGTCTTTTATATAAACACATTTATCATACTCGTTACATTTAAACCCATTTGACAACATCGTTTTGTCAAATTTATGGTGACATTGCTTTAACACTTGTTTAACACATTTATGTAACGAGTTTACACACTTCTTTTTCTTTTTTCGGGAATAATAGATCTTTCAGGTTGTTCCATATATATCTCTCATCTAAGTCACCATTTAAAAATACCATTTTAACGTCCATTCGATGGATCTTAAGATTATGCAAAGTTGCAATTGCAATTAGAACTCTAATCGATGTGATGCTCATCAATGGTGAGTATGTATCGAAGAAATCAAGACATTCCTTTTATATATATATGTCATTTTTCTACCAATTCGGCCTTATATTTATCAATAAATCCATCAGCTTTAATTTTTTTTCTTTTGAAAATCCACTTGCAGCCTAAAGGCTTGTTTTTCGGTGGTAGATCAACTATCTCCCAATTGTGATTCTACATAATGGACATTATCTCACCGTTGATGGCTTCTTTCCAAAGTGGATCTTTCGATGTAGACATTGCTTCATTGAATGTCTGACGATCATTTTCTATCATATAGGTTAGAAAGAAGTAACACTTGCAGTACCATAAGTTCATTTATTTGAGCTAGTTTCTTCATGTCTTTGCATGAAAATGTATGTTAAAAAAATACAGTGTTCCTAGATTGAATTAGAGTACCTTCATGTACGCCTGAAATGTTTGATTTATGAACAAGAAACTGATAGACACTATTATTATTTGCATACCCAATAAATATGTAGTCAATACTTTTAGGCACAATTCTCACTTGTTTAGGCTTTGGGATTTCAATTTTAGCCAAACACCCCCCATACTTTAAAATGTTTGTAGGTAAACTTATGACATTTCCATAACTCATAAAAAGTTTCTTAATTTTCATTTTCAGTTATTCAAAATGACATTTGCCGATAGGATAGCTTCCCCGCCACAAATTCTGAGATAAATCACTTATTAACATAGAATTAATCTTCTCTTTATGAGTACGTTTCTTAAGTTCCACAACGCCATTAGATTAAGATGAATAAGGTGCCTTTTTTGATAAATAACTCCAAATTCAAAACAAAATTCTTCAAACTTTGATCCATGTTTTCCACCTATATCACTACAAATAATTTTTATTCGTTTGCTAAGTTGATTTTAAACTTCATTCTTATAAATTTCGAAATCATCCAAAGCTTCATCATCGCTTATTAGCAAATAGATATGACACCATTTCGTGCAATTGTCACTAAAAATATTGAAGTACTTTAGTTTACATGAATTTTACGTCACATATATCACTGTGAATTAATTTTAAAGGCGTAGTATTCCTACCAATAGAATGGAATGAGCTTTTGGCTAATTTAACAACAACATAAATCTCGCACTTGTGATTAGAATTGGATTGTAAAGAAGGAAAAAAAAAATTTAAAGTCCATAAGTTTGGGCATAGACCTCAAATTTGCATGTCCTAATTGATTATACCATAAACAAAATGAATCAAAGATATAAGCAGAAGCAGATGCATTATTAATCTTTTTTGTGTTTTGTACACTAAGGACATTCATCTTAAACATCCCATCACACAAATAAACTTTCCCCACATACAAGTAATTCTTGTTTAGTGCAAAATTTTTAGACACAAAAACTAGCTTAAAGCCATTTTTGCTAAGTAGAGACCCGAATACAAGATTTTTGCGAATATCAGACATGTGTAGCATGTTGTTTAGGATGAGTATTTTTCAGAAGTCATCTCCAAAGAACTTTCCCTTGTCCTTAAACCTTCAAACTTGCTGAATTTTCCATGAAAGTTGTTCCATTAACTGCTTTGTAGTTTCAGAATACTGCATTGTTGGTGCAAATGTGACGAGTAGCATCAGTATTTATCCATCATTCTCTAATATTCCCAACATTGTTGCATTCAGATAGACAACGGACTAGTTCAATTCTTGTACCCCTTCAGATAATATGTCTTCTTCAGCCATATTTACTTGGGAATTCTATTTCTTTAGCTTACAACATTCATTTGCAGTTGTCCCGCTCTACAACTATTGTAATAGTTTCTCTTGAATTTTTTTTGGCATTATTCTTGTTGTCTTTCTTAGGAGCATCTCCAGATTGCTTTCTCTTCTAACATGATTCCACCATATTAGCTTTTGCTAACATGAACTGTCCCCCATTTTTCTTTTCAATTTTTCTGTCGTCTTCTTCAATCCTCAGCTGGACAATTAATTCCTCATAGTTCATCTATTTTTGTTTGTGTTTGAGATAGTTCTTGAAACCTCTCCACAAAGGAGGGACTTTCTCTATGATGCAAAACTTGGAATGACTCACTAAGATTCATGCTTTCAATATGGATATCATGAAGAAAAACTTGCAATTTTTGAACTCGACTGATCACAATTTTGGAATATACAATCTCGTAGTCAAAGAACTTTTTCACAATAAACTTTTTTGTGCCATGTCCTCCATCTTATATTTCTATCTAAGGATTCTAACAACTCTTTTGTAGATTTTATGGAACTATACACATTATAATGTGTTGTTCGATCTGTTTAGAATGTATTTTTTGCACAAGAAGCTGGAATGCTTCCACGCATCCAAACCAATTAAGAACTCCTTATTGTTTGGTACTTATTGAACTGCTGGAGCATCTTCAGTAAAAAAATCTTGTCAAGATCAATATAATGGTATTAAGTAGAAGAGCATCTTTTGTTACCATCTATTGAAGTCCACACCGCTAAATTTCTCAGGCTTCTCTTCATGTGGAACATGGTTTAATTAAATCGGAACTGTGGATGCAATTGGATCTTTTCTATAGCCCAAGTGATAATCAAAACCTGCAAAGGCTCAAATGCTGAAGGCCAAAATGGAGAAGCCCAGTTGAAGCCTCAAATTTGAAGAGCCCCACTGGATGAATATTAAAGCCAAAGTCTAAACCAAGTTAAGGCTGGTCCAATTCTTAATCTAGCCCAACTTGAAGATTCGGATCCTTGGCATAAACCAGTTTCAATCACCCCCATTAAGCTCAGTCGTTAGATCAAACCAGTTGATCTGAGCCCTTCGTTTGATGATAAGTCTTGACTCCTCATTTGACTTCTCTCACTCTTCTAGATGATTGTGTTCTCTCTATCACATGGTGTTCTTCATGATTTTCTCTCTGAAAAATCTCATCTCTCTCTCTCTCGCATTTGTTTCTTTGTGTAATATTAGAGGGTTATTCTTTATGGTATTTTATAGTGTTAATCTGTAATCTCTTAGTGGTTTATTTGTGCGAATACGCTAATTTACGACTCAGATCTTTAAGATCTAGAGTGTTTTTGGGTGGATCTGTTGTTTTTTGGAAGTTCTTTGTGGTTTTTCTCAAAAATACTTTTAGGGTTTTTGATTTCTTGGTGGTTTCTTAAGAAGCTTTGTTTGATTTCTAAGATCTGTAAAATTGAAGTTGAAACGTTTTTGATCTCTTAATACCTTAGTGAAAAGTTTCAGATCTAAAATTTTTTCAAAATTTTTCAGAAAAATTCATGGTATTTTACACATAAAGTTTTTTGTAACCCTAATTTTTCAAAAAGGGGTTTTTTCTGTTACTAGTATTTGGATCTTTTATTTTTGAATCAAGATCAAAGGATCCTAGAATTCAGTATATTTCTTTTAAATATACTTAGAGTTCTAAAGGGATCACACATTTTCTTGGTGGCTGAACTTCGTGCATGCAATTGGAACTTCGTGGTATTAAATCTTCGTGGAAAATCTGCAGTAATCCTAATCCTACAAAGAGGTAATATCTTTACCTACTGCATATTCTAATTCTTATTCTTTTCGAATTTCTTGTACTTTCCAAAATCTCTCCATTTTTTAAGCCTTTCATTGGACCTCTTTACTTTCCTTTGTCCAGGATTTCTTAAAAATCCGGGAATCTGAGGGAGTCTAGGACTGACCCAAATTAGGTTGTGGGATATACTAGAAGAACATTTTTAGTGATTCAGATTCTTAGTGATTATTTCTTAGTGTAATTGTTCTTTGTGGATTGTGATCATCTTGATTACTATACTACTTAGTGTCTGTTTTTGAATCTGTGTGGTATATTATATCCTTCTTGACTTCGTGAATTGCCTCTAATTACTTGAAATACTTTGTGAGTTTTGTCATGTATTCCTCAGCCTTGCTTATTTTTAGTCTTTGAAGGAATAAGACTTCTGATTATTAAAAAAAATCAAAACTTTTAGTCATTTCTGCAATGGCTACTATTAAACTTGATGTTGAAATCTAGAATGGAAAATGAGACTTTAGTCTTTAGAGCCAGAAAATCAAAGCCTTATTACTTCAAATGAAATGTGCTAAATCTATTAATGCATCATGGCCTACTACATTATCTGTGGATAGGCAACCCAAAATGGATGAAATTGCCTAGAGTACTTTATTTCTTCACATAGCTGATAATGTCATTAGACAAGTAGGTGAGACTAAAACTGCAAAAGAACTTTGGCATAAATTAGAGGAAGTTTACCACACTGTCTCATTACCTAATAAATGCTTTCTTTGGAAACAATACTTTGGTTTTAAGTTTGACCATTCTAAAGATGTAGATGAGAACATGAGTACTTTTAATAAGATCATACAAAACTTAGTGAATTGTGATGAAAAATTATCTGATGATCAGAAAGTAGTATGTCTTTTAAATGCTATGGGTGATAGGTATAAAGACCTTAGAAATGCCTTAGAATATGGTGGGAAAAAATTGACTTCTGAAATAGTTCACACTTCCTCTAAGAATAAGGAGCTGGAAATGAGAAATGATCATAAAGAAGCCTATAATATGATAGGAACTTATAAGAAAAGGAACTCATTTAGGGATGATAAGCATGTATACAATTTCAATAAAAGTTGAAATCTTCCTAATAACAACAGGAACAAGAATAATTTGAATAGTAAGCCTGCTGGGTAAACTATCAAAAGAAAGGCAATTTCAATAGACCTAAGGAGAGGTTAGGATAATTCCCTTAGACCTAGAACATGCTACAATTGTGGTAAACCTAGACATCATGTTAAAGATTGTTTTAAGAAGCAGCATGAAACAACAACTAGCAATCAAACAGAGGCTGCAATAAAGAATAATAATGGTGTTTTTTATGTTATAACTGAATTTGATACTAAGAATTATTGGATTCTTGATTCTGGTTGTACATGTCATAGGTGCCCTGAAAGGGATTTATTTGCTAATTTCTGTGATGATTCTTTTAGATCAGTTAAGTTAGGAAATAATTTGAGTTATGATATAAAAGGTATTGGTGAGGTTCTATTGAAACTTGAAAACAATAGAACACTTGTTTTAAATCAAACCAAATATGTTCCTGATTTAAAAAGAAACCTGATATCTCTGGGCATTCTTGATTCTGAACTGTATGATATTAGATTGTATAAAGGTTACCTAAGTATTTTCAAAGGTATTTCTTTACTTTTCTACACTCCCAAAACAAATGGAATATATGTTTTGAAATCTTATCCTATTTGTGATAAGTCTTTTAATACAGTTTCTGAAATTGACAAATCTGTTTTATGGCTTAAAAGACTTGGACATTTAGGTGAAAGGGGTTTGAAATTGCTTGAAAAGAAATGTGTTTTTGGTAAAGATGTTTTACAAAAACTTGATTTCTATGAAAGTGTGTTTTGGGAAAACAGAAATGAAGTTCTTTTGGTAAAGGCATTTATAAGTCAAATGACATACTTGATTATTTGCATGCTGATATGTGGGGTCCTGCCCCAGTTAGTTCTATTTCTGGTTTTAAATATTTCCTACTTATATTTGATGACTATTCTAGGAAAACTTGGGTTCATCTTTTGAAGTCTAAGGATGCTACTGTGTGGGCATTCAAAAACTGGATTACTTTGATTCAAAACTTGAAAGATAGGAAAGTTAAAGTAATTAAAACTAATAATGGTCTAGAATTTTGTAATCTTGACTTTGATAAGTTCTGCAGTAATCTAGGTATCCTTAGACATAGGATTGTTACATACAGTCCA
Source organism: Ligustrum vulgare (assembly GCA_963555705.1). Classification (NCBI taxonomy): domain Eukaryota; kingdom Viridiplantae; phylum Streptophyta; class Magnoliopsida; order Lamiales; family Oleaceae; genus Ligustrum; species Ligustrum vulgare. The sequence continues at coordinate 42,954,675 of OY743174.1, read as the reverse complement.
CAGCAAAATGAGGTTACTGAGAGGATGAATAGGACACTGCTAGAAAGAACTATGTCTGCTGCTTGATTCAAACTTTCAGAAATTTTCTGGGGTAAAGCAGTCAAAACTAATTCATATTTGATAAATTTTTCTCCCTGCAGTGGCATTGATTTTAAAATACCTAATCAGATTTGGAACAATACACTTCCTGACTTTTCAAAACTAAAAATTTTTGGGTGTGCAGCCTTCTCACGTCAAACTGAAACCAAACTTGATGTCAAATATTTAAAATGTGTATTTATGGGGTATGGTGAAGGTGTCAAGGGCTATAGACTGTGGGTGAAAGAATAGAGATGTTACAAGGTTATTATTAGTAGGTCTGTTATTTTTAATGAAAAAAATTTCCCCTATAAAGATGAAATTTTAGAAGATCCTCTTAGTTAAAAGGATTTCCTCACTTCTGAGCTGAGTGCTGATCATCATAGTGAACAAAATGATCAGCCCAATACTCAGTTTCAGGTGGAGCAACCCCCACATTCCCCAAATCATGTTTCTGAACCTGAGTCATCCAATTTTTCCCTTTTCATAATCCTGTTTCTAAAACAGTTCCTGAAACTGATTTTAATCTCAGTGAGAACTGCTTCTACAACTATGAAAAGGAAATTTCTAGATCTCATGCATCCACTTAAATTGTGGGACTACCAGCTTACTAGTGATAGAACTAGAAGAGAAATTAGACCTCCATCTAGGTATGAAGATCCTGATTTTGTTTTTGCTTTTACTTATTCTGAACCTTTACAATCTGATCCTGAATCTTTTGAAGAAGTTATTTTTTAACAGATTCTAAGTTCTGGATTGCAGCAATGCAAGATGAAATGGACTCACTTTTAAAAAATAGAACATGGGTTCTTGTACCCAGACATGATAAGCAAAACTTATTGATTGGAAATGGATTTTTAAAATAAAAGAAGGTGACTCCAAGGACTTAAAACCTAGATAAAAGGTTAGGCTTGTAGCTAAAGGGTTTTTACAAAAGGAAGGAATTGATTATAATGAGATTTTTTCACTTGTAGTCAAATATACTTCAGTCAGAATTTTATTTGCATTAGTTGCTCAATACAGTCTTGAATTGAAACAAATGGATGTGCAAACTACTTTCTTATGTGGTTCACTTGATGAAACTATATATATATATATATATATATATATATATATATATATATATATATATATATATGTCAGCCTAAGGGATTTGAAGAACCTAGAAATCTTGCATGTTTACTTAAAAAGTATCTGTATGGCCTGAAACTGGCACCCGGACAGTGATATAAAAGATTTGATACTTTTATACAAAGTTTGAAATTTGTGAAAAGTCAATATGACCCATGCTTTTATTTTAAATATTTCAATTCTTGTTATATGTATCTGCTCTTATATGTAGATGACATGCTAATAGCTTGACCTTACTTGAATGAGATTATGATTCTTAAACAAAAACTTAGTTCTGAATATGAAATGAAAGACCTAGGTAATGCTAGAAGAATTCTAGGAATAGATATTTTTAGAAATAAAGAAACAGAAAACTAATATTAAATCAAAAAGCTTACATTGAAAAGATTTTGAAGAAGTTTAACTTTTTGATTCAAAACCTATTTCTTTACCTCTACCTAGTCATTTCAAATTATCTGTTGAGCAATCACCTAAGACTAGAGAAGAAGAAAATAGGATGATTAATGTGCCTTATCAATATGTTGTTGGATTTCTTATGTATCTTATGGTCTGTACCAGACCTGATATTGCCTTTACAGTCAATGTACTTAACATGTTTATGAGCAAACCTGGTGAAACTCACTAGGAAGCTATGAAATGTTTGTCTAGAAATCTGAAAGGTACTTTAAACTTGAGCCTTGTCTTTGAAAAACAAAAATGTGATTTCTTTCTTAAAGGTTTTGTTGATTCTGATTTTGCTGGAAATTTAGACAATAGGAAATCTACTTCAGATTACTTCTTTGTGTTAAATGGTACCTATGTGAGTTGGAAATATCAACTGCAAAAACTAGTTGTACTTTCTTCTATAGAAGCTGAGTATATTACTGCTACTTATGATGTAAAAGAATCTATTTGGTTAAAGGATCTGTTAGAAGAATTAGGACATTTTGATGATCATGCAGTTAGTATCTATACAGACAGTCAAAGTACTTTATATTTAAGTAGAAATCACTTATTCCATAATAGGTCTAAACATATATAGATGTTAAGTTTCACTTCATTAGGGATGTTCATGATAAAGGAACTATAAAACTTGAGAAAATCGCAACTGAGTGTAATCCAGCTGATGTTGGAACAAAAGTTATCCCTATTAACAAATTTAAAGATGTTTTAAGGTTTTTAAAACTGTTAGAATTTTGACACTGTCTTATGTATTCTTGCAGGGGCTGTCGGTCCAATCAAAGTGGAGATTGTGGATGCAATTGGACCTCTACAGAAGCCCATGTGATAATCAAAATCTACAGAAGCCCAAATGCTAAAGGCCAAAATGGAGAAGCCCAATTGAAGCCTCAAATTTGAAAACCCCAACCGAATGAATATTGAAGCCAAAGTCTAAACCAAATTAAGGTTGATCCAATTCTTGATCCAGCCCAACTTTAAGATCCAGATCCTTGGCCTAAACCGGTTTCAACCACCTGCATTAAGCTCTCCAGTTGGATCAAATCAGTTGATCTGAGCCCTTCGTTTGATGATAAGGCTTGACTCCTCATCTGACTTCTCGCACTCTTCCAGATGCTTTTGTTCTCTCTCTCACTTGGTGTTCTTCATGGTTTTCTCTCTGAAAAATCTCATCTCTCTTTCTCTTGCATTTGTTTCTTTATGGTTCTTTTCTCTGATTCTTTGTGTAATATCAAAGGTTATTCTTTGTGGTATTTTACAGTGTTAATCCGTAATCTCTTAGTGGTTTATTTGTGCGAGTTTGTATAGTTCTGGGTATTTTCTGATTTTTGTTCGATTTTGTACAAATCTTTGATTTTTGTACCTTTATTCTTGTTTAAATAAAGCGATTTGAAGTTTTATGTTTACTTCATACTTTGTAATATCTTTGTGGTGATTCTGGGTTGTAAAATCGTAACAGGAGCAACAACACGTGGAACCCTAGTATTTGTAACACTTGCAAGGGAAGCAACATTAGTCCCATTTTCATCCATTTTTGTTTACAAAAACAGAAGATAAGCACTTCAATTTATAGTAACAAAAGTGCAATTTAATAGTTATGAATAACCGCTTACGGAATCAAATAAAGAATTACTTCAATATGAATAAAATTAATTCACTTCAGTGCAAGAAATAAGATAACAAATTCCAAGTGAATTTTATGAATACTTTGCATATACCAAGTTAATAACCACTAGACTATACTTATAGAAAGATAAAAAATTCCACGTGAATTTTATGATTACTTTGCATATAACAAATTAATAAAAACCACTAGACAATACTTATAGAATGAAAGTCTATTATTTTTAAGTTTAGAATATAACATCCACAATAAAAGAAATTACATCTTAAGATTGTTGGAGTTAATAGTGTATGGTTATTGTGCAATTATATTTATTAACAAATGAAAAATAAAAGAAAAAGTAGAAAACTTACTTGAGATATTAAACAAAAAATAAAATAAAAATGCAAAGATAGATCGAGACGACAGTTCGATTATCTTTCCTTGAAACGCAATTGTCCCACCCATGTGCTAACGGAGTTATGGAAAATGCCTCCCATGATACAACAATCAACTTCCTTCAGTAGCAATACTGCAAATTCGAAAACAACGAACTTGAAGTGCTTTATACTCTCTTTAATTGGAACGGGCTTAATTTTTCAAAAAAAGCAATGAATTTTCAAAGTGTTTATTAGATGCACAATGAAACGTGAATGAAAAATGAAGCATAGGAGTCCAATTTATCGATATTGAAGATTTTTAGCTGATAGGACAAGCCCCAAAAATCAACATGTTCATGAATAGCAATATCTTATCGAGCCAGATGTCGCTTGAATTCTGCTCAACTAGAGCTAGAGCGGGTTTTTCCGAGACCAGCCGCTCAATTTATGCTCAGCGATCGCTCAAATAGTCAACTTATTTTTGGAATTTAAGAATTAAAAATTAAATAATTTTAAAAATTTATTTGGTTTTTTTATATATATATATAAAAAGAATATACATAACCTAGTCCCACTTTCCTTACCTGTGCTAAGCCAGACATGCCGTGGTATGCGTGTGGGGCTTTGGACTTAACTCCAATTGGATTTAAGTCCTCCTCCTTCAAATACTATTGATACCCCTCTTCAGGGTCCAAATTCATACCTCCAAGTTGAAGATTATAAATTAGCTAATGTTTCATTCTTTTTCCTATGTGGGACAACTAATCTTGTCCACGTAATTCCAAGTAAATTGTTTCAATATCATCAATTTTGCAATCAATTTATCATTCACTCTAAAATATTTTTTGAAATTCAAATATACTATGTTTATCTACTTACGAAGTAGAGTATGCTTGACTCCTTGCCTACACAAAATGAATATCGAGAACTATCGATTATTTTGTTAAAGTTGACTCATTTGTCTATTATTTTCAACCGTTTAGACAAACATACTTTAAACTTTAAAGACGATATGACTAGCAATTGAAATTTATCTCTACCTCCAATCTCAAGAGCGAAAAGTAAAAAGGGATCAAGGCAATGCTCCAGTGGTTAGGATGGTATCCTTACCTGGTATAGATCATGGTTCGAATCAAATCCTATGGAGGGTTTGGGAAGGGTTTTAGTTGTAATAGGTAGGAGGGAGGGAGGCAGAGGGGGGGGGGGGGGGTGGGGGAGTATACACGTCATATTATTTGTTGGGCCCAATTTCCACCCAGTCGTTACTTTCATGGGAATGGGAACATAATTGTGTTCATAGGTAATATGGATTCCAACTATTTAGAAAAATGAAAAATGTTAGTGATTTTCTTCTACATATATAAATAAAGAAAATTGAGTAATAATGTGTTTAATAATTGAGGAATGAATATTTTGCACATGAGTGTAGTGCAAGCAACAAATGACAATTTCATGATTGGAATCTAAAAATCAATTAAGCTCGTTATCGTGAATTCACATATTCTCTCCATTTCAATAATTTTACAAATGAATGCCAAATTCCATTTTTTTTTTCCAACTGTCAGCGCTCTGAATATTTTTGACGAGCTTACTTTATATGATTGTGTTGATAAAAAAAATCGCCAAAAACTAAAGATGAAGACAACGTTGATATATGTACATCAAAAATAATTAACATAGAACGAAATGTCACCCGACATAAAAGGCGAGCACGCCCAATCAAAGCGAACAAAATGAGGCATGATTTGCCCAACCAATGAGAGGAAAGCAAATATGACCTGATATATTGGTTGAGATTCTAGCAAAACGTGTCCCACAAAAAGAAGAGAACGTGGAACAAAATTGACAACGTAATGAAGTAGTTGTTACCCATAATTATCCATAATTTTACACGATCTAATAGTTATTGTCGAAGGAAGTTAATGGGTAGATTGTGAGAAGTTGTTACTGGTGAACTGCAAGTAATGAGATCATTCAAGTAGGGTCACGATAGTTACGAGATCAAATAGTTCCAAAGATTACAAGATGTATAAAAATAAGAATTTAAAATATTTTGAAGGACCAACAAATTAATCAACTCTCAAAATAGATAATGTAATTTCTTTTATTTACTTTTCACAGCAATATCATATTTTACTGTAACTAGTTGCATACTCATGTGTTGCACGGATATGTTCTAATAACAAAAAATAAGGTGCTGAAACAAAACAATGGGAAAAAAAATAAATAAAAAATAACATTAGTCTTTGAGCTCAAAGACACATTTCTCTTTAACAATTAGTCTTCGTTAAGTAAAGTGGATGACAATCTTGGTCACCAAAACTAGGAGAATGGGAGATATTACGATACAATTTATGTATAAAAGCTTAATCCTAGAACCATGAATCTTAAAATCTTTCCAAAACCAAGTACCCCATCAAGCGCATCATCTGATGATCCTAGATCCTCAGATTGTCCGGCACCACATCTGCCCAAAACCATCATACAGGGTGATTGCTGAAATAGCATAATATTATATTTTCTAAATGATCAAAGAATGCTAAATTTGCTAACAGAGATGAGAATTCTACTAGTTATGGGCTTGCATGTGCTGAGAGGTAATTAAACATTTATAGAAACCTAGTAAAAGAGCAAATGTTTCCCTAAGTTTTTTAATCTTCATAGCATCCATTTTGTATTTTTCCATGAAGCAATACATTTCTCTTATAGTATAACCAAATCTGCCAGGCTTTTCGTATATATAGAACTTAGGTATAATATTTTGAAGGAGCTCAATAATATCATCGTAGATAAAAACAAAATGCTTCCTATTTTATTTTCACTTTACTCTCAAATGAAATATTCCATGCAAGTATATTTTTCTTTAAAAAAAAATAAAAAAAATAGAGAATCATGATTTCCTAATGTCCACAAAACTATTCTTCTATTTTTTATTTATTTATTAAGATCTAAGTACTACCCTCTGCTCGAACTTACTTTCCCCTCAAAACTCAAGAACTACACTCGTTGCTCATTCTCACTCATGCTTGGTTGTCAAAGGGTTTTCATCTAAAAATCCTGCTAGCAGATTATGCCCTTGCTGAAAAGGGTGCTAGCAAGCCGTTGGGAGGAAATGAACATATCAAGCAATAACAATTTAAGTCAAGGAAACATGGGAGATTCCTTCAGCTCATCCAACCAAAAAACTTCTTATCTCTCCTAGTTTGAACTTCTTGGCGCAATTTTCACGTAACTCTCAGATAAATTCATTCACGGAAGAAAAAATTTCTTTCTTCGGGGGAACAAAAAAGACCATTCACTGAATCAAAAATAAAATTTGACAAAGAAAAATCATTTATCAACAAAATACACAACCGATAGGCATAACTGATGGCTGATGCACAAGGATATAAATCCTTTTCATTTTAACATTAGATGAGATTAAGAACATTATACTTTCAAAAGTCCTGCAGTAATTAGACAAAGTATACTAAAACAATGTCGCTACTTTTCACATCAATTTATATTCAAAAATTGAGCTCGAATCCTAAAATGATTTCTGAAAAAATAATTCTATTTTCTTACCATGAATCACATTTTAACAAAATAATAATAATAATAATAATAATAATAATAATAATAATAATAATAATAATAATAATAATAATAATAATAATAATAAGATCTATTATCATGTCTCGAAAATGAAGAACCAGTGGGATACTTTGTTTTTCTTTAAATTTTTAATTATGAAAGACCTTACCCCGCTCCCTTTGCTTCCACTAGCGACCAACATTCTGTTTCCATGTCATAAGCCCATTCCTTATAATACAAGAAAATATTATTTGGGGGTACCGGACACCGTGTAACAGAGAGATATAAGGAAATACAATTACAATTGTTGTTGATAAGCAAAAAGCCAACCTGAAACTTTTTCTCTCGAAGGGTTAGTCTTGCCTCCAATCAAAAGCACCTTCTTTCCCCAGGGAACCTAAAAAGTAACCAAAATGACTAGCAATGCCATACATCTATTAATGCAATTAAAATTGACGTAATCAAGAAGAATAAGTTGAATTTGTCCTTGCAGATTCACAATCGCATGACAACAAAAAGTTGGCGGTTTACCTTTCCGATGATGGTGGGGCCGCAGTGACATCCCTTCCAATGGTATTTAGCCTTTATCTAACATTATGAACTTAGCATTTATATTGTTTTGTGCTGCAGGAACAATGTCTTTCAAAGCGTGTACTTTATCCTCCTGCAATGATAAGTAGAAACAAACCTTTCTCGTTTACATACACAAACACAAATCTTGAAAACAGTACATAAGCAATTAATTTGAAGATTATTTATTCGTTCAGACATTTGAACAAACACTTGGTCTGCAATCGTCAACTGGATTACCCCAGAAAGCCAATCTTTGGGGAACAAATTAAAGATACATGAGTTTGAATACCTGAAACTTACATTTACAGAATGAAAACTCATCTGTAGAATCCAAGGAAAAATGGGATTGAAATAGCTGTAACGTTTATACAGAGAGAAAATGATCCCCTTTTTTAAAAAATAATTTTAAAATTGCGGGGTCAAATCTCTTACAAATAAAAAAAAAAAAAAATAGAAAAACTTCAGCACTTGACGACGCCGGTTTTGGTAGAGCATACACACATACTTTCTTTCGTTCAGCAAACCATAAACCCTAAAAAGTTTCAAGTCCTCCGCCCCTTCAAACTCCACCAAAGACCGTCATCATCACCTGAAACCACAAGATCGACTCACCGCAACAATGTCACCTTCACAATCAGCTCACCACCACCAAACAGCCATGAACAAAAATATTTTGGGTTCGCCTTTAATGACAGTAACTTCTCGGACCGAATCTTACGGATCGAGATCTTGTCCCTCCCCCGACTTGGAGGGTTTCCAAACTCTGGATGATTGGGCTACCCGTAAGAGCAAGCTCCGCCGCGAAGATATCGTCGATATCGAAAATGGTGAGTCCACATTGCGGTCTGAAATGGAACCATGCATATGAAAAAATCGAGTAAAGCTGGTATATTGGACAACGCTTAATGTTGTCTGAAATGGGTCAAGTCAAATGATCTGAAATTTGAAATTTGAAGTGCTGTGAAGATATAAAGATTGATTCCTTTTTTAAAAAAAAAATTCAGTCAAGCGTCAAATGAACTGAGATTTGAAGTTTCGTGGGCAAAAAATCATCTGGGTAAGATTTGAAGTTGCCTTTTCTTTTGGTTTGTCATCTGGTGAAATCTCTTTGGGCAGGATCACTTAGGCGAGAAAAACAGGCCAGACATTCCTCCTTTTATATATTATACTAGTGAAAAGTTATACTCCGTACAAGAAATGTACAATTGTTGTATTATTTAGCGTCATTTAATTAACGGAATCCTAATAAAATCATATTATGTTTTTTTCTATAAAGAATTATTAGTTGAAGAAACACAGTAAATCATAGAATGCTGTGTAGTATCATATAACAATTAATTAAGACTACATACGGGTTTATTCAATGTAGATTTTGAATGACTTTTAAAGATTTTAAAGGATTTTAAAAGTTTAGATGTATTCAATTTAGACTTTAGAATCTCCATAAAAATTTTGATGTATTTAATATAGATTCTAATGAACTTTCTAAAAGTCCATAAAAGTCAAGGTATATTGTATAAAGACTTTTAAAAGTCTTTAAAATTCATGTGTTATTCAAATTATTAATAACTTTTAAAGACTTCTACGAAATCCTCTATGTACTAATTTCTAAATATAAAGTACAACCATAAAATCTCTTTATTTGTCTATCATTAACATCTAAGATTTTGAATGACTTTAAAAAAAAAAAATTCTTTTAAATTGAATTTTATTTTTTCTATATTTTTTCTTCTTTCATATTATTTTTAGAAACATGAAACATTTGACTAAACAAATCAATATTTCTCCTCTTCAACTTTTTGTATTTTTTTCTTTTTAATAGTTTTTCTTTATATTTGGGCTTTTTTTCTTTTTTCATCATTTTCTTCAATTTTTTTATGAAAATAAATCTAACTAAAATTCTATAAGATCTTATAGAAAAATAATAATTAAATTGTATCAAAACAAATAATAATAAGTAAAGTGATTCTAGAATTTTCTCTAAATTTTTTTTAAGAACATAGTACAATTTTTATGTTGATACCAAACGCGATTTTATTTTTTCCTCATTTTTTTAATCACAAATGTTTCTTTGTCTTAAAACTATTTATATCTCTCACGCTGTATTTTTTTTTTTTTTTGTAATTCACTTGACATATAATTATTATTAACGATTCACAATGACATCATACGAAAATTAATCTATTAGCGTTTAAATTTTTCAATTAAAAAATAAATGTCTGTAAAAGTCTTTAAAAGTATTTGAAAGTCTTTTAAATCAATCTACAAAAGTCTTTGAAAGTACATGAAAGTCTTTTAAATAAATGTCCATGAAAGTCTTTAAAAGTATATATAAATCCATAAAAGTTAATAAAATTCAATGAAATCCATTAAAAAAAGTCCATTGAAAAAAGTCTTTAAATGTCTTTCGAAATTCCAATTGAATAAACTCCCCTACATAAAAGTTACAATTTTGGGAAGGGCCAAAGAACTTTGCAACGCATTCGAACCTGGTGGTATGGAAAAACTGTTTCGGATATTATTTCCAAGCAATTCTGATACCACGTATCCAATACCAGCTTGAACGGTATTAGGAAAGCCATCGGGGGACAGTAAGTACAGTAGTAGTCTTGTATAATGGAGAAATAATAAATTCAGAAAGGTTCGCCATGATTAGGCATCAATAATGTGATGCAAATTATAGTAAATAAAAAAAGTGAAAAGAATGTATAATGGGAAACAAACGAAATGCACTAATGTGATGCAAATTATAGCAAACAGTGACATACGAATGAATTAGCTTTAAACTTAATTAATACAGATAACAGCCTAAAATAGTGCCAAATGTGTAAATTGGAGGTCTTTTACAAATAATATATTTTTTTATAAGACAAATTTTTGTTTGGAAATGCAACAAACAAGTGGATTAAACCTGTATCACAGAAATGAAGGACAAAGAGATTGACAAAACTCAGTATGCCACTTCAAGCATAAACTCATTAATGCTCCAAACTAAACAAATAGCTAATCATTAGAAAAATAACAGTCTTCAAGTATTTGACAGAAGGTCCAAAAATTTCTGTCCACATCACCACTGGAAAATAGTAGAAAATCACATCTTCAAATTGATGGAATACCTGTTCTCAAAATAGGTTAATTGATGGAATTTGTTTCTATACTTATGAGAGGGGCCACCTAGAAGTTAACCTCAATCATAAGATAGTATAAAGTATAGAAACCCCGGTTCAAACCTTCAGTGTGCGAGTGTAAACACAAGATCAGCATCTGAAAGCTAATTGAATCATGACATTGTACATCAAGCTTATAAGTATTGGGTAATATTTCAGTGGGCGCAAGATAGTGTATAAGAAAATAAACCAAGAACATACAATAGTAAGAAAAGGTGATAAAATGTACAATGTCATCCATTAAATTAAATCATGAATATCAATTTCTCATTTATTAACTAACTCAAGTACCCGCAGAAGGCTTGCAAGGGGTGTGAAACTATTTAACAAAATGAAAGAAGTGATATCCAAGATGAAGTCACACAAGAAGAATAATTCAGCAAGGTACATGTAGAATGTACTTTGAAACCCAAATTAAATATCCATAATTTGTTAAATTGCAGTAACAGATGTTGAAATTAATCATAATATCTTATAATAACCATTGCGGTGAAATTATGTCTCTCTTCTTATCCGAATACCAAAGTATACATAGGTAGTCCCTGATTCATTCACCTTTTATCCCACCCAACATAGCCTATGATGCACTCCACTTATCTCTACCTACTGTTCACCATACCTCCATACATGAGATCATATGCAAAGAGTGGTAAGGGACGTGACAACAGAATTTTGAAAGCATTCATATCCCAGATGGAAAGTTCTATGATAGCTTTATCCTAGATGCAACTATCCTCTTTTATAACGACTTAAAGACCAGCTATAAAGAAATATAGGCGGAGCTAGAATGAACTCCTGAACTCTGTGACACAAAAGGTTGTGTATTTTTTCCAGTTGAACACAATATTTAAATTGCTTGTTCAACTTTTTTTGAGTGTCAAACATTACAAAATACTTTTCTGATAACACAAAATCTAATGTTTGTAGGTAGATACTAACGTCTTAACATGAAGCAAATCCAGAATATCGTTCAACATTATCAGTACCTCATCGTTTCTAGTGACCATGCAAGTCTAAGAGAAACTAAACCGCAAGATGAGAAGCTCGACTCTGAAGAATTCATATTTTGTAATAATAAGTAATGAAATTCATTACTTGAACAAGCTAATATGAAGAATTCATATATTGTTACGAAATAATAAAATAAATTGAGGAATTTGAAAATGGAGAAGATTCATTTAAGCATAGTTTAAATATGTTACAAAACTCGCGTGATGTTCATAATAGATAGCTGAAGGGATACAACACATTTCTTTTAAACATAAAATAACAAAAGGAGAAAGTGTTACGGCAGGCAGGATATCATCTTCACCATTAAATATTTACACACGCTGAATATTTTCTTATGGTTTTTCCAGTTTTGGTTTTATAAGGACATTTCCTATACTGTCATTAATGTCACGACGTTTGTCAGTTATTTTTGGTGCAGATAGATTTTCGTCAACGACTACATTAGAGATAGGTGGGACCTTTCTTTTTGGGATGGAATGCGTAGGAGATTCGTTGATCTTAAGTTTTTTTGAGGAACCCGACTAGTCAGTTGAGAGATGTAATTTATATGGGTCCTTCTTCGCAATGTCGCCTAGCTTGATATTCATAACTTCAGAAGAATCGAGAACATAAAGAATTTCATATTGAGACTCTTTAGGATCTTGCTTTGACATTGATGTTTTAACATAAAAATCCTTTTCTTCTTGACAAGAAAGTAGTATGACAGAATTCAAGGGTTTGTCTGATTCTTGTGGGTAATCATGTAAAGTTAAATGAAGTCATATTAAAAATAAATCTGGTCGACAAAGATAAATATATTCAGTTATAACAGTTAAATTTTTATACAGTTGGAAACTAAATCTATGAATGATTTTGGGTACCTGTGTTATTCTTCTGTTCAAGGTGTTCCTTTGAGCGAAAACCCTACACGACGAAGGCTCTCGAAGGAAGGAGAAGAAATTCTGGATGTACGTTGGAAGCAAATTAGTCTAGATGATAATGAACAGTAGAAGATTTATAATGGGAAGTGGTTAATTCATGGATTTGTTTTGTTGTAGCATAAAAAACGAGTCAATGACGGCCTAAAGATGAAGTGACGAAACTGTGTTGGAGAATTTGTCGATTGAAGAGAGGGATTATGTGTGTGAACAGAAGAGGCAATGTTTTTCTGGTGTAAATATAATAACGTTACAAGATATATTTTCTCACCACCTTACTGCACAATTTCCTCTTCAATGTCATCAAATAACGTAAATTTTTTTTACTATTACGGAACCAGAACCTCACCACATGGTGTGAAAACGAATGAGATATATTTTGTGAACAGTAACTTTATGCCCCCACCTATTAATTATACAAGGTATTTTTCACACAAAGAAGACATTGAATATTTTCTTGAAGTGGTCAATTGTGGATAAATTTGTAAATAAATTTCTCAATATTTTACTGAGGCCACCAATTTTCATCAATTAATTTTTCCCCTTCTCCTTCGAATGATGAATGTTTCACCACTCTTTTTTCACCTCTCCTTCATGAAAGGATATAGTACAACTCAAGTTACTTGAGTAAGCTTCTGAATTACTTCGAATTAGTGAAACAATTCAAAGACATCAAAAGAAATAGCATTTTCAAGTTTCGGTCAAATCAGAGAAAAAATATCCTCCATTTTACTCTTTGATCAACATACACTTTAACTAAAAATCTCTTGGAGGAACTCATTTTGCAAAAATACCCACAACAAGATTTTGTTTCTTTTTTGAAAGTTATCAAATTTTAATCTTCTTATATCTAGGAAGCACCAGTTTCTCGCCATAATAGGAAAAAATAAAGAAAATATCAAAAGAAGAAATGAACAAATATGAAAATGCTGATAACTATGCTAGTGTTTTGTCCTTCATTCACATAATCAATGCCTAGTAAAAAAAGAAAAAGCTAAATCTTTAAATATCATGGAAAGAATAGCCACAAATAATGAATAATAAAGAAAAGAAAAATCTTGAAACCCCAAAAAAATGTATAGATCCTATAAAAATGGTAGATATTTCACATTTTTTAAACGAAAAAACACAAGCACACATCTATATATAGAGAGGGGGAAGGAGGGATTTCGTTACAGTAAGAGTGCGGAGGAACCCGAGAAGTAGCAGTGGGGTTGGCGTTTGTTCGACCTTAGTGAACGATGTTCCTGATCGGTATCATGCCAATAACAGAAATGAGCTAATTTTGAGCAAATAAGACATAAAAATGATTGACCCGGATATCAAACGCAAGTCCCAACACCTAATCTAACACATGGTGGCCGAAATCAAAGAAACTATGAAGAACACTCAACAAGAATTGAGCAGGATTTCCTCAGGATTAACCAGCGGCAAGAGCGAATACCGGCTCAATTTCAGTACAAATCATAAGAAATTATTAATTACAGTACAAAAAATGGCTTACTTCGATCAGTTTATGGTGCGTAGCAGCGAGAGAGAGATTGACGATGAGGAGGGAGAAATTATGTGAGAGCTATAGCTGAGAAATATATGAAATCTGTGAGCACGAAGGGGAGAAAGAAACTGAAGGAAATGAGTTTTTAGAGAGAGACGGGATATTTGTTCAATTTCAATTTACTTTAGGATATTTATTTCTCTGTAGACCGAAAATTTCAATATTTATCTCTAGACCGACAATTTCAATTTACTGTAGAATATTTATTTGCACAGTTTGAAAATTACGAAAATCAGATAATGAATAGTAAGTGTGAAAATGCATGAGACAAACATGAATAGTAAGACTCATTCCCTCTTTTATGTAGAGGGGAAATAGAATAGATCTTGTGATTGTGACACTTGTTGGCAGTTACTTTTTTCTCATTTTGGGACTTTATCTTTAAGATATTTGTTCATACACACAATCTTCTAAGTCTCTTTATTCAATTGTTTCGCACGAAACAACGCGTCAATTTCGATGTAGTTAGGATGTGGTTATGCTCATCAAAATATGCAATTTCTGAATATTGTAACAAAACACTAATTTTCCGTTCGAAGAATATTTTTCTCCAAAGCTCTTGATGCAATACTTCAATTTCATTCTCGAGAATATTTTGCAATTTTTCAATCTTCCAAAGCAGCAACACTTGGATTTTGGTTTCTAGAGTCTTCAAATTACGCCTCCGTTTGATCCTCATTATTTTGAACTCATTTTTATAAAGCATTCAACTCCACATTTAAATAATAATATATTCTACATATAAATTCAAAATTTTTCTCTCATTTTCAATTACAAAATATCATATTAATCACTATTCAAAACTCTTTATTTACCAAATAATTATGGCAATCAAAAAGAGGCTACATGAGTTTAGCGTTTTGATTTGTATACAAATGTGGACTGATTTAGAGGTATCAATCAAGTTGGTCAGGGCCGGGTTGACCCACCGACATTTGAGCCCGGTAACTGCCCTTCAGGAAAAAAAAACCCACTCGTTGCAGGTTTATGAGCCAGTCTGGATAGCCCCGAAAATTTGAACTACAAACCAGGCCCGAGATGACCCATCTGAATCGAGCCCATGCGAGTCACGGTTCATTCTGATTTTGCCAGTGTGAATGAAAGTATAGAATTTTTCATATTTATAGCAACTTTTTTGTTCAATTGATAAATTCATATTTATAAAGAAAAGTTTACATAGAGTTCAATTTATATCTTATGTTACATGAATTAGCTTTACAAAGTTAAATACAATATAAAAAAATACCAACTAAATTGCATTTCTAATTACTACCGTTAAATACTTATAGTTTAAGTACATTCCAACAAGGTTGTCATTTACTTTACTATAATTTAGCCCTCATTTGGGGGACATTAAAATCAATTTTTTTTTACATTTTGATAAAAGTTGATGAGATGTGTGACTGAAAATGTGTGGATCCCATGAAATATGTGGTTATGATTGATTATTGACTTTGACTTAGATTAAAATCTAGATTTCAAATTTAAATTTCTAGAAGTTTTAATTATTTTATGGGTTAGCGGGTTAATCGCGGCCCATGAAGGTGTAACCCGCGAAGCCTGCGAGCTTGTTTGGTAAAAGTAAAAGTTTTACCACAACAAGGGTTAGGCATCGGGTGGTTCGATTCGGGTATCTCAAGAATCGAAATCAAACCATATTTTTCGGTTCTTGTAAAATGGACACATTCGGTTCCATTGAATCGCAAGAACCAAACCATTTTGTTTTAGTTCAGTTTCGGTTCTAATTCGATTCTACAATAATAATTATTTTTAGGGGGCATTACCGAGGAGTATCAAGGCCTCAAGAAGCGAGTTAATAACCTGAAATAAACTTCTACCAAATATATCAAGATCAAGGATTCCAAAAATCCTTTCACCTCGGAGAAAACATATGATTTTCCATGAAACAGAATATATTCATAAACTAAAATAAGAAACAGATGTCCGTAAGGTTTTTTTAGCATGGCAACATAAATTTGTATGGTAAAGTTGTGGGATGAATCATGAGCTTTAAATGCATTATTATTAATTAATTTATATTTGTATTTAAATATTTAATTAACTACATCGTGGTTATTTACAACTTGAATTATTAATAAGTTATTCTCATTCTATTTTCATTTACTAAGAATTTCAGTTCAAGTGTTAAGTTAAATGTTAAAATGAGGTAGAGATGTAACAAATTTCATAAAAAGAACTTAATCATTTTCACTTTACCAAAAAAATTACAAATTCTTTTGATTTTTAGTTTTAGAACAACCGGTTAAAACCATCAAACAATAAATAAGAATCAAAGACCTGATTCTAACTTCGATTTTTCAGTTCTAAAGGCGGAACCAAGAACCGATCGGTTCTCGGTTTCAAAACCGATTTCCTATTTTATTTTTTTAAAACCATACGGTTCCAATTTTTTCGGTTCGGTTCGGTTCGGTTCCAGTTCGGTCATATCGGTTCCGATTTTTTTGCTCACCCCTAACCACAACTTTTCAAACTCAATTTCAAACATCCATTCTTAGTTAAGCACACAATTTTTTTACTTTTTAAACATTTTTAAACCACACATCCATCAAAAAACTCAAAAAACTGCAAAAATCAAAAAATTTCACATTACCAAACAAGCTCTAAAAGTGTCACTTTGTATAACCTCTATCAGGCAGCCCTTTTGGAGAATTTTAATTTATTTGCGTTTTGCAGGTAAGATATGGGGTTAAAAATTGAAAAGAAAAAAATATGGATGGCTAAAAAGTGGTATGAAAAATTGTGTAAATTAAATTTTGTATTTTTTCTTATCGTTTCTCATTTAATTCAATTGGTCGAACACATCTATAGAAAAATGACGGAATGTCAAAATTCGAAAGTGAGTGTTACTTTTTTTTAAATAAAAAATTGACATTTTGTCACTTTTTAATTAAAAAAATGACACATTAAAAAAGGTAAAAATAATATTTAAAATCAATTAAATTAGTCTTAAGGTGTGTTTGATTGCTATGGTGGAAAATAAGTGAAAAGAAAATACTTTTCAAGGAATTGATTCAGTTTGAAAAATATTTTCATTAAAAATTAATTGAAAGTGTTTGATTGATTTAATTTTCTAAGTGGAAAAGTGGGAAATTTTTCAAGTTTCGTTGTTTGATTGATATTAAAGTAAATTTTAAGTTATATATATATATATATATATTACTTTTTCATTACATTTGTACTTAATAATAATAATGTTATTTAAAAAAAAATAATAACAATAAAATTAAAACGATTTTCCTTGTAGCATGGAAAATAATTTCTCAACAAACCTATAAGAAAATCATTTCTTAGTTTTTATAGAAAATGGGCCCGTGAGTTGGTTTCTAGGAAAATATTTCTCATGTCAAATATTTGCCATCAATCAAACAACAAAAAGCAGAAAAAAAAGTAAATATTTTCATTTGACTTTGAAAAAGAAGGCCAATAAAACACTCTTTTAGAATAGATCCAAATGATTATTAATTGTGGTTATGTTTTTCGCATATGGATTTGGATTTTGAAGAAAATTATAAAATATTGAAGTTCAAAATATATTCCATTTCAATATATATACATATATATATATATATATATATATATATATATATATATATATATATATATATATGCGTATGTCACTTTCTATATAAAAAAAAAAAAAAAGTGATATATCATATTATAAGTATGTGTTTGGTATTGTTTAAAAAAAGTTTTTTTAAAAAAAAATTGACTAGTGATTTTTAGGAGAATTGATGGTTGAGATTTGATTAAAAAGTCAAATATTGTGAACTTAACATTTAATGAATGATTGAAATTGAGCACTATAGAAAAAAAAAGAAAAAAATTTAAAGAGAAACAAACAAGATTAATTTTATTATTGACATCAAATTAGTTTTTTTTTTTTCTTTCTAAATATTCTTGTTCTGAAGTTACCTCTTGGATTTATTTACGATTCGTATCCATTCTCCACTCGTCGGGGGAAGTTTTTGTTATTCTATCGAAGTATTTTCACGATAAATTTTAAAACACATCTTTCAAATTTAAAAATTGATAAATGACGATTTCATAATAACAAGTAAAAAATAGCCGCAATCATGATTTATTTTGCGTTCAATAATTCATGCAAGATAATCTTCAACATTTAAACATCATCAAAATATTTATCATGACCGTCTTGCAACCTTTCTGATGGACTTTGAATCGCTCAAACGGATAATCATAACGCAAAATACCGCATCAAAAGGAAAATATTTTAATAATATGTTTGCACTTTGGAATACCGAAATTAATTAATAAGTTAAGTAGTCATTTAATTAACTTCAAGTGTATTAATATAATTAATTATATTTTTGGAATATTATCATCAATATAATAAGACTTAAAATTATGATTTTTTTGAGAAATCATATGAAAAGTATTTTGGAAGTAAAAATATTGTGTAAAATTAAGTGTCACTAGACTTTATTATACATGTTATTTAACAATTAATTCGAAGAAAAAAAATTGTATAATTTATTCATGCTACCAACATCTCAACATGAAAGTCATAAAAATTCAACGATAGGAAATTTAAAGACCCCAAAATTCAGGTTATTTTTTTTATTTATTTTTTTCAGATTTGATGATGGTTACTAGTAGTCTCTCTTTGAACTGAGAACATAACTATATGCGGTTACTAGTAGTGTAATTCTGAAACAGTGCTGATTTACTACATTTATAAAAATCCTTTCTAAACTTGTTTAAAATTGTTCTAAGTATCACAAACAATGAGTTTATCCTATTACACTTTTAGGATCATCATTCTTACTTTTAAATTTAACATTTTAATGTAAATCAAGTCAAAAAAATTTTCAACACTTCATAAGAATAATATTTAAACATCAAGTTGAACTTTAAAATACAAGACTCATTTATTTACACAAATATCTACCTATTTATGGGAAAATTACGCCCAATCATGCTTCAATATTTAAAATTTATAAAATCAGATGTTTTAAAAATATTTATACAAATCAGGTGTCTCTCTACAATTTCATCCAACCCAGCCCAGCTCACAGATGCATGCGTGCGTGTGTGTGAGAGAGAGAGGAAATCGTTCACAAGGAAGTTTCACCATGACGATCCAATCACTACAAGAAAATATGACTTATCCTACAAAATATCCGCATACAAAATGAAATTTGTATGCGAAGCCTACATTTTCCTACAAAACTAGTTTTTGTAGGGATGAAAATTTGGCTCCAAAAATATTTATACTTAAACTACAAATTTTTTACATACAAATAAAATTTGTATGCAAAGTGCATCTTTTCCTACAAAATGAGTTTTTGTAGCGATAAGAATTTGACTCCAAAAATTTTTATACCTAAACTACAAATTATCCACCTACAAAATTAGATTTGTAGGCGGAGATTTATTTTTCTCACAAAAATAAATTTTCATACGAGTAAGATATGACTCCAAAATTTTCAAATTAAGATGATTCGTTTTCACGAACACGTGAACTTTTCCCGATAACAAATTTTTCGGACAAGATATATATTTTGGCTACAAAAAATTTTGACCGTTTGGTAATCAAAATAAATTAGTTTATAAACCAGTTTATAAACTACACAATTTCCCAAATTACTCGTTAACTACACACATTTTCTTTATCCAATTTTCAACCCCTACTTTTTATTTCAAAATCATAAATAAATTAGTTTATCTCAATCTTTCTTAGGAATGAAAACAAGACGGGGAATACTCGAAACTGATGGAGACCCGACCCGACCCGACCCGACCCGACCCGAATGGAGCTGAGAATCCCGAACAAAGACGAGAATGTGACGGGATGAAAAAAATCCTCGAACCGAGAACGGGAATGGTGGACCTCACTCCGAGCCCGACCTATTCCTAATTAACAAGCTGTTCCATAGAAAAAAGAAAAAGAAAAATTAAAATGTCCTATACCAATGACAAAGGATTAGGCCCATGCAAGGCCCGAACATTTCACTTATGTCTTCCAAAGTTCAAACCCTACAGGATTACAATTGAATGTTACGTCATCAGTCTTCTCTTACATAGGCCTTCGGACTCTCCATAGCGACTCGACAGTCTCCGACTCTCTGCACCAGTCCACCACCGGTCACCGAACTCACCACCTTGACATTGTCCACCGCCGCAATTTTATAAATATGGTTCCTTACGTTACTAGTTTTTCTCTATTTTTCTTCTTGTTTATGTTGTTGTGATCTCTACAAGATTTTCCTACAATCGCCTTCTTGTATTCTGCCTAAACATAATATCTTGGTATCCAACATTCAAAATATGTTTTTCTTTTAGATATCATTTTCTTTTAACCCTGCAACTGCAACATGTCAAAATTCTATTAAGAACCATGCAAGGAGGAAATGAGAATCGACTGTCCTCTGTCCTACCACTTGTAATGGGAAATATATCAGAATAATATTGTATTGTCTAGCTTAGGGTAAAAAGAATTGTTAAGCCCTCCTTTTCATGGAAATCAATTTGGTGAGGGTATTGGAGAAGAACCAGTAATATTAGTTAAAGAAAAGTCAATCCAAACATCTCTATTGACTATTATAGATGTGGGGGAAAAGGAACCTAAAACTATTTCCTGTTTGAAACTGATTACACTATCAATGGAGCTGCGCATGATGGGATTATACTTTTTGTGAGCATGTAAATATCCTTCTTCCCATTCCTCTTCAATGAATTATTATGTTTTTAACTAGATTTGCAGAAATATATTTCTTACGTTTGATAGACATCATCTCAATAACCAATAGAAAACTTTAGCAATTTAATTGTTGACCTAAAACGAATTACCTAAGAATTATTTTACTAATTAATTTCGGGTTTATAATGTCTCAACCTGAGCAATCAACTGCTGCTCCTTTAGTCAGGAATGCAACACAATTACCAAACTCACAATTAGAAATTAAGGTAAAGGAATGCTTAATATTTAAGATATTTTATTATTTCTTAATTTCAAAGAGCTCTTTATGATACTCGAGGTTACATGAATTAACTGCGTTGCCAAATATTTGTGGGGCTGTTGATTCAACTCCTGTGAAGCTGCATAAGCTTAGTCCTGATGTGATTAATTGTTCTATGTATTATTGTAAATATGAGCATCCTCCTTGACTTCTCAATAAGGAATCTCAATTCCATTTGATTAACTTCCGTGTTTAATTAATGCTGATTTACTCAAGGTTGTGCTTGCAGAATCGATTCTTGAAGAAGGCTCTGGGTTTTCAAATGCCAAAAGATTATATGTCAAGGATATTGAGAAGAAAATTGAAGAGTTTACTCTTGAAATTGATCATCTAAGAGCTATTTTTTCAAGCTTGATGCTCTTGAAAAAGAGGGATACAGTATGAGATAGTATTTTAATTTTTCTACTTCCACTTGTTTTTATCTAATTGTAGTGCTAGTTTTAGTGTTATTGGAGTTATTTTTAGGTTCGACTTCTTTGGGATGCCTCTGAGAGGAACGAGCCATTCACATTGCAGAGGTAGTTTCTCGTTCGCCCTTCGTTGTTGAAAAATACATTTATAAGTAACTAAATGAGAGAGTACTTCCACCTCTTGCTTTAAGATATTAGAGGACTTTATGTTTCAGGTGAGAATGTTGAAATATAAAAGAGAAATAAAATGGCATAGATGTCCATTTGTGAAGGTATACTGTCTCTTTAAAGCTTTACTACACATGTACTTAATTAGTTCCATTTGTGAGCGAAGGTAACCAAGTCAAATATAGTTGACGTTACTTTCCTGTAATATGAAATGAGCCGCACTTTCATTTGTTTATTTGTTTACCAATTTGATACAGTTTCCATATTAGTCATGAATTAAATGCAATGCATACATCTAAAGGTGTTGAATGGAGTTATTTGGTATTATAAACATTGTCTTTAGTTCCATTTAGCGGCATCATACAAAGAGATGCTTACATAGAAGTTCTGGATAGAACTTGGTGATTTGATATAAAGAATCCTTTCTCAATCTCTTTTGGACATTTTTTTTAGTGACGCGGAATGGAGGACTGTAAATGTTTGTCTTTTTAGTTATTGCTTAAGCTTTTATAATGTTAGAGATTTGTTCTTTCTCAATGAGTTTTAGTTCTCTACACCTAGGTACACTGTTGAGCTTTCCGCTGGATGGATTTTATCTCAGACTTTAAGGGAAAGAAGAAATGAGAAAAATGTGATTTCCAGTTCAGTCATCTATCAGTTTCATGATTTCCAATAATGCTAAATTGCTAATTCTCTAATTTTAATGAAATGTAAGATCTATAAATTTCTCAACTACGTAATACATCAATGCAACATTCCATACTATTACTGTGAGAAAATTGTGTTTATCCTCAGTTTTTCTCTTTGAAAGTGCTTTTAAGAAGCTTGTATTGAATACCTAGGTACCACAAGGGCAACTGTACCTTGGAAAGCAATTGTATTAGACTTGTATACTGCTTCAGTCTTGCTTTCTTCGTCTTCAAATTCAACTTCATTTGATTCTGCCTGTTCCACAACTGCAATTATAATGTCTACCTGTTCCTGTTTCAAATTGAGGAACTGAGGCGGGGGTCTGGATCTTTTATTGGTTTCATTATTACAGCAATAGCTTGGTCGTTATTTCTTGGCATCTGCTGGTAACTTTGACGAGGAGCACAACTTTGGTGGTGATCAACAAAAATTTATACTTATAAGGATGAAGATATTTTTTTTTTTAGATGCATAATACTGAATATGGAGTATGTTTGCTACATTTTTTTTTATTTATTTAGATGTAACAAGTATTGAATAATTTTTGTTTGTATTTTGGTACAACATTTCAAATTAAATGTTATAATGATTGATATTAAAAATCTTAATAAAATTATTGTCTTTTTGCATTTTTATATTATTTTGAATAATGCAAAAAAATAATAAAATAATAATAATAATATTTTGATAAAACTAAAATATCTAAAAAATAATTTAATTTCTCCTCACAAAGAGTATCTTAGCCTACAAATACTTTTTTCTCTACAAAAATTATTTGTGGAGAAAAGTGGGATTTAGCCACAAAATAATTTGTTATCATGTGCCTACAAAATTTGTTTTGTGAGTCAATGTAATTTTAGTAGATAAATAATTTTGTCGGGTAAAGATATAGGCTACGAAATGTATTTGTGTCCAAAGGGTTTTTGGGGAGAAACCTTAGCACGCAAATTTCGAAATTTTGTCGGCTAATACCTTTTCTCACGATATTTGCCACACAAATCTCTTCACAAATTCTTTTTGTATGGAAATGTTTTTCTCTACAAATAAGGATTTTTCCCTACAAAATAATTTTGTATGCGTGAAGTAAATTTCTTGTAGTGAGTACTTGAAATAATTGATTATGAACTCTTGTTTTTCGGAAAAGACATGTTTGTTCCTCGTGGATTGTGAGTAGACAACGAAAAAAATCCTTATTTGAATTAAGGGTTTCATCGCATTTTCTGGGTCTACTTCTCAGAGTCAAGCACAGTCAAATAAGGCATTTAGAATTGGCTTTTTTGAAGGTGAAGATTCTTGGGAACTAGTGGAAGAACCTGGATTACAACTAAAAGCGACTGGTTTGCTACTGTGGCTCGGAGAAGATGACTCGGTTGAGATTGAAAGTGGAATATAAAATGGATTAGAAAAGTAGAAATTGAACTTGGATTCTGTCAATCTGAAGGAAGTTTGGATTGCTCAGTTGAATCTTTGTCACCCATCAAACTCTTCATCCACTCAACCGAGTCAAGATTCAAAATGATGGCATTGCTAAAAATTGGAAAAATAAATAGGTTCTCCGGAGAGAGAGAGAGAGAGAGAGAGAGAGAGAGAGAGAGAGAGAGAGAGAGAGAGAGAGAGAGAGGTTTGAAATTTTTAACATTGAAAAACTTCACCCCAGGTCCTCAGCCTGTGTGTAAAAGCAAAATGTATTATGTAAGTCTTTTTTAATAGATGAGAAGGAAAGGTGAAAACTGCTATAAAAAATCTTGCTTTCATCTGAATTTCTCCATCATAACAATAATTTGACTCGATAATAAATAATTAAGTTACAATTATAATTAATTACAAACTGTAATTTATTGCAGAATATAATTAGGTTGCAATATTAATTAATTACAAACTGTAATTCATTACTAAATGTATTTAAGTAGAAATTGTATTTAATTACAGTTTATAAGTAATTCAATTAATTTTAAAAGAAAAATGAAATTTCGATAGACTTGTAATATAAAATTAAAATATAATAGTAATTAATTAGTTACATTTGTAATTGATTACAAAATTGAAGTTAAGTTACAATTATAATTAATTTCAAAGTGTATTTCATTATAACTTGTAACTAATTCAATTAATTTTAAAAGAAAAATAATTTTTGAGTGACTATTAATATACAATTAATTTACAATATCGATTAATTAATTACAATTGTAATAAATCACAAAATTAAAATTAAGTTACAATTGTAATTAATTATAAATTGTACTAGATAATTAAAATTTTAACTAATTCAATTCATTTTAAAAGGAAAATGGAGTGACTTGTGATGTACAATTAACTTACAATAGTAATTAATTAGTTATTGTAATTAATTACAGCTGAAAGTCTTCTCGTGCTCAACTTCAAATGAATTACTATTCGTCTTTTAAATCTGTAGTGTTTTGCAAATTCATTAGCTACAATTGTAACTAATTGCAAAATTGAAATTAAGTTACGGTTATAATCAATTACAATATGTAATTCATTACAAAATAAGTTGCAATTATAATTCATTACAGTTTGTAACCAATTCAATTAATATTGTAACTTAATTGTATATATTAGTCACTCGAAATTTCATTTTTTTTTTGAGATTAATTGAATTAGTTACATTTTAATTGATTACAAATTTAAAATTAATTTACTACTATAATTAATTACAAATTGTACTTCATTACAGGATGTTTAGATATTTGGACTCGTCTTTGATATTGAAGGTAATTCAAAACAACAATTATGTGGATGACAAAATTTTTATCAAATTTATTTTTAATCATACATTTCTATGAGACTCATTACTTATTACACTTTCAATCACTATTTTACCCCCACATTCTTCTAAAAACTCAAAATGCATTTAAAAACTCCTACACCAAACAAGCTCTTATAAGGTACAATCGCTGATGGCTTGAAATTACACGCATAAACGAATATTAGATGACTATTAAACTCTAAAATCAAGAAAGAACTCCAAAAAGAGAAAAGACGGATACTTGCTGGAAATCAGGCAATGGAATGGAGAAACATTCCTACAAAGGAAATGGAGAAAAAATGTAAAAACTCAACAGGAACAAAGGAATTGGTCGATACTGTTAAGCCTTCACAAAATTCGGTGTTGCCTTGGCACTGGAGTCTTAATTGCGAGAATCTAACTGAAGTGAAGAAGGAGAAAATTGACAAGAGTAGGTAAAGGAGTGGGCCTGATTGTGGTTGCTCATTGTGTCTGGCTCCGTCATGATGATTTCCTAGGACGACAAAAGCAAGACCGACGGAACGGGAATCTCACGCTTTGGTCGGGTTTTTCTAGTGTCTCACGAACTGATTTGAAACTGTGAATTTTCAACCATCCGAACGACATGTGGAGACCTTCAGTGGAGTCACCTCGTCGAGCAATCAACTTGTGGATGATTGAATTTGATTTAATTGGTGGTTGAAGCAAAATTTGTAGGAAGATTCTTCTTTTTTGAATTTTACCTGATTTTGATAATATGTTTTGTATTGTCGAAATATCTTTAAAAGTACAAGGTATTTAAAAATATGTCCTTTAAGATTGTGTATTTGTTTACTTAACTCCCTATTTATTTCAAAACTAAGCCCCAAATAATATTTAGCTTTTAAATACTAGAAGAATAAGAATTTCATTCCAAATTAGTTTTAAGTACAAAAGGGTTTAATCTTTCCTCTCTTTTGGTTACCAATAAGTACTTTTCATTCTCGGCCGGCATTCTCCATAGGGAATCCACACTACAAAAATGAGTGCTTCATTGTCTATAAAAAGAGATATGAAACAACTATGAACCACATGATCCAGTGAATAAAACTTGATACATGTAATAAGAGGTTAATTTTAACACAAAGTGTATAAAATCATATAAGTATCTATCATTCTCATCATTTTTTTGTTAAATCACATTTCATGAATGAATATAAATCATACATTTTACCTCTTAACTTCGACATTATGTCTCATATAAGTGAATGAAATCATAATCACATTAACATATCATTTGATAATTTTACTCATATCACATTCACAATATTTACTTCCATATAACTACATTGAAGCAGTCAATATCATATTTATGACATGAATGTAATGCATGAAGTGATATACATGAGTGATATTGTCTTTCACTTTCTTGTGCTTTCTTTCTTTCTTTCTTGCTTTCTTTCTTTCTTTCTTTGAAAAGTGGTATGCATGAAAGATAATGATGCTTCACTTTTTCCATAATTTCTTTGTATTTTACTTTAGAGACCATTTCCATATTAGGGTTGTACACCACGTGCAAAAGTGCTTTCTTAATAGCACAAGGTCACTAGAGTATTTTTTTACACTCATGAGTAAGCTAACTCTATTCTTCTTTAGAGCACTTTGTTCATGAACGTGCTAGCTCGAATGTGACTTACTCTAAATGGAATCTAATAGCCCGTGACCTCAAATAGCGACTTACTCCCTAGGTGTACAACCTAAATAGGGACTTCTTAGTTATTTATAATCATTTCTTGAAAACATCATTTTTCTCTTTAATACTTAAATGATCATAAATTCTTATGATGTCATGATGCACATGAAACATCAATAATCCTACAAATATTGCTTGAAAGATCGTGCACATAATTATCTCTTCATATATGACTTAACAATTTGTACATAATCTTCAATAATAATGCGAATCTTACTTACAAAGTCATGCACATATTCATTCCTTCATATATGGCATAAAAAATTGCGCATAATTATTTATTCAAGCATAACATAGCAATTTGCACATGATCATTTATTTAAGACATCAATATCTTACTATCAGGGCATCAAAATTCTTCACGTAAGTATAGCGCCAAAGTAATATGTCTAAGTACACAATTTCAGCAAATCATATTAATATCATCTTAACATACTTCTTTTTCATATATGTTAGACATAGGACTCAAACTTATAACAAATTTAGTTACCAAGTCCAACATTATTTAGTCTTAAATTTCCTTTTTAAACATATACAAAGGAACATTTTAGCTAAGTAATTCCAGCAGCCTTGTACGTTACATTTGGTGCTTATTAATACATTTCTAATCATTTTTATTATACATAAAACATAATTTAAGCCTTTAACAAGTTTTAATCATCAAGTCCAATAACATTTTACCTCAAAATCTACTTTTAAAAACTTAAAAATGATAGCTTTGAATGAGAATTCCCAGCAGAATTTCAAAGCATGTTTATAACATCTTAACATATTTTTAATCTTGTATATTGAACATAAAATAGCACTTAAGCTAATGACAAGTATTAGGCGTAAAATCCAACATCAACTAGCATCAAAATTTCAAGTTTCGACACTTACAAAGTAGTCTTTTGAGTGTGGGACTCCACCAGATTTTTAGAATGCTTTTGATGATTATTTTCACCTTCTGATCATGGATATTGAACTTATAATATAACTTAAAACAATAACATATTTTAGACATAAAGTCTAACAACATTTAACTTCAAAACTAGCTTACAACACTTGCAAAGTGACCGTTTTAAATAGATAGTTTCAACAGATTTTGAAGAAATATTTTAGACATCTTAACATACTTTTAAACATGAGTTTTGAATATAGAATATAACTTAAACTAATAACAATCTTTAGTCATAAGATCGAAAACTCTTTAGCCTCAAAACTCATTTCAAAAACTTCATTTACTCCTTCAAAAGTCTTAAATTCATTCAACTCAACAAAAGCAACTATGAAGTTGAATTTTAATACTTGCAACTTGCTAAGCAAGATAAATCATTAAATGGACCACAAATAATGTTAAAATCTCATTTAACTTCTTAATATGTAACTCCACTTAGAAAATCAGGTTTCAAACATGAATTAATCCATCAATATATGATGATTTGAACTATTAATCATAAAAAACAGCACTTCAATTCCAGTAGTTTTTTTTTTGGGTAATGTATCATAGTTCTAACTTTTGGTCAAATTTACACCTTATGAACATCATTAAAATCTGTCCCAACATATACTTAACTATAAAAAAAGTTGAACTCTAATATTGATATAGAAATTCAGCAAGTGAAGGTAAATAAATACTAACCTCATTAACACTTTCATTTCACTCACACATTGCATCAAATACTTAGAAAACAATTATGTTCTTAACTTCAATCTTAAACATAATTTATAAAATCAAACATAATCAATAAGAAACATATTAAATTATGTAATTTAAGAATAATACTTCAACACTATATGAAAAAATTAACACAATATTACACAATTCAAGTTTCACTCACCTCTTCAAACTAAGAAGGAAAAAACCATACTTGAGAGCTCGAGTCTCAATCAAAGCTTCTTCTACTTCTTCCCTTCTTTTCCCTTCTCTTTTTCTCCTTTTTCCTTCCATTTTCGTCCAGAAGCTACTAACTCTCGGTTCCTCTCTTGGTCTCCACCAAATTGTGTAAGAAAATGGGCTAAATCATTCTAGAATCAATTGTTTCAATAATATTCAATTTTACTAACTTCAAGCTTAAGTAATCAATCCAAAATCCAAATTTAAACCTTAAAAATCAAGAATAGATTACTCTTACTTACTGTTGACGACCTGTAAGCACCCCAAGGGCATGGCAATGACATTGTCATGTCCTTGTGGTGCTTACAGGTCGTCAACACTTACCTTAGGGAATTGAAGATGGTATTGAAAATCCAAGTTTAAGACCATCCTCTTCACCAAAAATCGATCAATTCCTCCCCTCTTTTCTCTCCTTCCTCACGGACATTCTCTCCTCTCTATTCTCTGATTTTGGCGGACATTTTGAGGATGAAATGAGGCAATTTCATGCTATATAGATAGGTGAAAGATATACTTCCAAATTAGTCCCAAACTTTCAAGTCCACACAAGTTGGTCCTTATGTAATTGAAACTAAGTCCTCTAATCTTCTCCTTCTATCATTCAAGCCCTATAACTTATGTTAAATAACTAACTAAAATAAGTTGTTTTCCAAACATTCCCTTATGCTTAGAAATGATAGAGTGACAAGTCTCTCCTACATACAATATTTTAATACAAAAATTTTCAAATTTTCCTTTTCAAGGTGCCACTTACGGGTCAATATTTGAAGGTCAAGACGAGCTCCATTTTGACCAATCTTTATAATGTTATAAAGTTCACACTTCAAGCTTCACAACGGTTACACATGCAAAAGTATATGTGTAGCTTGCATGGGAACCACATCACAGAGCACTTGGTCATTATATGTCCCAATGTTGAAAGTAAGAAGCACTTGCTTACTTACCTTCAACTCTCCATAATCACTCAACCATTACAATTTATAGGGACTAGGATGTGGCATCACCGGTAATCCCAACTTCTCCACCATGCTAGTACTAGCCACATTTGTGCAACTCTCACCATCATTAATGATACTACAAACTTTATCTCTCACAAGACACCTAGTGTGAAAAATATTTTCTCTTTTCTTAGCCATTTCATCAACTTTGACTTGGGTGTTGAGAGATCTTATGGTAACTAAGGACTTTGGTGGATTAATATTCGTGCAAATCCCGCAAGCGCACGGAATCGTTGACAAGTAATAATTGTGATGAGTTGAGACTATCGTTCTCACGAGGAATAAGGTCTAGTCCTAATTATCAGTTTATCGTCGATTCAATTAAGTGAAACAATAAATAAAAAAGTGGTTTGTTTGGTTATTCAAAAAAAAAAATTGCAAAATAATAAGCCTCTATTCGGCAACTAACCTTTAAAAAAAAAAATTTGTTGTTTTTTAGGTAGATGGATGGTTAAAAAATTGGAGAGAGAAAATATGTAGGGTTAGAGATTGATTTGGGGAATTGTATAGTTTAAAAATTGGTTTAAAAATCATAATCATTACTTTACTGAACGAAGGCTAAATAATAAAGAAAATAACAATGTTGGGGAGTAAATATGAATGAGGAGCATGTATTTGAATCCAAATCCACTTATTATCACCTATCTCAATTCAAAATTTGTAGTTTAAATCATTCATGCATTCTTTACAATCGATAATTGACATGCAATTAATTTTCTTTTCCAAGACAAATTAAATATATCCTAAACATGAAACGAATCTATTCCTAGTCTCAATCCACTTATTATCACCTATCTCAATTCAAAATTTGTAGTTTAAATCATTCATGTGTTGCTTGACAATCGATAATTCACATGCAATTAATTTTCTTTTCCAAAACAAATTAAATATATCATAAACATGAAACGAATATATTCCTAGTCCGAATACAAATGTTTAGAACGCATTAAATCACACAATTATCAATGAGATTGCACATGTCATAGTATTATTCCTAACATTTAGTGTTCATGTGTTTATCATGCAATGTTCCAACTTATTGTGACTTTTTCAAGACTACAACAAGTAACGATATATTCAATTGGTGGTCAATCAATCAAATAATAAAAACAATAAAGCATGCAAGATCAATCAAGATAACACAATAAATTCCTAAATTACTAGTTCTTGAATTGAAATAAATAAACAACAAGTTTCATCTTCATCCAATACATAAAGAAATTAGCCTAACATATTAATATAAGGAGAACGAAAAAGATAAAAGAAAGTCATCAGCGGAATCATTAACGATAAAGAAAATTTGGAATTAATTGATTAATGCCTCAAAATCAGATCTTCTCCCTCTTATTTCTTCCAAGCAGGATCCGTGTACTTCTTTTTAATCCAGCCGAGACCCACCTCACCAAAGGAGTCCCTCTTCAATTCTTAATCCTCCCCAGGCAGCTCCAATTAATTCTCTAGCTGGCACCTTGTCTTCCTACCACCAGTGGCTCCTTTAATGTATATATGTATATGTTTTTCTCTCCACCCAAGCCGTGCACTCCTCTTCTTCGTAATCTGCCCAGTTAACCAAGCTATCACAGCCTTTACTAATTTGGGATTGTCCAATGATAATAAATAAATATCTCCACTCCAATCTCTCAATGTATCTCCACCAAGGCTGCTGACAGAACAATACTCTCCTTAATCACCTCTTCTTTTTTTTTGTCTCCTACAATCGGCTCTCTTCCTATGAATTCTTTCACAATGTATATATATGTATCTAATCAGCCGAGCCCTATAATAAGGCCCAAAAGAATTCTGCTCTAATTGATTTTAAGCCTAATTACATCTAGGTTGGTGTATTACTTTAAGCTTCAATTTTCTCAAATAATTCAAGTTGGTCCTTGAATATTTAATTTTGCAGCCCATGTCTTCATTTATGTCAATTCGAGTTCTTCAATTTTGGAAAGTTTGCACTTTAATCCCCACTTTGTCATTTTTTAAACGATTTCAATTTCTTTTCTTCATTTTGCCTCAAACGCATCCAAATTTGATTTTTTCCTTAAAAAAATAAAATCAACACATAATTAGCAATATCATATCCTAAAACACTCACAATTGTCTAAATTTAAAGTCAAGATAAGTACGAAAAACGTATTTATTAACTAACAACCCCCTCCACCTCTTCTTCATCACTCTCACTATCGTCTTCCCTTTTCACTCACTCTTCCTCTTCATCTCTTGAGTACCACTCCCCATTTTTAATGAACATCACTCTATTGTTAGGGCACACACATGAATAATGCCCCCGACCCCTACATTTAAAACACTCAATATCTCTACTTCTAGAAGTAGTAGGGACAACCTTTGGCTTATCCTTGATGAAGCCAACTTCCTTCCCCTTGGATGATTCATTCTTGTCCTTAGGTGGCATTTTATCACCCTTCTCATTCTCCCACTTAGACTTCCAAGTAGAACTAAGACCATTTTTCTTGTCCTTTCTTCCTAAATTGGTCCTTCTTTTTCAATTGATCCTCATCCTTGATAGCCATGTGAACCAAATCCTCCATTTCCACATAATGGTGCAACTCTACAACATTGGTTATCTCCTTATTCAATCCACTCATAAATCGTGCCATGGTGGCCTCTCTATTTTTCTCTATGTTAGCCCTCATTAAGGCCTTCTCAGAATCCTTGTAATAATCCTCTACCCCTCTAGAACCTTGAGTAAGAGTTTGTAGTCTTTGATAGAAACCCTGCAATGATAATTAGGAACAAATCTCTTCCTCATGAGACTCTTCAACTCATCCCAAGTATCACCACTACCCTCAAAATTCCTCCTCCTAGTGAGCAATATATTATACTACCAAGCTAAGGCATAGTCGGAAAACTCTGCCACCGCTAACTTAATATTTTTATCTTCGTAGTATCGATGGAACTCAAAGATAAACTCCATCTTCCTTTCCCATTCTAAGTAAGCATCCAGATCACTATTCCCATGAAAAGAAGGAATCCTCATTTTTTGCTTCCAAGATAACCATCCACCCCATCTCTACCTCTATGATTCCTCCCAGGACCTCGATCAAACCCTCTACCATTCATACCTCCTATATTTCTCCCCATGTTCCAATTTTGGTTACTATCCCCTTCACGTTCATCATCATCATCATCATCATCATCATCTCTAGCTCTTCTTCTATCACCCCCTCCTTATCCCTTGGTGGTGGGACTTCCCTCCTAGTCTCCAATCTTTCTAATCTTCCCTCCAACCTTCCTCCCATTTCCTCCATTTGTCTCACCATTGTAATTGTGAGAGTTTATATCATGTCCTTCAATTCTTGAGTTTGGGCATTAAAATCTTACCCACTTAAAGCATTGGTGTTAGACATGGTGCGCAAGTGTGAAAGTATCCTCACAAGATGTCTCACTCGTGTTTGCACTAAATTTAGGATTTTACCCTATAATGAGCTCACCACTCTTGCCTTTTTTCACCTCCAATTTTTTTTCTTACTCAAAATCTCCAAGGAACGCAATCAATTAGACCAAGAAATCAATTCTTGTGTAACAAAATTTCACAAACAAAACAATGAAGTAAGGAAAGATTGACACAATTGTAAGTAAAATTTCTTTGCTTGCTACTATACAAGAAAAATGAGAATTGAATTTATGTGGCAATGTTTTCAAGGGTATGGTCACAATAAGCTACATAAGAGGAACAAATAATCAACTAGAAATGTGTTTGGTGTTTGAAAAGTAGAATTTTGCGTTTAAGTTTTCCTTGAGGCATTTTATGAAACACTTAATGGGCTCACTTTGAATTAGCATAGATACACAAGTGTTTGTTCAAATGTAATCCTCAACAAACTCAAATGTGATAACAATAATAATACCCAAAAAGGTAAGAATCAAGAAATATTCATAGGCATACAAATTTTCCAATTTTTTATTTTATTTTATTTTTTAAAAAACAAGATCAACAACAAGAATGTAAAGATAGATTTACCAATTTTAGAGTCAATCTCTGATACCAAATGATGTGAACCCCTTTGGTGTTTGAACCAAAAATTCCCACAACAATTTTGTATCAACCCAAGAAAGCTAAAATGGTAAGAAAAGTTTGATGAATCTTGACCCAAGTTTTGTTAGGAATTAAACATAGATTTCCTCTCTTTTAACCCACAAGATCTTTTTAATGTTCAAGAAATAATTGAGCAAACAAGAAAATAAATAACAACGCAAAATTTTCGGATCGCCAAAGCCTTTCACTATATAATAAATTGTAATAATTATATAGAATTTCACTCACCAACCCAATTCCATAAACTATAGAGAAAATATTAATAATGAACTTCTATCTAACCTAAGTTTATACCCTTTGAATTATTCCAAAAAGAGTCGCAAGAAATTACAAAGATAAAGCTCTCCAATTTTCTCTCTATTTAGTCTCACATTTGGTCACAATATTATGACTCTCTAACAAACATATTTATAGGTAAAAACAACTCATAAAATATGTAGAATTCATATCCAAGTAAGTTTCCTTGCTGAAGTAGAATCCTAAAATAAGTCTTTTATTTTTTATTTTTTTTTTCCTTTTCCTTCCACCTTTAACTTGGTCTCCAAGTCAACCACTTTAATAGGAAAATCAATTGTCCAAGATATTCTCATTCTGAATTTGGGTCAAATATCTCAACAAGCTTATCCCAACTAAAATTCTAAGGAAAATAACCCTAACCCAAAGGAGAGAATGAAACAAATTTCAAGATGTGTGTGGAAACAATAACAACTACACAAAGAAAATATTCCCAATATGAAGTTGAAGGAGTTCCAAAAGAGTTACAAGATTAGAAAGGATGCTTACCTCTCCAAATGCTCTCAAAGAGTCCTCAAGATCCAAGCTAATTCTAGGGTTTGAGGAGGGTTAGGTATTTATAGTAAAAAAAAAATATGTGTGGAAATAAAGAAAATCAAAAATAAAAAAAATTTGTAAAATATGGGACCGATTCAACTGTGTGGGTCAGTGTTGAGCGGTCGCATGGTTATAGCTCAAACAGTAACCATGACATTTTTACCATTTTCGCTCAAATGGCACGCGAGACCACGAGGTTGTTGCACTGTGTGCTCGCGTGGGCTTACGGATGGTCTCCTTTTTTAATTGTTTGGAAATGACTTCGGCTTCGAGGTTATCTTCAAATTGGGCTCGATTCCATACTTTGTTAACGAGTCCGCCATTAATTCTTGAACTTCCTTAGCCTTAGATCGCGTCATGGGTCTCACCAACACACTTAACGAGGGATGACTTGTTTGAATCCCTTGATTCTCATCACCTGTGTTTAACCTTGAGCTTGAGACCCATATAGTACCTATCTAGGTTTCATTTCCACAGCTGCCAATTCATTTTTATGCTAAAGGGTTTTTATTTACACTTGCTCGGGACATTGAGGCCTCCATTCGCATTGATGAGGCTATTGCTAGTCTACGTCGACCTAGTGAGGCTAGGGTTTGCATAGAGGTTGATCTTGATTATGATCTCCCAGACATATCCATTGTCAAGTATCCTGGTTATTAGGAGCATGTGGTCTATGATAAGAAACCAAAGTTCTCCTACAAATGTAGACACCTGGGACACACTGTTGACCATTATTTTATGGGGAGGGCTCCTTCCTAAACACACGCTCATACACCTACTGTTATTGTCCCTCTAGCTCTTCCTACTAATATTGACCAACCAACTCAGCCTACTATATTTACTGCTCCAGTCCATACTGCCTCTAACTCCATCCCCAAGCCTGCAGATAGGGCTAAGAAGAAGGGTCAGGAGAAATTGATTGATAATGCAGCCAAACAATGAGTGTTGATATCTAGAGTGCACAGGAGATAGCACAGCCAACTCATCAAGTCTTTCTACTCAGTACAAATTGCCTGCAGTGACTCCTCTTAGGGCATCTTTAATGGTAGAAGTCTGTCCAATGTTAGTGCTGATGTGGCAAACAAAAAAATTATAAAAATATACCAAATACTCCATAGGGTACGATAGTAAGGTCTGCAGAGAGACCGTGTGCAAGACCTTTCATCTTCTCTCTCCTCTTAGATAAGTTTATCTCTTTCATCCACTTCTCTCTCCTCTTGGACCTTTCATCTTCTCTCTCCTCCATCATCTTCTCTCTCTTTCAAATTTACACTATTCTGGCAGGTGGACCTACAGACCCATTAAAGATGCTCTTATTATCACAACTCAAGTGGTTCCCATACTGATATTCTAGTTCCACGCGTAGTAGCTTGTCACAACAGCTTGTCAGTATTAGGCCTTCTACCCAGCCAGTCAGTACTCAGTCTACTACTAAGGCAGTTACTCAGCATATTGTTCCTCCAGTTACTGTTAGAAAACCATGATCAATATATCACAAACTATTCTAATTTATTAGATCATAGAATGGATTTATGTAATAAGATTCAAAATAGAACAAGAAGGAATACAAGATAAAACTAATATATTCATTGTTTTTACCATGCTTGAATTAACTAATTAAAGAGAAATTAAAATTATTAGAAAAGAAATTAGAAGAAATAATTCATTTTATTAAAAATAATAGAATATATTCAGAAGATATAAAAAGTCTCCTTGAAAGAATAAATTTATTAGAATCTAAAGTCCAAAATTTAAGAAACAGATCAATCAGATAAATAAAAGGACATGCCTTGCAAAATAAATAGAAAAAAGAGTAAAATTGTCAAGATACTATTTATTATTTTGTCCTTATTAGGCTATCTGTACACCTATAGTTACGAATAGCATAACACTTTTTAAATATACTCCATATCGCTTAGATTCTGCACAGTTCGTCACAACCTCTGATTTTGATTTCTTTCATTATATCCTTTTTTTTCTTTTTCTTTTTTTCAATACATTGTTTGGTAATGAGATGTTGCTAAAATACATTGTTTCGTAATGAGGTGTTGCTATGGGACTATTATAAATTGCAGGAATTTTATGGTACCCCTAGTGGGCATCATAAAGTTTGCTCACCCACCACTTGACGGGTGGGTATTCGTTGTCAAGTGAGGCCCACTGGGTCTCACTCGATCCCCTCTATTAAAGGGGATGGAAAATGCTCATTGCCGGCATCATAAAATTTCTATTATAAATTGTTAACAATTTAAAAAAATTACTTAAGGAGAATTTTAATGTGTTTTATTATATTAATTTTTTAAGTGAAAAAAATTGATAAATTTTTCAAGTTTTGTTATTTGATTAACATTATTTTTCATGAAAAATTTAGCAAAATTGAGCTATTTTAATCAAAGTTTTGTATTTTAAAAATATGTTGTTTTATGTTTTTTTATGTAAAATATGTGTTTAAAAAATAAAGTGAGAATGTATGTTATTAAAAAATGATTTGAGAAATTATATTATTTAAAAAAATATTTTTAGATAAGTTTTCCAAATAGAGACTGAATTATTTGACAAAGAAAGCCGTATTGTTATGAATTAATGGGTGTGAGGTAAGAAAATTAGGTAATGTTAGGTTTGAATGAAATATTACCATTATGCCCCTGTAAAATTTACATATTACGATTATGTCATTATCCGCCCCCTATAAATAAGGGCCTATATCATTTGTAAGAATTTGCCAATTCCTTGAATCAGAGAATTCTCCTCCTCTCTAGCTCTCAATCTTTCTCTCTCTCTTATTTAGTTGTTAGAACTTTGATAGTTTCACAACACGTTATAAGCACGAGTCTCTATCCTATTGAGTAATATGACGAGAGTATGCTATACAGTTGCATCTAAATGATGAACCTCTGTATCAGAAACCAGATTATTACTAATCAACGTTTCATATTCCAAATCCAGTGTTTTTGTTGTTAGAAAATCATTTATACATCATAGATTTGTAGATCAATTTCAAGTCCATAGAAAAATTGAAGAAATTGTGTAATCCGAAACTTCCAAACCAAATTCACGCCAAACCGTATATCCAAATGATGATCGGAGACCGGATCCATGACCACGGCGACGGGACGATTCTCCGGCACCGACGCGGCGGCGCGTGAGGCGCGTGACGGCGCGTGAGGCAGTTTTCGGAGACGACGTCAACAGGAAGTTTGTTCATATCGACGTTCTTGATTTTTCTATGATCTTACTTTTCTGTTTTGTGCAGTTCTGAAATTTTCCGCCAGTCGAACGTGGCGGTTTTCTTAAAAATCATTTTTGAAGCACTTCCGACGAGATTTTGAACTTTGGACTAAAAGTAAGTTTGTTCTAAATTAAATTTCAAACCTATTGACAGTTTCAATTTATCCATATGAGCAACATATTAAAATATGGACTATTTTACCCTTGGTAATACATAAAAGTAAATTAATCGAAAATTAACGATTAATATCTGATCAACAAGATAAATTAAAGATTTTAAACAAGGTATAAGTAAAATAATCATTGTCATACCGTGACAGATTGAATTATTATGGATTGGATTTTTACCTTAACTGGATATGACTCATTACATTGACGGATTGGACTATTATGAATACCTTGACTAGATTTGACGATATGACTCGATCACTATTATGAATACCTTGACTGGAAGATATGACTCGCTCACTCATGAAAGGTAATTATTTCTTTATGTTGACACCGCCTATATGGTCGGTTTATCAATTGAATATATGGAATACTTTACATATATTCAAATTTTATGTTATTTCAGAAACACCTCAGTTGTTGGTTAATTCTAACATATTAGAGGTTATTGTCAACATATATACGTGGTGGTAAAACCCCAGTATTATTATTGTTATTTATTTCATTTAATGATACCAGAAGTTATCAATACTCAAGTTAGAAAATATCTTATCAAATGATACTAGAAGTTATCATTACCAAAAAGTTGGTGAATGTTAATAAAAATATTTTATCAAACGGTACCAGAAGTTACCATTATCTGTATTGAAAAGATAGATAAAAATGGATTATTCAATAAGAGAATGTTGATGTATGATAAGATAATATCACATGATAGCATGAATATAGCTAATGTGAAAATAATCTCATCAATATTATGAGATGAATATTAGATGATAAGTATCTGGAAAAGTTTTTGCACGAGCACTTATGTATTCCAGAAAAAGTACATATTTACTCTAGAAGAAGTAAAAATTATCATCTAAACATACTGAGATGATATTATTATTGCTCCTGAAGAAGCATAAACGAGTCATACATGCAAAATACAAAAGGGGGGAAACATTTATGATCCTCAAAATTAGAGATGTGTTTCGGGAGTAGCCGTATCCTACCACTTCTGATTTTTTGAGGAAATAAAGAAACATTGATAAAATCTTAGAAATTTATGGTGTGTCTCAAGAGTAAGAATACTCTGTACTCTACCACCATCTATTCTAGGGTTCACAAAGTTAAGTTTACATTAACCGGACTCCATTTTCGCTTGATTCCCCTTCCTTGCGACCAATCTATCTTAACTCCTGCTGGATCTTGTATGGGGACATGTGATTGCAACTTATGCAGCAGTTCCTCGATAGTAGGAGTAGAAATAAGGATTCTCCTACAAAATAGAGAGATGAATCCCTGTTCCACAGCATAATCAAGAAATGTTAACAAACCATCAAAGAAATTATTAACATTTAAAAGCCCAATAGGCTTAGTATGGAGATCCAGTTGATCCACAAAATACACAGATAGTTTTGATCTGTCGAAATTTTGATCCTTCCATCTTTGAGAGTATAAGGAAGAAAAAAACTTATGAGAAAATGATATTTTAGGATGCATGAAACTGTGAAAATCATTGGCTTTTTAAACTTGAAAAACTTCACTATTTACTGCTCATCTTTTGAAAAAGTGAAAACGTAATTCTGACTAAATTATACTACTTTTGATAAAGCTTACCTTTCGGTGATTTTTCAATACACTTTATCAATACTCAAGAAATGAAATATGAAAATATTTTATGTGCAAATATATACACACAATATATCAAATGATTTACCTTGTATTAATGCTGCATAGCCAAAACATCATTGTTTATAACAGCCTGGCAAACAAGATCTTTTGCTACTATATTTTCAAGACTATAACGGTTTTTATCCTCGTTAAATTGAGCATATAAGGAAAGGAGTTCACGTTGCACATACCCACTTGGGTGCGTCTCAAGAGTTAATCGGATATCATCCAATGACTCCTTACTCAGTCCACCCTTAATGAAATCGATTTTATCATCCCGATTTCTAGAAGAATATCCTACTGATTTGCAACGAGTATCACATGTCCAATGAGCACATTTGTAACAACCGTTCAACCTTTTTGCTCTTCGTTTCTTTGCAAAAGTACTCTTACCTAAACCAGGCATGTGTATAGAAAATGAATCTGGTAATTCACCAGCTAATCGAACTTTTGCTTCGATCAACCAACGAACATCTTCTGGAATGCCTTGATCCATCAGCAGCCTCAATCTTTCAAGTCGAACTCGGTAAATCTTTTTCAAAACATTTACCGGAAGATTAGAATAATATTTGCGAATATTTGATAATATAACATCCATTTTTTTATGAATTTAAACTCTTCCCAAACGATCTATTTAAATGCATTATTTAAACGCGTAAAGGAGCGCTCCGCGTGATATCGATTCCATCAAGAAATAATGGAATAAATTATTGAAAATGTGGGAACAATGAGATAATGCGTCATTACCTTTTTCGAAATAAGGGAAGATTTGGCGACAAGATTGAGATCATGAGATATTTCCTTGGATATTGTACCTGATTTTTTTTCGGTATACTAAAAGTAATAAAGGTATACTGATTTGAATTATACAGAAATACGTACTGATGAAATGAATACTGTATTGAACCAGAAGTTCATACATATGTACAAGTGAAATATCTTGCTGAACCAGAAGTTCTATAATGATTGGTTAGATTCCAATTCAATAATGAGATTTATTGAGAATGCAAAATGACATTCATTAAAGAACCAGAAGATTGTTCAGGTTAACAAATTCTCATTGCTGCTTGTTCTCAAAGGCAAATTAATTATCTCACTAAGAAAATGAATGACTGATTATTTGCTCAAGTAATGATATTACGAGCAAAGTGATAAATGCTAGCATGAATATATCTTAAAGTCATTAATGATTTTACGAATTAGTTGAGATAATAGAATATTATATTGCTAATGATTTAGCAGATTAATAGCCTCAAGTTATTTGCGATAAGAACAATTTGAATATAAATATTTCTCATGCAGCAATATTCTACATACAAACATATCAATACGATGAAATAAAGATTTGCTTATAAAGCTTTATGATTTCTAAGAAGTGCGATATCTATATACACTCCAACAAAACGCACTTAGATATAATATTGTGATTATATCCATAATTATGAATGACATGTGTTGCGACATTGTTAGCCGACTGATATAATACAAGATTCTTGAATATTATGGGGAAATTAAACAATAAAACGCATGAAGCGTGATCAAACTTAAAGCGTAATTATGCCTGAAGCATAATGACTATCGATTCCAAAAATAAATATCTCTTGAATAATTGAGATGATCCCTTTGAAGCTAAATACTCATAGTGAGTAAAAGGGACATAGTTAAATGATGAAATATTCAGGTACCTGATGATAGAACATATAAAGAGATCTCCCTATGTTATATTGAAATGGAATCGATAAATAAGTCGACTGCATACATACAACCCTCTTATGAAAATGAGGTTAATGAAATTATAATACTTTGGCCAAGTATAAAATCCTAATGTAGGGATTATTGTTATAAGACCTGAAGTTAAAACACTTAAATGTGTAAAGCCAGTAATTATATGTACAAATGAAAAATATTTCACAGTCGTAAAAGAAGACTCGTTGCGCACGAAATTTTTCAAAGAACTGGCACAACATATGGTGGATGTGACTATAATCTAGATCACTAGTTTGAGCTCTTTGATATACCAATTAGTGAGATCAAAAAGTGTGATTCTCATCTCGGTACTTTGGGAGTTTTCTTTGATGTACCAGTTGATCGCGATACGTTGGGATTTCAAGCAAAATGATTATAGATTATATGTCGAAATTGATATCTATTTCAATGATTGATTATACTCCTGCAAATTAGAAATTGCAGTTTATAAAGTGCAAGAACATATATGTATAAATCATTGAAATATTCAATTTGCCCAGAATAGTATCATTATAGAATGAAGTGTGATTCTTAAAATAAAATCACATGAAGAATGATACATATGACCCCATAATATATGATGAAAATGAAATTGGAGTGTACTATTATTATATTTGAATATTTGGGCATGCAATTGATTTTCAATATGCAAAATTATATTATCCACCGGGAAAATGAATTTGGAAAATGAATTTGAAAATGAATATTTAATTATTCATCAGAAGTGAATTCTAGATTTTGATAGAAGTGAATCAATTCTAGATTTGAGTAATGCAATCAGTTAACTAACTAAACATTGCTTGGTATAGCATGTTCAGTACATCATAAATGAGCTATGACTTCATAAATGAGTTATAAACTATTTATAAAAGCTCAAAGCAAAATATATGTTTGATGAAATGATTTGAAATTGCATTAATATACTTGTGATATTCCTATGAAGGGAACAAATACTCTCTGCACTCTTTTTCCCTTAGCTGAGGTTTTGTCCCACAGGGTTTTCCTAGCAAGGTTTTTAATGATGCAGCAATTATGGAGGCGTATCAATGAGAATAATGTACTCTTTTTCCCTTCGCTAAGGTTTTTTGTCCTACAGGGTTTTCCTAGCAAGGTTTTTTAGACATTGTCACAGCTATCTGCAAGTAATAATTCAACAACAAGCTCTCTCTTTAAATTGTGCTGGAATGATATCAACAAATGAAGAAAATCATAGACATCTGAAATGGTATCAACAAATGAAGAAAATCATACACATCTTATGAAGAATGTTATTATATCGGTACCACACAAGAAGATTTTCATATATACATATTCCAGACGAATGATGATATCATTATTCAAAAGGTTCATGAATACTTGATTGCACACTTCAGGGGGAGAATCATGCTGTCATGCTGTACTCTTTTTCCTTCGTCCAGATTTTGTCCCACAGGATTTTCCTGACAAGGTTTTAACGAGGCAGCGGCTGTACTCTTTTTCCTTCGTTCAGATTTTGTCCCATTGGGTTTTACTGACAAGGTTTTAACGAGGCAGTACTAAAGCACTGAAGCACTACAGCACTAAAGCAATGAAGCACTTCAACACTTCATAATTCGAAGTTTCCAGTACATGATATGTACTACTTATCATTGATGTCATTTTGGATATTAGACTCAATGATTAATGATGGCCAACATCAGGGGGAGCAGCTGTACTCTTTTTCCTTCGCTCAAGTTTTATCCCACTGGATTTTCTTAGCAAGGTTTTAACGAGGCAGACAATTGAGCAAGCGAGTAATATGTCATTCAAGGGGGAGTGTTATGAATTAATGGGTGTGAGGTAAGAAAATTAGATAATGTTAGGTTTGAATGAAATATTACCATTATGCCCCTATAAAATTTACATATTACGATTATGTCATTATCCGCCCCCCTATAAATAAGGGCCTATATCATTTCTAAGAATTTAACAATTTCTTGAATGAGAGAATTCTCCTCCTTCTCTCTAGCTCTCAATCTTTCTCTCTCTCTTATTTAGTTGTTAGAACTTTGATAGTTTCACAACACGTATAATTTTTTTTCTTTTTTTGGGTGGGGGGGGACCAATTTCTGGTCCCCTATTTTTTTTAATTCTATTGTCCTAACGTGGCGCTGCCAACAGATCGAACAAAATCGATTTGCGAATCATTAATATTATTATCATTTATCTTATTGGCATTGACTAAGATGAATTGGAGGAAAGATTTATCTCAAAATAATTAACTTATAGATTTCACAACTTTTTTTTTTTTTTTTTTTGGTAGGAATTAAAATTTATATTTTAATTTAAACCAAAATCAATAATTTATTTCATCCATATATTTTATAGGGCCTACAAATTTTAAACAACACATTTTATCATATTTTATAAAAATTTACTAAAAATCTAATTATAATCTCCATCAAAAAATCAAAGAAGAATTCATCTATCAAAATGAAATGTTACCACCATGCATAACAAGTGATGCACGTGAAATCTTATGTTATTAACTTTTCAGAAAAATAGTTCAATGAGATATTGTCATATGTTCGTTTATAAACAAATTTTATAAATACTAAAGTTTACCAAACAGAAGCTTAAGAAAAAAAAAAAATAAAGTAAAGCACGTGCGTATTTGCAAATTAAATTTTTACGA
This sequence comes from Ligustrum vulgare, assembly GCA_963555705.1. Taxonomy (NCBI): domain Eukaryota; kingdom Viridiplantae; phylum Streptophyta; class Magnoliopsida; order Lamiales; family Oleaceae; genus Ligustrum; species Ligustrum vulgare. The sequence continues at coordinate 42,910,286 of OY743174.1, read as the reverse complement.
GATAATTCGACGAAAACTTGAAAGATTTCTTATTCATACGAGTAGGACCTGGTACAAAACACCTTTTTATTCGATTGGTCGATAGTAGTAGATGAATGTAATATGGTTACATGCTGGGGTGGTTAGATAACTTTCCAAATCGCCCGTGAACAACATAGAGAGTAAATTCCAAAACAACATGTCCCGTGGCCGTGTCTACGGAATAAGTACTCGTAAAGGCATACCCCTGTGCCATCCGGAAAACACCAGTGCCACCAACAATGGAATATTCACTATATTTATCCCCACCAGTTCTACCCAACATCCAGACACTGCTCCCACTATAAATGCCCGACTGGATTACAACATTGAGGCTCATAAGCGGTGCCGATTCTTTCAAGTCTGCAAAAGTAACTTGGCCCTGAAGCCGTCCCAGTTTCTTCGAGTCAGCATCGGTCTTTGCTGTTATTAGGTCATCCACGACCTTAACAAGGCCAAATTGTGTGGGTGAATTGGAAGTGATATTGGCATTTGCAACCTCCCAAACAGTTTGATTTGGGCCACTCAGTCTGTCTTGAACATAAAAATGAAGTTTGGTTACTTTGGCATTGGCAGAGACACCTAACATGGCTAAGATAAACACAAAAAGCATTGAATTTGTGCTGAGCTTTCCCATGGTAACTTTGATTTTTCTCTCAATGAGCAATTTATTGTGTATCAAAAGCTCACAATATATAGGGGAACTGCCAAGGAAGAGATAAAAAATGTATAAATGGGCATGCTTTTCTCATGGGATATACATTTGCAACTATACTTTTAGAATTATTAGCACAGGTGTTTGGTTCAAATACGTCCTATATCCTATTTATGTAATATAATAAATTATGATTGGTTAATAAGCCACATGTCAGCACACCATGTGGCTGTCATGCCTTTCTATATTTTCTTCCTTAAATTTTTTAAAACTTTCACTTTAGTCTCCAATTTAGGGTCATTTTTCTTCCTTTAAATCTAGGTTGTCTAATAGACCGAGCCAGGCCGGTTGGGCCCGTTTGAATGTGGCTCGTACGAGCCCACGAGTCGGCAAACGGGCCAGCTCGTGTGGAAACGAGCCGGCCAAGCCCGGCTCGTGTCCTACGAAGCCCGCCCAAGTCCGGTTCATGAGCTCGTCCGTACGAGACGGACTTGGGCCAGCTCATGGGCTAGCTCGTTATTTTTATTTTTATTTTTTTCAAAGGGGTAACGACTGAAATAATTGAAAATATAAAAACTTAAATAAACCCTCCTCCTTTAATCCAGACTTGGGACCGACTACATTTAATTTCTTGTAGGAGGAGTTAAAATTGTACACGAACAAAATTTTACGTGTATAATTTTTTTATTTGAATTTGAAAGAAAGAATTAAAAATACAGAAAAAGAAAAATGCATATATTATTTATAGCATAATAAATAATTGTAAGGATAATAATTAATAATACAAAATAATTTACTCACCAATACGATTGTTCTCCAAATTCCTCTACCAGAATTTCACTTATCCTGCTTTGTAACCTTTTCTCCGCAAATTGACAATCTTTCAAGCACATTAAGGCTTCCAATATGTCTTCTTTAAGCCTTGACCTATATTCAGATAACACTCTTCTACCTGCATTAAAAGCAGCCTCCGATGCTACAGTTGATACTAGAGGTGCTAGTAGATCTCGTACAATCATAGAAACAACTGGGTATTGACGCTCGTTTAGTCTTCACTACTTAAGAATGTCAAAATTATTTCTCTTGTCCTCGTCTAACATGCTAAGAAGGTCGTGTGAAAAATACCTAGTTAATTTGTTTGGAGTTTCATTTGAACTATTATATGTACTAGAAGAACTAGAATCACTGGCATGTGTACTAGAAGTTCCCTTCATAGTCATAAGGTAGGAAAGTAAATCACTGTTTTCATTTTGTATCACATTACTGGTGGGAGCAGTTCTTCTAAAATTTTTTCCTAACTTCTCGGCATTGAGCTCGTACATTTGACATAAACATTTTTCTAAATCTGTACATGTCAATGGAGTCCCAAAAGTTAATTTTTTTTATATTGCATTTATGGTGTGTTTAGTTGCCTCTAAATTTATTCTATGGTCTATAATCGTTGTTAATGGAAATAAAGTCGGTACATTTTCCCAATATTTTCTAAACTTAGTCTCTATTGCTGAAATGATTTGCTTAAAAATAAGAAATGTTTTGTACTTGTTAAAATTATTAGCAATGCAATAAAAATGCTTCAACACTAAAGGACTACTGGGATAATAAACACCAGATAATTCGTTTGTAGTATCGTAAAAGGGTTTCAAAAAAGTTTTAACATGAAAAACAAGTTCTCAATCATCAGTCTCCAAATCAAAACTTGGGCCATGTGAGTGCCGATCGTTGTAATATTCACATATTAAATTCTTGTAACATTGACAATGTTCAATCATTAAATAAGTTGAGTTCCATCTATGTCCTACATCTGTAACAAATGATCGTATTGGCATATCATTTTCTACACAATGTGTATCAAAAGCTTGTTTTCTAGAAGGTGCTTTCATAATGAAATTGCAAGCACACCTAATTTTTTTCAATAAATTTTCTATATGCTTAAGACCATCTTGAACTATTAAATTAAAAATGTGACACACACAACGCACATGAAACAAGACTCCATCAAATTCATGATTCATGTGGTTAGCTAATCCATCTATCACTGCTTTATTAAAAGAAGCATTATCTAGTGTAAAACTACGAACTTTACTATCATAGTTAAATTCTCTAAGAATTGCAAGTAGTACATTAAAAATATTTGTTGCATTATGTGGGTAATCAATAACTTTAAATGTCATAATTCTTTTGTTCATTAACCAAGTATCATCAATGTAATGACAAGTAACAACTACATAACCTCTATGATTATTTACAGTCCACAAGTCTGAGGTAAATGATAAGTTACCATTATATTTATTTAAAGCATCTATAAAAAAAAAATTCTCTCGAAATATTTATTAATGCAATCAGCTTGTAAAGTATTTCTAGAAACGGGTTTGTACCTGGGTTGGAGATGCTTTTGAATTAATTCCGTGGATTGTGAAATTTCTACAATTGAAAGCGGGACTCACCACTCGATACGAACATAACCATCTCTTCTCGACGCGCTAGTTCTTGGTTGAAGACACAATTGGTTAGACTCGATTGACCAAATGTAGAGTTGATTGGTTTGCTTCAACCGAGCCCAGTTTTCGACATGCTTTACCGTGTTTGTTGAGGTGTGTTGTGCCCCCACCATTCTTCCAAGAGAAAAGTCCTCCGCAAATTTAACATTGTTCTTTGACTACTGCATTCCCATCAGCGTCGATGGCCGTTGTTTTAATCAAATCGAAAAAATTTCAGCATTTCAATTTTTTCGTCCTTTTTGGATTTCTGCTGAAGCCTGCCGTCGTACTAGCGGAATCGGATCCATATGTAACAACATCTTCATCAACAAATGTCATCCAAATTAAGAGGAGTTCTAGTATCTATATCATCGACCTCATTTTCCAAATCCACCAAATTTTCGAAAATTAGAATATCATTGAGATCGGAAAATTCATCAACAAATTGACTAGAAGAATAATCATGAGATCGTGAGTGTACCATTAGAAATAATGAATTTGAAATTTTGGAATTTGAGATGGAAATGAAATATGGAATTTGAGACAATATTGTATATGAAAAGAAATATTATAAGCTTTTTATAGCACTACAAATTAGAATATAACTAGAAAGTAGAATATTGCAATTGAGATTTGAGAGTTGAGACTTGAAAGAATTGTGATCCAAATCAAGAAAAATGTGTATATTTATAGGTAAAAAAATAAAAATAAAAAATATAATGCCTGCGACCGTTTTGGCTTCAAACGGTCACAAGACCGTTTGGGGCAGCCCAAACGGTCTTCTTAACGAACCGGACGAACCGGGTCGCTAGCCGGCCTGTTCGGCTCGTTATCCCGAGCCGAAAGCTCGTTCTAATGAGCCTAAATGGGCTGGCTTGGGAGCCGGCTCGTTTGGCAGTCCGTTGGACTAATCCACGAACTTCACGAACAAAATCCGAACTATTCAAGACCCAAATTTTTTGTCTGGTCCAAGCCCAAGTCCTTTTTTTACGAGCCGAACAAAACTTTTAACGAACCGAACCGAGTCAAACTCTCGAACTGCCCAGCCCGTTTGCCACTCCTACTTAAATTTATGAACTTGCTCGAAATCTTAAAACCTTTGGTTAATAAGCCACATGTCAGCACACCATGTGGCTGTCATTCTTTTTTATATTTTCTTCCTTAACCTATTTTTTTTTTAAAACTTTCACTACTGTCTCCAATTATGGGTTATTTTTCTTCCCTTAGATCTATGAACATGCTCAAAATCTTGAAACCTTTGGTTAATAAGCCACATGTCAGCACACCATGTGGCTATCATTCTTTTTTATATTTTCTTCCTCAATTTTTTTTTAAAACTTTCACTTCTATCTCCAATTTAGGGTTATTTTTCTTCTCTTAGATCTATGAACTTGCTCAAAATCTTGAAACCTTTGGTTAATAAGCCACATGTCAGCCCACCATGTGGTTGTTATTCTTTTTTATATTTTCTTCCTTAATTTTTTTTTTTTAAAACTTTCACTTCTGTCTCCAATTTAGGGTTATTTTTCTTCCCTTAGATCTATGAACTTGCTCAAAATCTTGAAACCTTCTATTAGGTATTAACTATACATACAAATTAAAGTTGAACGAAAATTGATATATTTCACTCTTCACACAATATAAAATTTCACTTACCATTTTGATTCATATACCATATATCATCATCCCTTAAAAAAACCTTAAAACTACTGTAAACTATACACAATTATCGCACAGGCCACCACTAGAGAGAGAGAGAGAGTGTGTGTATTTTATTTATATATATATATATATATATATATATATATATAAAAGAGGCTAAACTTGCTCCGTCACATGTCGCCAAATTATGTGGTTGTCTTCCTCTTTCCCCCCCCCCCCCCCCCCAAAAGTTTCACTCCAACTTCTCAAAACACTTATTATGGTCATCAAATTTTCATTTTGTTTTTCTTTCATCCTTTTATATACTATTGCAATTCACAATTTGATCATTGTTCTTTCAAATTCATGATATTTTGATCCTTTGCAAGTTCCTAAAATTTGGCATTTAATCATCGAACTTTTCAATTATTAAATTTTACCTCCCTAAACTCATGAATATCATGCAATTGCTCAACACTTCTTCTAATTATATCTATATATATATATAATAAAAGAGTCAATGTATTGGCACATCCATGTCTTCATGCGTCAGAACCACCATTGGTCACCATAAGTTTTTTTTTTTCCTTCATCCAACTTCTCAAAACTTTTACTTTGATCTTGAAGTTTTTCTATCTCATTTCTCTTTTGTCTTTTCACCATTGCAAGATACAATTTGGACATTGTCCTTCCATATTCATGAAGTCTTGATCTTTTGTAAGTTTTTTTAAAATTTATTTTTAGTCTTCGAACTTTCTAAACTCATAAGTTTCATACAGTTACTAACACTTCTCCTAATTAGTTGATTGTAACCCCATATGATTTTCAAGTGCCCGAATCATTCTCCATTTAAATCACCACTTTTTAAAATATTTACTTTGAATTGTGTTGATAATGGTATTAAAACTTTATAAATTAAATAAAAAATACAATATTATATTCAATCTTATGAGCACCGTACGTGTAACACACGTACTTCAACTAGCCAATAATAAAAATGATTAAATGAGTAATATTCTTATTGTCATGTGTCAACATTGTCATCCATATTTATTTTTTTCTTCCTCAAACTCATTCAAAAAGTGCGAACAACTCCTCATTTGATTACAAATTATATATTTGCAAAGTTGTAAAAGTAAGTTTCCAAACTATTTATTATGAATTATACTCATAATGTTATTAGTTTTTTATATAAAAAATGCAATAACATATTCGTCTTTATAGGCACCGTACGTGCAACGCACGTGCTTCAACTAGTAATAATATTAAGTCCCTTTTGATTTGATTAAAATCTGGTTTTAATTCCAAGTCAAAGTCAATAATTAAATTTAATTACACATTTATGATATTTCATAACTTTTCAACCACACATTTAATTAACTTTTATCAAAATCTATTAAAAATATGTTTTTATTCTTTATCAAACAGGGCTTAAAATTTAAGTCAAAATCAAAATTTAATTTTATCAAAATATTTTATTTGACATACAATTTTTCAACTACAAATTCCATAAATATTTATCGAAATATTAAAATTTTAATTTTTATCTAAACCAAAAATGGGATTAAATTTGATTGGTTCGCATCTTGTTCGGTCTAATACTGCAGGCATGTTCATATAGCTCTAGTGCAAGATTTGCATGTAATCTTTGTCTAAGATTTCTACATTTATCTAGCATTAGAAAGTATGTAACACATTAAACTTGGTTTTGCCAGGTGGTTCTAGCCACATTAATTTGATAAATGTTTTTGTTTTTAAGTAGTTCGATAATTGAATTGTTTGTTCTAGTTGCGTTGAATGCAATTGAATGGAGTTCCAAGTCCATGTCTTCATTTCTTTTTTAACTAGTATTTTCACTGTGCGTTGTTATTCAAAAATATCAATTTCAATAAGTAGTTGTAAAACTTTAATGTTTATACATAATTAACACAAATTCAAAATACATGAAAAATAATATTATTACCACAATAACTATTAAAGTTTAATAAATAATATAACTAATTCAAATTATAATAGCTTCTTTGAATAATAAGTCAATTTATATATTCAAATAATACATGACTACTAATTTCAATAATTTTTATGAGTTATTATTAATTTCAAAGAAAATACAAATGTAATAGTTTATTTAATGGTATATCATATTTGATGTAATATATGGTACAATATTAATTTTGTGGAAGACATCAATATATTTCTCATGATTTCTGCATTTCAAAAAATTCACTATTTCAAATAATGTGATTTGTAAAAATTTTGTAGAACGTGTGATCGAAATTTAATATTTGTACGTGTATTAAAAATTATAATGACAAAATAAAAGATAAGAATGACATATTACAAAAGATAAAATTAAAAAAAATACACATAGTAAGAGGAAAAGAAGAAAAAAAAAAAAAAAAGAAGAAGAAGAAGAAGAAGAAGAAGAAGAAGACAAGTGAAAGAATAAGGGGGAAAAAAGGAAAAATAAAAATGGCACCATTAAGAAATTAATGTTGTAAAGTTTAAAGAAAAAATTGTTTGAGCAGGAACTTTCCCACTTATATATAGTATAGATATAGATTGAATGAAATTGGTCACGCTGTTTTTTATTATTATATTTTTTTTAGGGTAAAACACTAGCTAAACCTAAGTTTGAATTCCCCATCCACCACTTAGGCACTTACTTTTTCATCACTCAATATATGTGTGTCATGTTACAGTATCATTTATAAATGTCAATTAAAAATATTTCACTAAAATTACTCTTTCACTTACTCGTCAACTAAAAATCAATATTACAAAATCTATTTCATAGTAAATGGGGCATAGGAAGATAGAATTTTAAAAATCAAGAAGCATGTTGTTTTTGGTTGTATATGTGAAATCTATAATCCTATTAAAAGTCTCTTAGAGGGAGAATTTTTTTGGGAAAATTTTACTTTCACATTTTTTTAATAATTTCATATTCATCCTTTGTCAATAAAATATTTTTCATATATTTACAATTTAAACTCTTCACTTTTTTACTAAAAATCTTTTAAATAAAACCAATAACTCTCATGTAATTTATAATTTCTAATACATCATTCAATTAATATGAGAAAAAAAATGCTTAATTCTTGAATTAATTTTTTTACCTTTAAATAATAATTTTAAAAAAATACTTCTAAAAGACCTTAAAGGGAGGAAAAAAAATTTAAATTATTTTACTCTCAAACGTTTTAATAATATCATATTTACAGTTAATTTTAATTAATGTACAATTTTTTTAAAATTTTATTTTATTTTTATATTTTCAATAAAAAGTATTTTTAATATATTTACAATCTAAATTATTCATTTTCCACTAAAAATCTTTTAAATAAAACTATTAATTCTCAAATAAATTAAAGTTCATAAACATCATTTAACTATTATGAGAGAAAAATGTGTACTCCTTGAATTAGTTTTTTTTAACCTGTATTATTATTATTATTATAATAATAATAATAATAATAATAATAATAATAATAATAATAATAATTTAGAAAATCATTTTCACATTGTACATTAAATATTTTATCCTCTATTAATCATATTTTAATTTTAAGTTTCTTTGTCAAATATTAATTTGACACTAATTATATTCTCACCACATCCATAAAATTAGAGTGCTGTGAAAATTCACTTATTTTTTCATAATGCCTTTATTTAAAGTATGGTGCATGTAAATTTATTTTTCTGAAATATTAATTGCATGAAAAAATAATTAAGTTTTATTTTCCAATCAATTTAAATTCTTATTGTATTAACTTTTTACGTTGAAATTTCGAAGTGCAAATCTCTTGAAAAAATCATTTGTTTAAGTTTTAAGTTGATATGTATATATTTTTATCTTGTATTTGAATTTTAAAGTGAAATTTTAGTTTTTACAATTTATAAAAATGTCACGAGGTATGCACAATTATAAGTTAATATTCTATAAATATATATTGTAATTTGTTCACCTTGACTCTTACTATGTTTTTGAATTCATTTTATTATCATGCGTTCACTATGCTAAACATGAAAAGAAATCACGAGGGCATGTTGTTATTGTTTTTGTTCCATCAAATTGATGAAAACATGTCATTAGGTTGTAGCAAAATATAAGTTGATGGTTTGTGTTTTTTTCTGTCAATTTAAAGAAATGTGCATTCTACTTTGGAATTTACAGGATTGTGAATCAATTTGTTGAGCCAGAAATTTGAAGGCACCGATCTCGGAACAATTTTCTTAATCAAACATTACTCAAATTAAATATGATATCTTATGTGTCTCGAATAATCATGTTAGCCCAAGAGTAACTAACCAAAAGGAGTGGTGAATTTGTTTATAAAACATTTTCGATAAATAATCTCAATCTTAAAATCAATAAGTACAAGTATGAGCACTTAGTATTGCAAGTAACTTAACTATCAATGTTATGTGCTATAAATGTGTAAACTTAATTGATAAAACAAGTATAGCACTTAGATATAATGTTGCACAATATAAATTGATAGAATAGAGTAGGTGCAATGCAAGTAAGTAAAAGGGATAAGAGGATGCAAACGCTATTTATAGAGGTTCAATCAACCAACGTGATCTACGTCCTTTGTTATCGAGCTCTCCCTCACGAGTAAGGTCAAATCCACTATAATGGTAACTTACAACAAAGAATATCAAATTCTTAAGTAACTTACAACAAGGAGCACTTATCTTTAGGTAACTTAGAGCAAGGAGCACATATCCTTAAGTGACTTACAATAAGGAGCACTTATCCTTGGGTGACTTACAATAAGGAGCACCTATCCTTAGGTGACTTACAATAAGGAGCACCTATCCTTAACAACAATCGAGTTTTCACAAGGCTCTCGTAACCGTAAGATAACAAATGATAAGTTACAATTTTGGAAAACTCTCTTAAATAAATGATATAATCGAATCAACTATATAGAGAGTTTTAGATAACACTTCGATAGATGACAATGAATTTAGCTCTAGTGTTTTGTTGAAAAGTCTTCAATAAGTATGATGTTAAATATGTAGGATCATTGAATCAAAGTTTTCAACCAAATAATCTCTCTTAACAAGTAATACAAGTTAAGTACGAAAATAGATTTTCACTATAATAAAAGTACTTGGTAAAGAAAAACTTTTGTAAGTAAAAATGATAATAATCAAGCTTGAAAAAATTTCTTACCCACTTGGAATCTTTTATGAGATAAATGAATAAATATTCAATATATCAAGTTAAGTACCAAGAGATGTCAAAACTTAAATAGTTAACAATAAGTTAAGCTCAAAGTGTTTGGACAATGGAACTTTGATAAATAAAATGATAATGAAAATTATAACAAAAATTATCAAAGTTTTTCAATAAAAATTCTCTTTTTAAAAGATAAAACAAGTTTAGAACAAAGAGAGACTTACACATCTAATCCAATATATAATGTGAAGATTTTGAAGAAGTTTAAACAATATAAGACCAAGAATCTTCACAAAACTTTCTTCCAAAAATTTTGATGAATTTGATAAAATAAAGTTTAGATCAATCAGAATTTTCTAAAAAAAAATAGATGAATATAAACCAAGTAAAAATAATGAATTTTCACAAGAAAGCTTCTTTAAAATCTCTTCTTAATTGTTCAAAACGAATGCAAAAAAGAAGGTTATTTATTTAGCAAATTTCGCATATACTATCTTTTGCGATCGACCTCTTCAGCCATGCGGTCGACCTCAATATAGCAATTGCAATAATATAGTCATTGGAGTTCAAAATAGAACAGTGCGGTCGACCTTTTTTTCTTGCGGTTGACCTCTCTTGAGATGCGGTCGACCTCTCTTGAGATGCGATCGACCTGTCTTGACAACATTTCAAAAACTTGATTTTTTTAAAAGGATTTGATCAAAGTTAATTTTGAAAATGATATTTTAATGACTTTAAAAATGTTACTTGAGCTTATGAAATGCATTGCCAACTATTGATGCATTAATTTTACATACGTTGAGAAGCAATTTGTAAATGCTCAATTTCTTTGTAAGCTTCATTCCTCGATCATCATACTATAATGCTTCATGTCTTGAACATCGTATCTTGTGTTTTTGATATTTTATCTTCGAGAGATGATTTGTACTTTGAATGCTTTGAAGATTATCATTATATGAAACACTTGAAGAACACTTGTTAATAACACAATATAATCTTGTTTGTTATGATCAAAACAATAAAATTAAGTTAACCATAGGTCAATAAATCATACCTTAGTAGGAAACCTAAATTAGATACATCTTAGTTTTTCTCAAACATTTATGATCAAATGTTGTTTTGCGTTATAATTTAACATTATTAATTAGAATTCTATTTACGTCAAATTAAAATTGATTTTTTTCATCTTAATTCTAAAATCTTTTGTCAAATGATGTTTATCATTCTTTTTCTACTGCAGCAATAGATTGATAATGAACTATATATACACTTCTGTTTCTTCAAATAAGGTAGCTTAAGAATACATTTCAGGAGATACAAAATTTAAATAAGCCAACAATCAGTAATTAAAAGAAAGATGATGGTATTTTTTATTATAGTATTGCGTATTTAGAAATTTGAATAAAGTTAGGATAAATTGAGTTCAATATTAAAATTATTTAAATCAATACTTTGAATATTTTTTAGGTAAAATATGCAAAAAAAATTTGATAATTTTTATTTAATTTCAAAAACATATATATAATTGAATAAAAATATCACAATATCGTTACAATATCACGTGTTTTGCATATGTTATAGACTAGTTATTATCCACTTGAGATAATCTATTTTATTTTCGGAAGGCCCACAAATATCTTTACCATGGACAGTGAAAGATTTTTAGGTCCCAGCTGAATTTGAATTCACGGCTGGAGCCCGGAGGTAGTACAATTATTTGAATTCGCGTGATAATGATCTGTTAGTTCTCTAGTAATATATGGTAATTTATAAATTAATTTATTTATAATTTTTAAGTAAAAAATAATGATTCGAAATTAAAGAAAAAAAATATATGTGTGATTAAAAAGTCCTTTTTTTTTTACCAAACGGATGCTTAATTTATTAACAACACATTTTTCAAATCAATTTTCAATCAAATGCATTTTTCAAATTATTTTTCAATTGTATATTTTATCTCGAAAATATTAAATTATTTGTTTAAAAAAAATAAAAAAAATTACCAAACACAGTTGAAATGTTTGTAGCAAATGGACAACGTGGTTTTAATCAATCCACTGAGGACCACTGATTTTTATCGTAGAATGGAGTTACTAAAATCCGTGAGAGTATATCTAAGGGCAAATATAAAAGCATCTTCAGTCTGTAAACATAAATTTATACCATAGTGATTTAAAATAAAATTCTGTTCCAATGGATAGGAAACGTGTCGTAAGATCCATTAGAAAATATTGGACTTAGAGAAATTGATTCATACACTACTGATCCTAAGTAAACTTTAACCCTCTTTCGGTTATGCTCCCCGTACCTTTTAACAACTCTGGACTTTTTCTGTTCATCTTTATTATAAAAAACGAACATCGTTCTTATTGAACTGTAGCTCTAGGGCCCTCTCCTCAACTCAATAATTTTGAAAGCTTGTTAATAAAGGATTTTGAGACCTCTTTATATAGAGTTTTTTTGAAAAGTATAATTTGTTAGCTCAAATTCATAAATAAATCAGTTTATAAAACTTAACAATTTTTACTTTTCAAACATTTGAAACTACACATTCTCCCAAAAATAATCTTAATATATATAATAACAACATAGCCGTCACATAAATCCGCACATAGTTTCCCGTCATTTTTACCTGCTATTTTAGGAAACTTTATAATTTTATTAATTATTTTAATAATTGAATTAGGAAACTTCAATTAATGCAAAATTAATTATAGGTGACATATAATAAATGACTTATTGATTTGTAAAAAATAAAAAATATATAAATAGATCAAATTGTATATTATTTTTATTCTTTTGATAATTATTGTAATATTTTGAAGTAAAAAAATATGCAATATGGGTGTCAAATTTAAGATCTTAACGAGAAGTTTAATACAAGCTAACAAATGAAAACAAACTCTAAATATATCATTCGTAAAATTGTCTCAAATAATAAAGGTAAAAGCTTAAGTTATACTTTCTACTTTTTCCAATATCCAATTTTTTTAATTTATCTCATTTAAATCATAAAATGATATCTATCTTTTCTTACATAACTTCAATTTGACATAAATGATTAATTTCATATATTTTTTCTTATCAAATTAAAAAAAAAATAGATATCCAATCTTTCTAAGTAAATTCAATTAAAATATTTTAATTTCTACAACTTTAGATTTTGACAAATTTTTTGGTAATTTTGAAATTAATTTTATAAATTTACTCATTTTGTTCATTTATCTATTTTTTAATTTTATAAATTTAAAAGAACATCAATCTGTAAAATATATACTACAGACTTTAACAATTAATTCATTGAGTTCTATAGAAAATAAAAATATAAGGTTTTATCAAACTTATTCTATTTAAAAGTAAAAATATGGTTAATACATTTATTTAACAGGCACAAAAAATAGTTTTGTGTGTGTGTGCAACGTGACCATTTTTAATACTTGGTGAAAAATAAAATGTCACGTTTTATTTGAATCATTGAATATGAGTAAGTTTGACATTGATATTGATATAAACTATAGAAATAGTTTTAAATGTGTGATTGAAAGTGAAAGAAAGTAGTATAAAAAATAAAATAATTGTCAAATCAATCAATTGAGTGGTTCAAAATTGATTTTCTTTTTTTAGAATGTGTGGTTAAAAAGTATTATGTGCAATTGTGAAAAATTAGTTTTTAAATAATATGTGGTTGTGAATTAACATTAAAAAAAGTTATTTTTAAATAATCAATTCTATATAAATAACTAATCGAGTCCCACTTTGACAAGGTTCCATCCTCCCATCACAATTAGCTTCCCTTCAGTATTGGAAACCTAGCAGAACAAAGGTAACACATGTAACGATACAATAATTTTGTCGTCCTTTATTGTCCAATATGACATAATAAAAATATTTCATAATTTATTTAATTATTTTGAAATGTAAAAAAAATAAAAACAGGATTTATTTAAAGAAAAATGAGAATCTTAATCTTAATCTTAATATATATAATAACAGGATAGTTGGCTCCTATTTTCCCGCTAAAACTGCTGTCATATTATTTTTTTTTTAAAAAAATGGTCAAAATATGGGTTTTCGTTGTCTGGTGCAATATCATTAATTAATAAACTATCATTAATATCAATTGCACGTGGATCAATGCATTGATACTGAAAAAATGTTTAATCATTTTTTTATCGTAAATTTTTTTTTATCGTATAAGATTTTTTTGATCGTAAAATGTGTAATAATTTGTATAATGCAAATGGTCCATGCACATTAATATTTATTGTATGTTATATTATGAAGCAGTTAACGTCCAAGGAGTGTTGAGAATATTTCTAATTAAAAATTTCTATATGGCTAAAAAATTAAATATATATATATATATTTTTTCGTTTATATAAACTAATGCAAGTAATAAAAAAACATTGTTGTTTTCAATAAAATGGGGTTTTTTTTATTATTTATTTATTTATTTATTTTGGCTATGGGCATCCTTTATGCTATTAAAGTTTTGTATTATTTAATATTTAATATCCATTTTTTATTATTTATTATTTATTTATACATTTTTTTTTTCTTGAGGTTAATGTTTATGTATGGTTTTTTATGGATCATTTATCCAAATAAGATGAATAATTGGACTTTCCACCTACCCATATAACTATTTCTATAAGTTTAATTTTATTATTTAAACTATGCTTTTAACCACATAATTTCGAAAATATGCAATGCCATACAAATAATTGAATGAAGAGACGACTTCTTTAGTCCAAATAAAATAATATTATCCAGGATAATATTTCTGCTCATTCAAATTTATAAAAGATCTCTAATTTCTGATATGAAAATGAAAAGATAAAAATAAGCATCATATAGTTGGATAACCAAATTTTTTATATTGATTTGAAGAACATATTATGTAACATTCATGAATAGGAAAAAAAAATATATCTGTGTGTAAAATATATAGAAATTGTTTCTTACTTTTATTTCTTATTATCATTATTATATTTTAACATTACTGAAAAAAAGGATTATTTGTAACGTTGAGCAACATTAACACAATCAATAAAAATCATTGTGAAATAAGAAGAAATAAATTAATTTATTAAAAATGCATATATATTTTTTAAAGAAGTATTTTGTAATTTACATTGAATTTTGCTATTGAATACCTTTTTGTTTCTTCATATTATTTCCCATAATATTTAAATTTAATTATTTTCGTTATATATTTCCCACATTTTCATTAATTATTAAATATATTTAATTACTTATTCATTAATTAATTGTTATAATTTTTTCCCGTGCAACGCACGGGTGCGAATACTAGTATATATAATCACATCATTCACAATCTTTTCTAAAAATGGGGCTCAAACAATCGGTTTGGTAAAAGTTTGTTTATAAATTTTATTTATAAACGGTGACGTATTAATACCTAATTAGTCAATTTTATTGTAAAGTAAAAAATAGTAGATGAGAATCTTTAACAAATAAAAATTATTGATTTTTTAAAAAAATTGTTCAATAAGATATTATCATATGTTCGTTTATAAACAAAATTTTAAAATACTTAAAAAAAAAAAAAAAAAAAAAAAAAAATTAAAGTGATGCACGTACGTATTTGCAAATTGAATTTTTGCGAAGTAATTCACCAAACACTAGAAAGATTTCTTATTTTTATACGAATAGGACCTGCTACAAATCCTAAGCATTCACACCATACAAGTAGGGGTGTGCGTGAGTTGGGTTGAGTCGATTTTTTGTCCAATTCGAACCCAACTCATTATGGTCGGATTGATAAAAAATCAACACAACTCAACCCAAACATTAGTTCAAACCCAACCCAACTCAATCAAGTTTCGATCGGATTGGGTGGTTTGAGCTTTGATCCAATTAATTTAAAATCTTAGAAAATAAAAAAATTATACCCATAAATCAACTATTAACTCAAATAAATTATGTACAATACAATAAGTTCAAATATAATAAATTGAATACTTGCTAATAAAATTAAAATATGTTCAAATCATATTTGAGTTTCATTCAAATTAAAAATTGACTTAAGATTCTTGAAATTTAAATGATCTTATATTTTTAAAATTTCGATTGAGTTGGGTTGGGTCGGATTCAACCCAACCCAAACAAATTTTTATTTTTAGAACCCAATCCAATCCAATTTTCATCAAAACTCAACCCAAACCGATCGAATTGGATTAGGTTGGACGGTTTTGGCGAATTTGGTGGGTTAATGCCCACCCCTACATACAAGCGTAGGGGGATGGGGAATTGCGGCATCAATCCTGTAGCAAAACCTTTTATTCCATTGTTCGCCGTAGAGGAAAGATTAATACATTTGTACAAATAACGTTTTATAAACATGGTTTCAAATTCTCACACGATGGGTCCATGAATATTTTATTATGTGTGGACCCTCTCCCATGTGAGAGTTAGTCAATCTGTTAGTAAAATTTTGTTTTTAATATAAAAGGACTGGTAGACGAATATTGTAATATGATTAATGTCGAAGAGATCAGATTTCTGCGAATAGCCCGTGAATAACATAAAGATTATATTCAAAAACAAAATGTCCTGAGGCAGAATCCAAGGAATAAGTACTCGTAATGGCATATATCCCCGTGCCTTCCGGAAAACACCAGTGCCACCAACAATGGCATATTCACTATGTTTATCCCCAGAATTTGTACCAAACAACCAGATTGTGCTCCCACGATAAATGCCCGACTTGAATACAAGATTGAGGCTCAGAAGCATTGCCGATTCTTGCAAGTCCGCAAAAGTAAGTTGGCCCTGAAGCCCTCCCAGTTTCTTTGAGTTGGCATGGGGCTGTGCTGTTATTAGGTCATCCACGACCTTAACGAGGCCAATTGATGTGGGTGAATTGGAAGTGATATTGGTGTTAGAAAATTTATTTCACAGATAAATTATTTATTTATGATCCAAAATAAATCATCATGTTGGAATTATCAAGAATTAAATAACTGAAGCGGAAGCGTACCTTAATCAAACGTGATTCACGATGAACGATTACGGTGTTTGAATCTTCTAAATCAATACGTAGTCCTTATTCTCTCTCTGATGATGGGATGTCAGACAAGATGAACAGTACGTAGGATTCAGGGACCATAACCGACTTTATATACTGAATTGCCAATTAACCTAATCCGACCCATCATGAATTAGGTAATGGCCTGGTATCTACACATAAAAGTCCATACATTATTTTAGATGCATTTAAGCCCGATATATATAAAATCCTTATTAGATCACTTTAAATGGGCTTAACCAAAATTGATAGTCTTTTATTCAATACACAATAATTCACATATAAGCTCACACGATTGATTAAAATCCTTACAATCTCCCACTTGGGCTATATGTGTGACCTTACAATTGTGTATCAATCATAACCTTATGAGTACTCAGAATTTTGCTATCATTACTGAATGCATCCCCAAACAATCCGGTCCATCAAT
Source organism: Ligustrum vulgare (assembly GCA_963555705.1). NCBI lineage: Eukaryota > Viridiplantae > Streptophyta > Magnoliopsida > Lamiales > Oleaceae > Ligustrum > Ligustrum vulgare. Next base: position 42,892,823 of record OY743174.1, on the reverse strand, counting down.
TATATCAACATAGGATCAAAGCGGCTTTCGCTACATTAATCGTAACTAAACCTTCAATGGTCACGTATATCGACATAACTGAATGACATGGATCAAGTATGAATGTGTAGCATGAAAATTACATGTAATGTGATCTTCAATATGCCTATTTCCAACTGGTCCGACCTTAGTGAGATCATCCTCAAACAAGTTCAGAGATAATAAACCTGAAACCTTACAGCTGTAAATAACTTTAACTTTAAACTGTATCCAAAAGGACAGTAAATGTGTCTAATGCACAAAAAATACAAACTCCCACTGAAACCGAATATCCTTAAGAAATACAACACCCATATGAGTATTGTGCTCATGAAAGACCTTGGGTTGTAATACTTTAGTAAGCGGATCCGCAATTATGGAGTTTGTCCCAATGTGCTCTTATTGACACGTGTCTACTCTGAACTGTATCCTTCACAACCAGGAACTTATGTCAATGTATTTTGACTTAGTTGAGCTCCTGTTGTTACTGGAATATAAATCTGCTGAGTTATTGTCACAATATAACTTTAGTGGTCTTTCTATACCGTACAGAATACGCAGCCCAGTGACAAAATGTCGCAGCTATATTCCATAATTAGATGCCCCCAAAATTGCTACAACTGTGCTGCCAAGTGAAAGAAGCTAAAATGTCTGTTAAGCACTCCATCCGGAAATAGCTCCTCCAACTAGCAGATAGATGTAGCCTGATGTGGATCTTTTACTGTTTTGGCATCTAGTAAAAATCGGAATCATAATATCATATGATCTCCAACTGATCCGATTTTCTGTATGTGAGTATGTAATCTTTTGTTCTCTTTAAATACTTTATAACCCATGTTTGGCTGCTTTCCAAATGATCCATCCCAGGGTTACTTAAATATCTCCTTAGTATCCCAATAATGTATGCAATATCCGAACGCATACAAATTTGAGCATACATCAGACTTTCTATAGCTTAACTATATGTGATCATCTGCATTTCTTTAACTTCAAGATAACTTTTCGGGCATTAGTTGAGACTAAATTTTCTCCCTTAGCGATAGGGCTGTCCCCCTGATTTACTGTCTTGCATGACAAACCTCTTAAGTACTTTATCGATATAGCCCTTTTGTGACAATTCAAGAATACCCCGAGAACAATCCCGGTGTATCTAAATTCCTAATACAAAAGAGATGTCACCAAGATTTTTAATCTCAAAATTCCTTGACAAAAATCTCATAATTTTATGTGACATGCCTATATCATTAGTGGCAAGCAATAATCAACATATAAAACCAGGACAATATACTTACTCCCACTGAACTTGTAATACAAACAACCATCAACAACATTAATCTCAAAACCAAATCAGATAATTGCTTGATGAAATTTGTATTACCCTTAACGAGAAGCTGGCTTGAGCACATAAATGGATTTCTTTAATTTGCAAACCGTCTCGTCAATGTCTCAATTGAGAAACGTCGTCTTAACATCCATTTGATGTAACTCGAGGTCAAAATGTGCAACAACCTGATTTTCCTGAAAGAGTCTTTCATTGAAACAGAAGAGAAGGTCTCTTTACAATCAATGCCATCATTCTGTGTAAAGCCTTAGATACAAGACGAACCTTATATCTTTCCACATTACCTATCGAATCCCTCTTGGTTTAAAATTCTATTTAAGACCAATGGGCTTCGCACCTTCTGATAATAGGACAAGATCCAAACTTTATTGTCTTGCATATGCTTATACTCCTTATTTATGGCATCAATCCACTTTTGAGAGTTAGAACCCTGCATGACCTGATGGAAATTGATTGAACAATCTTCCACCATTCCATTATTTTCCTTATGTTCTTGGAGAAATACCATTTAATTATCCGGAATAGCATTTCTCCCTTTCTCTCGTAGATTTCCTTAATGGCTTTAGTTATTGAGGTTGTTGAGTTTGTACTTCTGAAATTTACCTTATTTAGGATGGGGGGTTCTTCAAAATTGTCTAATTGAGGTTCCGAATATGCTTCTTGATCAATGACATGTATAGAAACTTGCACATTATCAAAAGCAATAGTAGGAATCAAAACCGATCCTTCCTCAACTTCTTCCTTAAAGACAATATCTCTAACCTTATTTCTCCCCCCAAACTTAACATCCTCAAAAAATGTTGCAGTTCCCGTTTCAAAAATTGACTAAAGTGTGGGATCATAAAATTTAATAGCCCCTTAAATGCTCAGAATAACCAATAAAGTATCTGCTGACTGTTTTGGAGTCCAATTTCTTTATGTGGCCTATAAGGCCTTGCCTTAGCTGGACATCCCCAAATGTAGAAATACTTTAGACTAGGTTTTTCTGCCTGTCAAAAGTTCTTAAGGTATTTTAGCAACTGCTTTAGTTGGTATTATGTATGATCTTTCTTTAAATGTCCAGATTTCTAACAAAAGAAACAGCCTTAATGTGTTTATGTGGTTTCTTTTGTTCTGAACCCTTAACAACTTTATGTACTTTATTTCTTTTATTGCCCTTATCTTTAGAGGTGTTTTCCAAGTGAGCACTTTCAGTTCTGTCATGCTTCAACTTTTCTTCCTCTTGCACACAAAATAGAATGGGCTCATTTAGAGTTCATTACTCCCTTTAACAGTTATAACTGACCTTAAATTGACTGAATTGTACAAGAAGCTTGCACACTATGAAATGGGCTCATTGAGAGTCCATTTCTACTTTGACAGTTATAACTAACCTTAAATTAACTATATTGCGCAGGAAGTGATATCAATACCAAATGCACGAGCAAGTCATTAGACGAGTCGAGTTTTAGTTCCTTAAGTTTTGAAGCAGTGTGAGACATCTACACGATGTACTCCCTTATTTTCCCATTGCCTTTATACTTTATTGAAATCAAGCTTTGCATAAGCGTGCTTATTTCAGCCTTATCGTTTTTCACAAAACATTTCTTAATTTCGGCAAGGAATTCATTGGCATCATTTACCTCCTTAGATACTATGCCACTAAAGGCTTCCAGAATGCCGCACTTAATGATCGTGAGACTCACGTAATTTAAGCAATCCCACTTCTCAAAGTTCCTCATTTGATTAGATGAACTTTCATCCGTAAGAGGACGAGGTTGCTCAATCCTTAGTACACGGTCTAGATCGATGCAGCCAACGAAAAGTTAATGTTCTTGTTTTGATCCTTGAAGTTTATTCCATAAATATAGGGATTAAATTTGAGCTTATAGATATACTACTAGCAAAATTTGAAACTGAATAGAGAACACTTAAATAAAATAGCTCACATAAATACCTTATTATGCAAATCATATTTTCAAATAATGGTAGGGCCCATCACATGATACCTAGCACAACATCAATATTTAGTCGTTGGACAGAAATATTGACTTGTAAGTGGTACTCTTGGTGTAGTAATCAAACACTGACAATAAAACATGTCAACCAACAAACCTTTCTTTGGACCGATTTATTGATCACACGTAAAACCAAATAACCGTCACGTATTTATCACCACAAGTTCATGTGAAATTCGAGCCAAATATTGACCTTCCTTTGGGCCGATCAATATCCGCATGAGATAACACACAAACACCAAATTTTCCCTTAGTGTAGTGATCAAACATTGGCAATAAGACATGTTAACCAATAAACCTTTCTTTGGACCGATTTATTGGTCACACGTTAAACCAAATAATTGCCACGTGTTTATCACCACAGGTGCATGTGAAATTCGAGCCAAATATTGAACTTCCTTTGGGCCGATCAATATCCGCAATGAATAACACACACAAATACCTTCTAATATTCAAAGTTAATTAATATCCATAAGAGGGGTTGCTTTGGCAACATGTTGCTTCAACTAACTTACTTTCGAATATTATATCTCTCAAAAGATTCCGATGTACCAAGATTTGAAACTGAAAACCATTGATTTGCATCTATATTTGACTTTAGGATTTGAATTATAGAATTCAGAACTTTAGAATAAAGCAATTCTTAAGTTGAGAGAGTCAATTGCAATATTCTTAAACCTTAGATGGCCAATTATGTAAAATTTTAAGCTTGAAGGACTTAAATTATAATTTTCCCAAAACTTTATTGGCCAATTTTGAGAAATTCCAAACTTTAGGTCCCAATTTGAAAGAAAATCAAACTTTAGAGGTCCAAAATAGGAAATTTTCAATCTTTAAAGGTTGATTTTGAAAATTCCAAAACTTTAGGAGCTAATTTAGAAAATTCCCAAACTTTAGGGACTTAATTTAAAAAAAAAAAGTTCAAACTTTAAGGACCAATTTTGAAAATTTCCAAACTTTAGTGATTGAATTAGAAAATCTTCAAACTTAAAGGACCAAATTAAAGAATTTCATAACTTTAGGTGCTTTATTAGAAAATTTTCAAACTTTAGGGATTGAAAATGAAAATTTTCAAACTTTAAGGGACCAAATTAGAACATTTTCAAACCTTAGGGGACTGCATTAGAGAATTTTCTATACGGTACTCATTTTACTCACTTGTATATACGTACTCACTTGTATATACGTATGAATTCTGATTCAATACGGTACTCATTTTACTTTCCACGTATCATCACACTATACCAAGATTATCATTATTAAAACAAAATATTAGTACCCATAATCCAAGAAATTATTCCAAATCTCCAATCAAATCTCCTTTATCGATAAAATTTAACAGCGCATTACTTCTTGTCTCCTCTTTTCATTAAAATAATCCTGCGCTTTCTTGCTGGTCACAACATCACGCGGATTCACTCAGATCCTTTGCGCTTTTAAATAGTTCATGCTGAGAAGAGGTTGAATCATCAAACAATGGATATCATTCTTTCTAACATTCGCAAGTATTATTCCAGTCTTCCTATGAATGATCTGAGAAAGATCTATAAAATAAGGCTCGAAAGATTGAGGTTGCTGATGGCTCATGGTGTTCCAGAAGATGTTCGCTGGTTGATAGAAGCAAAGGTTCGACTATCTGGTGAATTACCATCAACATTTCCAAAGCACATGCCTGGTTTAGGCAAAAGCACTTTTGCAAAGAAACGAAGAGCAAAAAGACTGGGTGGTTGCTACAAATGTGCTCGTTGGAACTGTAATACTCGTTGCAAATCAGTAGGATATTCTTCTACTAATCGGGATGATAAAATCAAATTCATAAAGGGTGGACTGAGTAAGGAGTCTTTGGATGATATTCGACTGACTCTTGAGACGCACCCAAGTGGTTATGTGCAACGTGAACTTCTCTCCTTATACGCTCAATTTAACGAGGACAAAAATCGTTATAGTCTCCAAAATATAATAGCAAAAGATCCTGTTTGCCAGTCTGTTTTACAAAATGAGGCTTCTGGCAGTTCAGCAATGTTATAAGGTAAATCTTTTAAAATATTTTGCTGCTTTCTTTCACGCGTTTTGAAAATAAAATATATTTTCCTTTTCTCGAGTTTTGATAAAGCTGGAAATAAAATATTAAATCGCCGAAAGGTGACAGCCTCGATACGATAAAAATATTCAAAAGTGGGCTGATTTTGTCAAAAGTAAATCTTTACTTTTTCAGAATCAATCAAAAACAGTAAATTTTTCCGGCTTTAAATAGCCAAACATATTTCATAGTTCAGGCATCCCAAAATCACATCTTCTTCGTAAGTTTTCCTTTCTTTACTATCAAAGATGGAAGCACCAAAACTTCGACAGATCAAAACTATTTGTGTATTTTGTGGATCAAAAGTGGGGAAAGGCTTCGGTTATCTAGAAGCGGCTGTAGATCTTGGAAAGAAACTGGGGGAAAAAGGTATCACTCTTGTATATGGGGGTGGTAGCAGTGGTCTAATGGGTTGTGTTTCCCAATCTGCTCTTGCAGAGAAATCAAAAGTAATCGGTGTCATACCTGTCCCTTTGGTAGATGTTGCAGGCAAAACACGAGGGCATGAAGTTCAAACCTTATCCATCCATGAACGCATAACTTGTATGCTATATGGTTCTGATGCCTTTATAGCCCTGCCCGGAGGTTTTGGTACCTTAGAAGAAATTTTTAACATTACCTCGTGGGCTCAACTAGATCTCCATACTAAGCCTATTGGGCTTCTGAATGTTAACAATTTCTTTGATGGTTTGTTAACCTTTCTTGATTATGCTGTGGAACAGGGATTCATCTCTCCATTTTCCAGAAGGCTTCTTATTTCCGCTCCTACTATTGATGAACTACTGGATAAGCTGCAGTCATATATCTCAATACAAGATCCAGCAGGAGTTAAGATAGATTGGTCGCAAGGAAGGGGAATCAAGCGAAAATGGAGTCCGGTTAATGTAAATTTAACTCTTTGAATCTTAGAATAGGTGGGGGTAGAGTACGGAGTATTCTCACTCTCGAGACACCCCTCCATTTACTAGGATTTCCTTAATGTTTAAATCTTGTGTGTACCTCAAAGGTTCCAGGTGGTAGATTACGGAGTATTCTTACTCTCGAAACACACCTCTTTGAAGGTTTCTTTATTTCCTCAAAAGATCAGAGGTGGTAGGATACGGCTACTCCGGAAACACATCTCTCATTTTGAGGATTATCCCATGCTTCTCTCGTTTGCTTTTGTGTGTTTCATGTATTTCCTTTCCAGTGTGACTCTTGTGTGTTCTCCTTATGAGAAAATAATAAAATCTCTGCTATCATCTACTAAATCTCGTTTGTGATGTAAATGAACTTGCATGTCTAACCTTAATTCCTTTAGTAGATGCTTATCATATCATGCTCTTAATTCCAAACGATAAAAATTCTAGGCAGAGTTTCCCTTGTAATTTGGACTTATCCAAACCATAAGCATACTTCATAACTCACAATAATAAATAACTCCACATTTAATCACAACGATAAAAAAATATTGAAAACGATTCCAACACTTCAATATCATCAAAATATCTCATAATTCAATTCATAATTCCTCAACATAACAATTTCAAATCATATTTTTCAATATCACAATATCACTTCCTTCCATACCTTAATTGGCTCAAAAGACTACTCATAATTATAAATATATACCATAAATCATATTCCCTTATGCTCAACACTCGTTTTCTTTCTTAAAAAAAAATTCTCATAATCATACATTAAAGCATATAAGTTATGACAAAGCATAACATCATTATTTTCGAAGAAATACATTCTCATTTCTCATAAATCATAAGTATCCGAAATACTCTTCATTCTTTCTCATAAATTAATAAAATGAGTATTCGAAATACTGAAATAACTTTAAACATCATAAACTTCTTTACCTCGGAGTTGGTGGAACGAATGATGGCAGTGGCAATCTTCATCAATAAAAATCTTATAATGGAAAATATTTCTTAAAAATTCTTTTTGAAAATTTTTCCAGTCTACAGAAACGCAGACTAGCTCTGATACCAACTGTAGCGCCCCGAGTTCCGTATACCCGATTCACTACGTCATTTTCTGTCTAAATTTTTCGAATAATATTTTTGCGGAAGAAATAATTGAAATTCATTTTTGGCAACATTAAATAAACTGTAATGGCCGCTAAAATTGAAAACATTTATGAAACCATTTGAAATAGTAAATCGAACCATTAATATTGTAAAGAAATTGCCAATATCATAATTTCTCAAATAAATGAACTTCTCTAAATTATTCGATTGTTTGGAAAATACGGAAATCATTAACGTCAAACTTTCAACCGTTCAACGATTATTGCCACCATCATTCATCGCTCGCCACCGTCTCCGAAATCTGCAAAACTGTTAAAAAGTAGGGTGAGTATTTCATGGGGGAAATACTCAGTAGACTCATCGCAAATTAATTTAATTTATAAGATGATTAAACACATAAATCCCGGCTCTTTATAAAACGGGCATTGATAGAGCTTCTTTATAAAACAGCTCTTGATAAAACTCATATTGTGCATTACAGCACGGGACATATTTTGCAAATCATAGGCTCTTTGAAAATAGCTCTTTGAAAACAGCTCTTTGAAAACCATATACTTATAAAAACATTTTAATTATGCCAAGCATAATTTCTTTTGAAAGCATAACATAAGATAGGATTGAAATCCTCATAAACATAGGGAGACACAAGAACTTTACCGAACTTAGGTGGCAAGAATTCTTATGCAGTAAAATCATAATAACAGTAAGTTTTCATCATAACATAGGATAAAATCGAAATCCTCATAAACATAAGAATTTTACCGAACTTAGGTGGTAAGAATTCTTATGTAGTAAGTATACCAAGCATAATTTTCTGAAATTCATAGGGATCAATTGCATCATAACATAAGATAGGATCGAAATCCTCATAAACATATGCGACAGGAATTTTACCGAACTTAGGTGGCAAATCCTCATAAACATATGGAAACATAGGAATTTTACCGAACTTCGTGGCAAATCCTCATAAACATAGGAGACACAAGAATGTTACCGAACTTAGGTGGCAAGAATTCTTATGTGTAGCGCTACTAAAACTCCGGTCCCCTTAACATATCATAACTTATCATATGGGACCCAAAACAATCTTGGTAGATTGATTTCATAGCAATGATCCAAAAAAACATTTTCGTGAAGCATAGGGTATACTTACTTTTCGTAAAAACATAAAGTATATTTTCTTTTCATAAAAACATACTTACTTTTCATAACAACATAAGGTATATTTACCTTTCATAAAAACATACTTGCTTTTCTTAAAAATTGACTTTCACAAGTCACATGACATTCATATGAAATCATAATTTAAATCAATTAATAAGTGCGAGTCTACCTCAAATCCGACGAGTGCAAAGTTGAGCGGGAATGACTTCAATTTCTTTAAATTCTCCGTACGCTTCGTCTTAGCCAATAAGTCACTTTAGTATATCAAATATATAGTTCAAAATGATAAATTATAATTTGAGGACTAAAATTGATGTTTTGAAAGTTGAGGGACTAAAATGAATACTTTTGAAAGTTCAGGGACTAAAATAGATATTTTGAAAGTTGAGGGATTAAAATGAATACTTTGAAACTTGGGCTTAAAAGTAAATCAGCAGGTATTGAAATAAAAGAGTTTAAAGTTAAAGGGCTGAAGTAAATCATTTAAAACTTTGGGGCTGAAATGGATAACTTAAAAAGTTGGGGACTGATTTGAAAACCTTTAAAACTTCAGGGACCAAGCTGCAATTTCTGAAAATTAAATATATATCTCAGCTTTACTCTCTCTCTATCACAACTCGTTCAGTTTAAACGAGGAGAGAACCAGGGGAGAGGAGACGAACGGTGAACGGCGGTTCCTTTCTGCGAAAACCGACCCTTCAGCCGGCGGTTTCGCCGTCGAAGCGCCGTCGCAAGGCGGGGTGAGCTGCGGTGTGGTTGTATGAAGATTTTAGGGCTAAGTTATGTGCAAAAATTGAAGAGAAATCGAGGTAGACTGAGGCTGAAGATTGAGGTTTTTCCGGCGATAATCCGGCGATCGAGGTAGGTAGGTATTTTGGGTATTCTATTTCTTAATCTTTGTGGGTTTTGATCTGGATTTGAGTTTGGGTTTGGTGAATGGGTGAGTGATGGACTTGAACTGAAATTGGGTGTGGGAATTGATGATGATGAATTTGGGTTGCGTAGTGATTGGTGGTTTAGAGATGATGGTTTAATGGTGTAGCCGGTTGTTGCCAGTGGTGGAAGGTTTTGTCAATCTGCAGGTGGTTCGATGGTGAAGTCACAGTGAGGTGGATTGTGGTGATGTCCGGTGAGGATGATGCTGATTTGAAAATGATGGTGAAAAGAAAACTGAATTGGAGGTTCGATTGAGACAGCAGTTTGGTGATGATGATGAATACTGTGGTTTTACAAATTGGTTGATGGTTGAGGTGCTACAGAGTTGTGATTTGTGGTATTGCAGTGAACTTGGTTTGCTGTATGTATTAGATTTGGTATTGAATTGGAAATGGCAGCTGAATTGGATTGGGTTGGTGAAACGTTGTGAGTAATCAGGGTGATGATAATAGGATTCAGCTGGTTATAGAGTTGAGGCTGTACTGATGATGCTGGTTGGTGTAGTGTGGTGTAGAGTTCAACTTGGGCGGTAGGGAATGGCTTTCGGCTGTGCAGGTGCTGAGATGATGATGTTTATATATATTGTATTGTGGAATCTAGGTACATGGAAGTGTGAGTTGTGCCATGTATATTGAAATGAAGTGGAGGTGTAACTTTTGGCTAAAGAGGGTTGTGGGGTTAATTGGTGATGATGATAAAGATAATGGTTGTGGATGGAGCTTAGACAGAGGAGATGGAAAAACGCTTGTCATTATAATTGGCATTAGTTAGTGTATTTGAAATGAATGATTATGAGTTAGTGGAGAATTAGGTTGTAAAAATGGTGTGATAGAATCATTATGTCTCAAAACATAATGATATAACTTTGTGGAAAGAAAAGAAAAATTTGTGAGGTTGGCCGAGTTCTTGATGAAAATTGTTATAAAGAATTTGGTGTAATATGAAATAGAAAATGGTGTAATATTCTTTATACAAAATGATGATGTTTTGGTGTAAAGAAGAAAACATGTGGGAAAATTTTGGTTTAGTTAAATAGGATTAATTTAACTAAAAATTTGACTAACTTCGATTTGAAAATGTATTTAAAACTGATATATTTTGGACTGAAAATAAATTTGAAAATAAATAAATATTGAGATAAAAATTGAATTACGTATTTGGACTTGAAATAATTTGAATAAGGAAAATTGAGATATTTTAATAAATTTGGAATTCAAAATGATTTTGAAAATAATACTTTGAATAAATAATTAAATAACATATTTTTAGAAATTCGGATTTTAATTTAAAATCGAACAAATTCGATATTTCTTGACTTGGCTAGACGAATTCGTCGCGGCGTTAACTTCAAAATAATAAATGAAATAGTAGCGACACAATTTTCTAAATATTAAAATAATTATTTATTGCATAAAAATTCTGGGTCGCTATAATCTTACCTCCTTAAAATAATTTCGTCCTCGAAATTAAACTTACTTAATCTTATAATTTCTGAATACTTAATCAGAATCTCTTCTTCTTATCATCGAATATTCTCAAAATAATCAAAACAATTCCCAATCGTATGTAAAAATTTCATCATATCTTGTAGTATTTATGTAACTTGTCACTTATCATCGTATCATGTGACCTCAAATATTCGTATATATCTCTAAAATTTCAACAAATCTTTACTGACATATCGTATCATAATAATTTTTCCTTTCTTATCATCGAAAATTCCCAAAATAATCAAAGAATTACCTGAATATTTTCTCTACGTAATATACCCAAACATATCAACATAATATCATCAACTTATCTTTCCAATATTTGTAACCCAAAATTCAGTAAACAAATATCTCCCAAAACTAAGATTCTATACTTAAATGTCACCACATTTCCTGCAAAGTATTTCTTTCACTTGTATATACGTATGAATTCTGATTCAATACGGTACTCATTTTACTTTCCACGTATCATCACACTATACCAAGATTATCATTATTAAAACAAAATATTAGTACCCATAATCCAAGAAATTATTCCAAATCTCCAATCAAATCTCCTTTATCGATAAAATTTAACAGCGCATTACTTCTTGTCTCCTCTTTTCATTAAAATAATCCTGCGCTTTCTTGCTGGTCACAACATCACGCGGATTCACTCAGATCCTTTGCGCTTTTAAATAGTTCATGCTGAGAAGAGGTTGAATCATCAAACAATGGATATCATTCTTTCTAACATTCGCAAGTATTATTCCAGTCTTCCTATGAATGATCTGAGAAAGATCTATAAAATAAGGCTCGAAAGATTGAGGTTGCTGATGGCTCATGGTGTTCCAGAAGATGTTCGCTGGTTGATAGAAGCAAAGGTTCGACTATCTGGTGAATTACCATCAACATTTCCAAAGCACATGTCTGGTTTAGGCAAAAGCACTTTTGCAAAGAAACGAAGAGCAAAAAGACTGGGTGGTTGCTACAAATGTGCTCGTTGGAACTGTAATACTCGTTGCAAATCAGTAGGATATTCTTCTACTAATCGGGATGATAAAATCGAATTCATAAAGGGTGGACTGAGTAAGGAGTCTTTGGATGATATTCGACTGACTCTTGAGACGCACCCAAGTGGTTATGTGCAACGTGAACTTCTCTCCTTATACGCTCAATTTAACGAGGACAAAAATCGTTATAGTCTCCAAAATATAATAGCAAAAGATCCTGTTTGCCAGTCTGTTTTACAAAATGAGGCTTCTGGCAGTTCAGCAATGTTATAAGGTAAATCTTTTAAAATATTTTGCTGCTTTCTTTCACGCGTTTTGAAAATAAAATATATTTTCCTTTTCTCGAGTTTTGATAAAGCTGGAAATAAAATATTAAATCGCCGAAAGGTGACAGCCTCGATACGATAAAAATATTCAAAAGTGGGCTGATTTTGTCAAAAGTAAATCTTTACTTTTTCAGAATCAATCAAAAACAGTAAATTTTTCCGGCTTTAAATAGCCAAACATATTTCATAGTTCAGGCATCCCAAAATCACATCTTCTTCGTAAGTTTTCCTTTCTTTACTATCAAAGATGGAAGCACCAAAACTTCGACAGATCAAAACTATTTGTGTATTTTGTGGATCAAAAGTGGGGAAAGGCTTCGGTTATCTAGAAGCGGCTGTAGATCTTGGAAAGAAACTGGGGGAAAAAGGTATCACTCTTGTATATGGGGGTGGTAGCAGTGGTCTAATGGGTTGTGTTTTCCAATCTGCTCTTGCAGAGAAATCAAAAGTAATCGGTGTCATACCTGTCCCTTTGGTAGATGTTGCAGGCAAAACACGAGGGCATGAAGTTCAAACCTTATCCATCCATGAACGCATAACTTGTATGCTATATGGTTCTGATGCCTTTATAGCCCTGCCCGGAGGTTTTGGTACCTTAGAAGAAATTTTTAACATTACCTCGTGGGCTCAACTAGATCTCCATACTAAGCCTATTGGGCTTCTGAATGTTAACAATTTCTTTGATGGTTTGTTAACCTTTCTTGATTATGCTGTGGAACAGGGATTCATCTCTCCATTTTCCAGAAGGCTTCTTATTTCCGCTCCTACTATTGATGAACTACTGGATAAGCTGCAGTCATATATCTCAATACAAGATCCAGCAGGAGTTAAGATAGATTGGTCGCAAGGAAGGGGAATCAAGCGAAAATGGAGTCCGGTTAATGTAAATTTAACTCTTTGAATCTTAGAATAGGTGGGGGTAGAGTACGGAGTATTCTCACTCTCGAGACACCCCTCCATTTACTAGGATTTCCTTAATGTTTAAATCTTGTGTGTACCTCAAAGGTTCCAGGTGGTAGATTACGGAGTATTCTTACTCTCGAAACACACCTCTTTGAAGGTTTCTTTATTTCCTCAAAAGATCAGAGGTGGTAGGATACGGCTACTCCGGAAACACATCTCTCATTTTGAGGATTATCCCATGCTTCTCTCGTTTGCTTTTGTGTGTTTCATGTATTTCCTTTCCAGTGTGACTCTTGTGTGTTCTCCTTATGAGAAAATAATAAAATCTCTGCTATCATCTACTAAATCTCGTTTGTGATGTAAATGAACTTGCATGTCTAACCTTAATTCCTTTAGTAGATGCTTATCATATCATGCTCTTAATTCCAAACGATAAAAATTCTAGGCAGAGTTTCCCTTGTAATTTGGACTTATCCAAACCATAAGCATACTTCATAACTCACAATAATAAATAACTCCACATTTAATCACAACGATAAAAAAATATTGAAAACGATTCCAACACTTCAATATCATCAAAATATCTCATAATTCAATTCATAATTCCTCAACATAACAATTTCAAATCATATTTTTCAATATCACAATATCACTTCCTTCCATACCTTAATTGGCTCAAAAGACTACTCATAATTATAAATATATACCATAAATCATATTCCCTTATGCTCAACACTCGTTTTCTTTCTTAAAAAAAAATTCTCATAATCATACATTAAAGCATATAAGTTATGACAAAGCATAACATCATTATTTTCGAAGAAATACATTCTCATTTCTCATAAATCATAAGTATCCGAAATACTCTTCATTCTTTCTCATAAATTAATAAAATGAGTATTCGAAATACTGAAATAACTTTAAACATCATAAACTTCTTTACCTCGGAGTTGGTGGAACGAATGATGGCAGTGGCAATCTTCATCAATAAAAATCTTATAATGGAAAATATTTCTTAAAAATTCTTTTTGAAAATTTTTCCAGTCTACAGAAACGCAGACTAGCTCTGATACCAACTGTAGCGCCCCGAGTTCCGTATACCCGATTCACTACGTCATTTTCTGTCTAAATTTTTCGAATAATATTTTTGCGGAAGAAATAATTGAAATTCATTTTTGGCAACATTAAATAAACTGTAATGGCCGCTAAAATTGAAAACATTTATGAAACCATTTGAAATAGTAAATCGAACCATTAATATTGTAAAGAAATTGCCAATATCATAATTTCTCAAATAAATGAACTTCTCTAAATTATTCGATTGTTTGGAAAATACGGAAATCATTAACGTCAAACTTTCAACCGTTCAACGATTATTGCCACCATCATTCATCGCTCGCCACCGTCTCCGAAATCTGCAAAACTGTTAAAAAGTAGGGTGAGTATTTCATGGGGGAAATACTCAGTAGACTCATCGCAAATTAATTTAATTTATAAGATGATTAAACACATAAATCCCGGCTCTTTATAAAACGGGCATTGATAGAGCTTCTTTATAAAACAGCTCTTGATAAAACTCATATTGTGCATTACAGCACGGGACATATTTTGCAAATCATAGGCTCTTTGAAAATAGCTCTTTGAAAACAGCTCTTTGAAAACCATATACTTATAAAAACATTTTAATTATGCCAAGCATAATTTCTTTTGAAAGCATAACATAAGATAGGATTGAAATCCTCATAAACATAGGGAGACACAAGAACTTTACCGAACTTAGGTGGCAAGAATTCTTATGCAGTAAAATCATAATAACAGTAAGTTTTCATCATAACATAGGATAAAATCGAAATCCTCATAAACATAAGAATTTTACCGAACTTAGGTGGTAAGAATTCTTATGTAGTAAGTATACCAAGCATAATTTTCTGAAATTCATAGGGATCAATTGCATCATAACATAAGATAGGATCGAAATCCTCATAAACATATGCGACAGGAATTTTACCGAACTTAGGTGGCAAATCCTCATAAACATATGGAAACATAGGAATTTTACCGAACTTCGTGGCAAATCCTCATAAACATAGGAGACACAAGAATGTTACCGAACTTAGGTGGCAAGAATTCTTATGTGTAGCGCTACTAAAACTCCGGTCCCCTTAACATATAATAACTTATCATATGGGACCCAAAAAAATCTTGGTAGATTGATTTCATAGCAATGATCCAAAAAAACATTTTCGTGAAGCATAGGGTATACTTACTTTTCGTAAAAACATAAAGTATATTTTCTTTTCATAAAAACATACTTACTTTTCATAACAACATAAGGTATATTTACCTTTCATAAAAACATACTTGCTTTTCTTAAAAATTGACTTTCACAAGTCACATGACATTCATATGAAATCATAATTTAAATCAATTAATAAGTGCGAGTCTACCTCAAATCCGACGAGTGCAAAGTTGAGCGGGAATGACTTCAATTTCTTTAAATTCTCCGTACGCTTCGTCTTAGCCAATAAGTCACTTTAGTATATCGAATATATAGTTCAAAATGATAAATTATAATTTGAGGACTAAAATTGATGTTTTGAAAGTTGAGGGACTAAAATGAATACTTTTGAAAGTTCAGGGACTAAAATAGATATTTTGAAAGTTGAGGGATTAAAATGAATACTTTGAAACTTGGGCTTAAAAGTAAATCAGCAGGTATTGAAATAAAAGAGTTTAAAGTTAAAGGGCTGAAGTAAATCATTTAAAACTTTGGGGCTGAAATGGATAACTTAAAAAGTTGGGGACTGATTTGAAAACCTTTAAAACTTCAGGGACCAAGCTGCAATTTCTGAAAATTAAATATATATCTCAGCTTTACTCTCTCTCTATCACAACTCGTTCAGTTTAAACGAGGAGAGAACCAGGGGAGAGGAGACGAACGGTGAACGGCGGTTCCTTTCTGCGAAAACCGACCCTTCAGCCGGCGGTTTCGCCGTCGAAGCGCCGTCGCAAGGCGGGGTGAGCTGCGGTGTGGTTGTATGAAGATTTTAGGGCTAAGTTATGTGCAAAAATTGAAGAGAAATCGAGGTAGACTGAGGCTGAAGATTGAGGTTTTTCCGGCGATAATCCGGCGATCGAGGTAGGTAGGTATTTTGGGTATTCTATTTCTTAATCTTTGTGGGTTTTGATCTGGATTTGAGTTTGGGTTTGGTGAATGGGTGAGTGATGGACTTGAACTGAAATTGGGTGTGGGAATTGATGATGATGAATTTGGGTTGCGTAGTGATTGGTGGTTTAGAGATGATGGTTTAATGGTGTAGCCGGTTGTTGCCAGTGGTGGAAGGTTTTGTCAATCTGCAGGTGGTTCGATGGTGAAGTCACAGTGAGGTGGATTGTGGTGATGTCCGGTGAGGATGATGCTGATTTGAAAATGATGGTGAAAAGAAAACTGAATTGGAGGTTCGATTGAGACAGCAGTTTGGTGATGATGATGAATACTGTGGTTTTACAAATTGGTTGATGGTTGAGGTGCTACAGAGTTGTGATTTGTGGTATTGCAGTGAACTTGGTTTGCTGTATGTATTAGATTTGGTATTGAATTGGAAATGGCAGCTGAATTGGATTGGGTTGGTGAAACGTTGTGAGTAATCAGGGTGATGATAATAGGATTCAGCTGGTTATAGAGTTGAGGCTGTACTGATGATGCTGGTTGGTGTAGTGTGGTGTAGAGTTCAACTTGGGCGGTAGGGAATGGCTTTCGGTTGTGCAGGTGCTGAGATGATGATGTTTATATATATTGTATTGTGGAATCTAGGTACATGGAAGTGTGAGTTGTGCCATGTATATTGAAATGAAGTGGAGGTGTAGCTTTTGGCTAAAGAGGGTTGTGGGGTTAATTGGTGATGATGATAAAGATAATGGTTGTGGATGGAGCTTAGACAGAGGAGATGGAAAAACGCTTGTCATTATAATTGGCATTAGTTAGTGTATTTGAAATGAATGATTATGAGTTAGTGGAGAATTAGGTTGTAAAAATGGTGTGATAGAATCATTATGTCTCAAAACATAATGATATAACTTTGTGGAAAGAAAAGAAAAATTTGTGAGGTTGGCCGAGTTCTTGATGAAAATTGTTATAAAGAATTTGGTGTAATATGAAATAGAAAATGGTGTAATATTCTTTATACAAAATGATGATGTTTTGGTGTAAAGAAGAAAACATGTGGGAAAATTTTGGTTTAGTTAAATAGGATTAATTTAACTAAAAATTTGACTAACTTCGATTTGAAAATGTATTTAAAACTGATATATTTTGGACTGAAAATAAATTTGAAAATAAATAAATATTGAGATAAAAATTGAATTACGTATTTGGACTTGAAATAATTTGAATAAGGAAAATTGAGATATTTTAATAAATTTGGAATTCAAAATGATTTTGAAAATAATACTTTGAATAAATAATTAAATAACATATTTTTAGAAATTCGGATTTTAATTTAAAATCGAACAAATTCGATATTTCTTGACTTGGCTAGACAAATTCGTCGCGGCGTTAACTTCAAAATAATAAATGAAATAGTAGCGACACAATTTTCTAAATATTAAAATAATTATTTATTGCATAAAAATTCTGGGTCGCTATATTACCGGCAGAACGCGGCACCACCACCGACGAACTCCGACGATGCAGCGCGATTCGTTGCTGCAGTTCTATAGCACCGTTGCGCGCAGTGCCTCGCGTAGCAAACCCTGGTGTAGCGCGCTTGCAACACTCCTGTTCTCCAACCTGCGCGGCACCTGTCGCCAATACTGGCGACGACTAGATCTCCGGCCACACTAACCCAAAACCTCAATCGGTTGATTTCAACCAACACCCATCATGATACACAACACGATTTCGTCCACAAATTCAATACCAAACTTCACAAATTCATTACCCCATAACCCGATTCAACAGATACAAAACCCAATTTATATTTCACATATTCAATCAAACACAAATTTAAAACCAGATCTGTATTCATAAATCCATATACCCAATTTCAAGAAATCAGATTTCAACCAACCAAAACCATATTTCATCCACAAATTCAACTACAAATTCGAAAATATTCAAACCCAGTAGAGATTTCATGCGTTATAAACATATGTGTCCATAAACATCTGAATTGAACCTTATAAATACATACGTGCATTGTTTTCTATTTCGAAATCAGAATTTTAACATCCATATATACAAAATTCAACTGAAATTTACGAGGTAGTAAGCTACGTTTTAAAACCAGATTTGAATATGCATATATGATATATCCTGCTCTTAATTAAAACTTAGATCTGATAATTCAACATGAAGGTGGCTCTGATACCACTTGTTAGAAGATTTATTATACAGATAAATTATTTATATATGATCCAAAATAAATCATCATGTTGGAATTATCAAGAATTAAATAACTGAAGCGGAAGCGTACCTTAATCAAACGTGATTCACGATGAACGATTACGGTGTTTGGATCTTCTAAATCAATACGTAGTTCTTATTTTCTCTCTGATGATGGGATGTCAGACAAGATGAACAGTACGTAGGATTCAGGGACCATAACCGACTTTATATACTGAATTGCCAATTAACCTAATCCGGCCCATCATTAATTAGGTAATGGCCTGGTATCTACACATAAAAGCCCATACATTATTTTAGATGCATTTAAGCCCGATATATATAAAATCCTTATTAGATCACTTTAAATGGGCTTAACCAAAATTAATAGCCTTTTTTTTCAATACACAATAATTCACATATAAGCCCACACGATTGATTAAAATCCTTACAATTGGCACTTGCAACCTCCCAAACAGTTTGATTTGGGCCACTTAATCTGTCTTGAATATAAAAATGAAGTTTGGTTACTTTGGCATTGGCAAAGACACCTAATAAATGGCATTGAATTTAAGCTGAGCTTTCCCATGTTAACTCCGATACTCTCTCAATTAGCAAATTCTTGTATATCATAAGCCCACAATATATAGGAGAACTGCCAAGGAATAGACAAAAATGGATAAATGACATGCTTTTCTTAATGATTGCAACTTCTTCTAGAATTAGCGCCTTGTTTGGTTCAAATACATAATACAGAAGGCTTCCCCTGCCTGTAATTCTTGCCCGTCACGAGCAAGAGAACATCAGTAATACATTATAATTGATAATATTAAAATTTAAGTTAAAATCAAGATTTAATTTTATTAATTGAATGGAGTTCCACATGTCTTCATTTCAATATTATTTGAATGGAGTTGTTTACACTAATTTTTATTTTTTATTTTTTTTAGGACGAAACAGCAGCTAAACCTAAGTTTGAATTCTCGACCCTCTTTATTGTTGCAAAACAAGAATACAGTATGAACCTTATACTTAGAAGCATGTATAAACCCCGTTTAGCTTCAATATTCTCTAAAAATCTATTTTTCTTCAAATTCGTTTTCGATCAAACATTATTTTAATAAAATAATTTTACAAATAAATCCAACATTTTTCTCTACTTTTTGTTTACTGATCATTCTCTAAAAATTAGTATTACAAAGTCTATTTCCTGAAAAAAGGGGCATGGTAAGACAGATTTTTACAAATCAAGAAGCAGTTTGATTTTGGTTGTATATTTATTAAAATTCACGTGATAATCTAGGTAGAATATTTATTTCAGAAGGCCCACAAATATCTTACTATGGACAGTGAAAGATTTAAATTAGGTCCCCAGCTGAATTTGATCATTAAAGATGATTTTATGAATTGATAGCTATTTTTGAATGAAAATTGCTCCACATGAAGATGTATAAGAAGTAGGACCTGGCTTCATTTACTGTGTAAATGTGGAAAATATTAGAGAATCAAACCAAAAATTAGAGAATATGAAATCAAAACCGAAGGTTCGTGATTACACAGTTTCCTTAAATCGAATTCTCCGCCTCACCAGAGTGTAAGAGATTTTAATCGGTATTCGATTCTTAGGATACAATCAGTTGTCGGTTCGCGTTGCACTACGCTTACATCCTATTGAACTAGTTGTGTTTATACTCTATCTTTTAAAGAAATTGAAATGAAAAAAGGCTGCTTGAAATAAGCAACTACCCCGTTTTCAATTGAATGAGATTCACCATTTTTTTTATTAATAAGCTGATGAGATATTGACGATATTTAATTTTGAAACTGAAGAGTTTTTAATATCCATTCAACCAAAAATCTGGAAGGATGAAAAGAATTTCCCATTCAATCAAGGTTTGATACTAAAATAAAGGTTTCCAATTTGAAACTAAATTTAACGGATGAAATGAATTTCTCATTCAATCGAAGTTTGGAACGGAAACAAAGGTTTCCAACTTGAAATTGAAATTGAAGTTTTTTAAGTATGAAATGAATTTCCCATTCAATCAAAGTTTGAAATTGAAACAAAGGTTTCCAACTTGAAACTAAAATTTTTCCAAAGTAAATACCGCAAATCATCCCTAGATTTAGGTACCACTCATGACTTTTTGAAGCGTTCTCAAAATTTGAACTTAAGATATCTGTCTTATAAAATGCTCAAGTTGAATCAGGGTATCAATTGAGTTAGATTCTCTCAAAATGCATAGTACATAAGTTAACGATTTGAGTACAGAGGTCTGAATTATAAATTAATTTAAATCTAAATGAAACTTAATTAGTCAATTAAATTAAGTAGCAATCAATCAATCTAACTCAATACATGGTAGCAAAGGAGAAATTTTTGAAGAACTTTTCACAAGGAAACAACTTTCGTTTAAACTTGCTAGTAAAATTTAGGGGTGAACGCAGTCCGGTTTGGGCGGTTTTTAACATATTTTCAAACCAAACCATTTTAAGCGGTTTGACATTTTCTCAAACCAAACCATTTCATTTTACAAACCAAATCAAACCAAACCATTTTTTGTGGTTTGGTTTGGTTTTAATCCGCGATTTTTACCTATCGACATAATATAATATATTTTAGACGTTAAATTAACTCATATATTTTAATATAAAGATAAAATAAGTTAATATATAAGTAAATACAAGAATTAATAATGTTAGATGTTAAATTCATTCGAATTTGTTTTCAATTCAAAATAAAAACATGAAGTTAAAAAACAATTGTAAATTTGTAATTGCATTTTATTTGTTCTCTAACTTCTTTCCGAACAAACATGATAGGTCATCGTCATCAAAATTCTTAGAAAAATCACTATTCTAAGACATACCATAGCTAGTCATTCTTTTTTGTTTTTTATTTGAAACCATATACGGATATTTTTCTTGCATAAATGTGTGATATGATTTGATAAAGTACAAGTACCGCGATTATTAGTATGATGCTTATACAATTTTTCACAGTAATAAAATTTTGTCTTGGCTCTCTTCTTGCTAGCTTATCTTTGTTGTCCAGATTCTGAAATTTAATAAGGAGTAAATTCTAAGAAAATAAATAAAATAATCGAATGATTTTGCTTGCAAAGAAAGTTAAACAAGTGATATTCAAATTCTTACCCTGATTCGAACCTTCTGATATAGATCGAAACATCTTCCATGACTCTCTAAAATAAAATCAAATGCAGGAAGAAATTGAAAGTACACCTATCACCTCTGTCTATTATTATAAGAATCTAATTGGTATTAGTGAAGAGGAACTTGGAAGTTGGAAGAAAACAAGGAAGACGAATGAAAACAGAAAATTAATGATTGAATTAAGAAGTGGGAACGTTTTTTGTTTGAATCTCTATTAAATGAGCTTTTGAGGTTGGAGTATGTGATTTAAGAATGGTGTGGGTTATATGTTAATGGGATTTTAGGATTGGAGTATGTTGTTAAAAGGTGGTATGAGTTAAAGGTTAATCAGATTTTGTGGTTGAACATTAGACAGTTACTTTTTTTAAAAAAAAAACAAGAACTTTTATTCATTAGATAAATTTGAATTTTTTTGAGAAAAAACTCTAAATTTAAATGAATAAAAATTAATTTTTTAATTAAAAAAATTAGCAGTTTGGTTTGGTTTAAGCGGTTTTTAAAAATTGAAACCTAAACCAAACCATTTTGAAACGGTTTGGTTTGGTTTGGTTTGAAAATATTGGCGGGTCCACGTGGAACAGAACCAACGGTTTAAAACCAACAGTTTCGATTTGGTTTGCGGTTTGACGGTTTTTTTGTGCAGCCCTAGTAAAATTCACTAGAAAATACAGGACTTACCTGATTGGTTCAGACACTACTAACCCTAAGTATAATTTAACCTCAAACCCATAGATCACCAAATACCTCATTCAGTTGTACTCCTTGCACCTTCCAACTACTCTGAATTATTTTCTCTCCATCTGGATTGTAAAAAAATGAAAATCGTTCTTATTCAACTAGAACTTCAGGTACCTCTTTTCAACTCTAAAATTCTGAATGCCTATGGTAAAGGATTTTTGGACCTCTTTATATAGAATTTTTTTGAGACAATATAATTTCTTTTAATATTAAATAATGTTTAGAAAATTAAAAATCGGTTCAAACCGAAGAAGACAATGGGTAAGGCTGAGAAGGTTCGACCGGTCGAACCGATTCATTTAAAAAATCAAAAACTATTTCAAAAATTAAATTTTTTTTAAAAAAATGTTAGTTTACAAATAAATCAACATTTACTCATTTAGAAAATAAAATCATATACAAAAGTAGCTTAAAATAATTGGAGAAAAATAAAATAACAAAAAATAGGAAAATCGGATTTAAAATCTGGACCGATTCTCGATTTTCCCTGTTGAACGGGGAAAAACTTGATTTCCGGTCCGATTTTTTAAAGCCTGATTTTTAGTGCTAAACGGATCGATTTTTTGACTGGTTCTCGAATTTTCCGATTGAGTCGATTGGTTTGATCCGATTTTCTAGACACGTTAAACGTACACTTTACACTGTCTCCAAATGTTTTTCAAAATATATTTTGTTTCCAAGTAAAATAATGTGTTCAAGAGCAACCACAGGTTAGTCCACTTTATACTGTCTCCAAATGTTTTTCAAAATATATTTTGTTTCCAAGTAAAATAATGTGTTAAAGAGCAACCACATGTTAGTCCATTATATCATCTTGACTATGCCTATGGTGTAGAGCTATCCCATTGGTACAACATGCATTAGTTGTGCTTGAATAAGGTCATTTTCTTTCTTAGTTGACATGTCAATTTCGATGGTACATCTACAAAAACCCATTAATTATATCAATTCACTTTACAGGATTTAGTCCTCTTATTTCCCTACTATATATAAATCTCACTTTAGGTTCACTATTCATAAGGACCAAAATTAGCACTTTTAGTCCCTACTTATTAGCACTTTTTCGCACTTTTTCGTTTTGTATTAGCACTTTTTCGTTTTTTTTTTACTGTATGTGTATGTCGTGCTGTGTATGTATGTGTCTTAAAAAAAAAAAAAAAAAAAACCTTTAAAAAGAAAAAAGAAACGCGTTTTTCTCGTGATAAAGAAAAGGGAGGAGAAAAAAGGGTTGAACAGATCTAACCTCAGTTCCTCGCGCGGCATCTCCAAGTTAGGGTTTCGTCTTTTCTTTGCTTTCGTTCGTCCGTCGAAATCCGTTCTCTTGTTTGGCAATTTCTTGTTTCCTTTTTGTTTGTAGCATGTGTTCTTCACGAATTGATGGTTTTTCGTTGGGTTTTGGGTTAGTGGTGGAAAATCGATCGAGTTTTCCCGATTTTTTTGCTTCCGTCTAGGTTTTCTTCCTTTCCTTTTCTTGTTTCGTTTTTGTTTATAGCATTTGTTCTTCAGCTCAAAGAGCATCAATTTTGTTTTTTTGGGGTTTTCGGTATTTTTTTTTTTTTTTTTTTTTTTGCGTCGGTGTAGGTTATTTTGTTTTCCTTAACAATCTCTTTGTTCTGCGTTCCGTTTGTATAAAATGTATTGCTCAGAGATCAGCCTTTTTTGTAGGGTTTTCGGTAGGAGGTCGAAATCGGACGACTTTTTTCAAATGTTGTCATTCGGTTTTTTTTTTTGATTTTTTTTTTTTTTTTTTTGGGGCTGTTAGGCTTTGTTCTTTGAGAGAAATATTATGTTTACGTTTTTTCTATCTATGTGTCAGTGTGCGCATAATTTTTTAATTTTTGTTTTCATTTTTGTTTTCTGTTGCAGGTCTTTGCAATACAAGTACAAGTTACATTTGCTACAGTTTGATCTTCAAAAGGGGTTTCTTCAAAGGTAGTTCCATTGAACTAGAATTTTACAGATTTTATTCTCACTGTATGTTTTTATTACTGTCCGTGCGATTGTTTATGCATTCACAGGTTTATACACCTGTTATAATTTTGTATAATCTATTGTGAGTTTTCTGTTTTTGTTGAATTTTTTTTTTTGTTCTGTTTTATTAAAAAGTATTTCTGTATGTGTGTATATCTGTTTTGTTGTTGAATGTTCTTGTATGGAAATATAGAGTTACATTTATAGAGTTATTATACATTTTTCTCTCTCTTGTTACATTGTTGCTTCTGCATATTCAGGTCTGCATTTAACAATAACAAAAGAATCATTAATGAACAAAATCGAATTAAGCAAAAGTTTCTTTTTTCCATGATTTTTGTAAAGTTAATACACTATTAGTTCCAGTAATTGTGTTTCTCTGTTTATATGGTATTTTGAAATTAATTTTTTTTTTTACGTATGTAGATGATGTATTTGCAGCTTTTTTGAAGTTGAGCACTCCAATTTTTTTTTTCCTAATTTTTAAAGGTTATTTTAGTATATTTAATGTTTGTTGTATTGTAATGTGATTTTAGTATTTCTGTACTTCAGCTTTCCATGTATATATTTGGCATTCATACATCATATGTGATAATTAAGTTTAGGGCCATCAATTATTTTTGTCCTTTTCTTTTCTCTTTTGTTTAGCTATTTTGACCTTTGATGTAAATGAAGATTGCATTACTATTGTCAGTGGATTTTTTGTTTTTAGTTTATCTTTTATTTCACTTGTAAATATATTTGTCTTTCTTTGTTTATTATTAGTTTATCTTTTATTTCACCTCCAAGTATATTTGTCTTTCTTTGTTTATTATTAATTTTATAAATTTATTTCTTTGTAATAGTCATTGAACAGTTATTTTACTGAGTAATAGTTGTATCTTTTTTTAGTTAACTTCTTTTTTCCTAATGGTTAATGACATTATAATGAAGGTTGTACAATGAATGATATCCTAGCTATTGAAAAGAGGAAAGCACGCAATCAACGGAGGAGAGAACTTTATGCTCAAAAGAAGATAAGAAACGAAGGGTGTAGACACCTTTCGTAGGCGTTCTCGTCGTATTGTTACCAACTATGGTAAGGTTTTCAAGTACGATGTAAAATTATTTTGTTTGTGATATTTAGAATATAATTGTTCTTTTTATTTCTTGATTTCATAACCATCTGTTTTGCTATTTGTAGAGCATGTGTCGTCAAATACGTTTAATTTTAGCAACGAAGAAATTGAGATGCAACGTAGGAACAAAGGTTTAAGTTCTCTTGTCTTCTATTTACTTTACAATTTTTTTTCATTTTTTATAGAGTTTAGAAAACTTATCTGTAATTTTTTTCTTCATATTTATTCATTCATCAATTGTATTATAATATTTAACGTTCAAAGTTTTTCTATATGTGTATTTTTTTTTTTTTGATAATTGACTCCTCTTGTGTCTTTAGAGCAAATATCATCAAATGTGTGCAATGTTACCAATGAAGAAACTGGAATGCAACGTGAAAATAAATGTTCATATGTTCTCTTCTTACTTGTGCCCTTTTTTATATAACTTATTTGTTTTTTTTATTTATAGGTTCATATGTTCTCTTCTTACTTGTGCCCTTTTTTATATAAATTATTTGTTTCTTTTATTTATATTTATAAATGTTCCTTTTTTTTTTCCCTTTCTTCTAATGATGTATTCTTTGTTTTAGTTTACATAAATAATGTCATTGTATATTACAGGAATTTATGGTGCATTGTTTGTTAATCAAGACCAAACATTTAGAGCAAATATAGATAGTCATGATATTTTTACTTCCCATATTATAAACAACCAACAAAATCACATTATAGAAATCTTTTATTTACTTTATAATTTGTTTTCATTTTTTATAGAGTTACAAATTTGTCTCTACTTTTCTTCTTCATATTTATTCACTCATCAGTTTTATTATAACGTTTAGCTTTCCAAATTTTTTTTATGTATGTATACTTTTTTCATAATTGACTACTCTTGTGTCTTTAGAGAAAATATCGTCAGATGTCTGCAATGTTACCAATGAAGAAACTGGAATGCAGCGTAAAAATAAAGGTTCAGATGTTCTCTTCTTACTTGTGTCTTTTTATATAACTTCTTTTTTTCTTTTATTTATATTTATAAATGTTCCTTTTTTTTTCCCTTTCTTCTAATGATGTATTCTTTGTTTTAGTTTACATAAATAATGTAATTGTATATTACAGGAATTAATGGTGCATTGTTTGTTAATGAAGACCAAACATTTAAAGCAAATACAGATAGTCATGATATTTTGACTTCCTATATTATAAACAACCAAGAAAATCACGTTATAGAAAATTTTAATATTGCCTTTGAACCATATATTTTGCCTGATCCAACGTTTTGTCGTCATTGTAATGCCAAAAAATTTCATAAAGAAACTAAAGGATTTTGTTGCTCAAATGGTCAAATAAAATTATGCTGAAATTATATGCCTACAGAATTGCGTGAACTTTATCTATCCAATTCTAACAATTCATACGAGTTTCGAAATGTTTCAAGAACATATAACAACCATTTTGCTTTCACATCTCTTGGTGTTAAGTATGACAAAGACTTATGCAAAAATAACAAGGGAATTTATACATTTAGAATTCAAGGTCAGGTACATCATTATGTTAACAATCTATTACCTTTAAACAATGAGCCATCGTATTTACAGTTATATTTTTATGATTCTGAACATGAATTACAGAATAGACTTCGTCAATCAGAAAAACTCATTGAATCTACAATCAAAACCATAATTGAGATTTTACGTGTGAATCCATATTCTCAATTTTTCCGTTCATTGAGCACCGTAAATTCAACTGAATCATTAAATATTATCTTAAAATCTGACCCTTCTCTTGACCAAAGAATCTTAAATAAACCTTCTGCTTCTCAAGTTGCTGCGATTTGGGTTGATGATGATTCCTCATTAACTATAAGTACACGTGATATTCGTGTTTTTAGTCATAGTGGCACTCCACATCGTGTTCATTATTACTATGGTTGTTATGATCCACTTCAATACCCTTTACTTTTTCCATACGGTGAACCTGGTTGGCATCAAGGAATACAAAAACATTTTATAACTCAATCATCTATCACTCAACAATCAGCGCTTAATGTTGACTTCGATTACATTGAAACTCCTGCAGAAATTTTTGACAGAGAGTAAGCAGGTAATTTATAAATTATTCTAAAAAAGTTTGCAAACTCAAACTGTGGATACTTCTTTTAATTTATTTATAAGTTTATCTTTGTTGTGAATTATTCATTTATTTATAAATGTGTTAATATTATTGTTCTTGTAATTACAGTTCTAGCTAAACATCCTAGGCGGACTTAAGTCTCTCTGAGAGAATACTATTGTTACAAATTGCAGATTAGAGATCCAGGTAACATTATTCTTCTCCATACTGGTAGATTGCTTCAACAATATATAGTAGATATGTATGTTAAAATTGAAACGTCTAGATTGGACTTTTTTAGAAAAAATCAACGTCAAATAAGAGCCGATCTTTATCAAGGTATTGTTGATAGTGTTTCTTTAGGTGAAACTAGAGGATACAAGGTTGGTAAAAGAATCATTTTACCAGCAACATTTGTTGGGGGACCTAGAGATAATACGAAAAAATATATGGATGCAATGGCTTTAGTTCAACGATTTGGTAAACCTGATATTTTTCTCACAATAACTTGCAATCCAAATTGGGTTGAAATAAAGAATGAGTTATTATACAATGATCAAACACAAAATCGTCCAGATTTAGTATCCCGTATTTTCAGAGCTAAGTTAGAGGAACTAAAAGATGATTTATTTAACAAAAATATTTTCGGTCCAGTTGCAGCTTACATTTATGTAATTGAGTTTCAAAAACGTGGATTACCTCACGCTCACTTTTTACTTATCCTAAAACATGGTTTCAAAGTTACATCAACAGATCTAATTGATAAAATAGTGTCGTGTGAAATTCCAGCTGAATCTAGCAATCCTTATTTGCGTTCGAGAGTTATAAAACATATGATGCATGGACCATGTGGACATCTAAATCCAACAAATGTATGCATGGAATATAACCAAACATGTAAAAATAAATATCCTAGGGATTTCATTTTATCTATTACTTTGGGTAACAATTCTTACCCATTATATCGGCGTCCAGAAAATGGTGAAAAAGTGAAAGTCAGAGGTCATTACTTAGATAATAAATGGGTTGTGCCGTATAATCCATATCTATTGGCTAAATTTGATTGTCATATTAACGTTGAAATTTGCTCAACAGTAAAAGCTGTGAAATATTTATACAAATATGTCTATAAGGGACATGATCGAATAAATTTTTCAATAAATAAAGAAGAAGAAATTGAAATAGATGAGATCAGTAGATTCCAAAGTGCTCGATGGATATCAGCACCTGAAGCAATTTGGAGAATTTATGGTTTAATTTTAAGTGAAAATTCTCCGTCTATTATTTCTCTTCAATTACATTTAGAAGATCACCAAAACATTACCTTTAATGATAATGTTAATTTAACTAACATATTGAAGAATGATTTCTTTAAACGCACAATGCTTACAGAATTTTTCCAAATGAATATTACAAATGCAAAATCTAGATCTTTGTTGTACAGAGATTTCCCTCTTCATTTTGTTTGGAACACACAAGGCCGATTTTGGAATCCAAGAAAACAAAAGAATGTTATAGGAAGAATTGTTTCTGCTAATCCAAATGAAGGTGAAAGATATTATTTACGTATCCTATTGAATCACATTAAAGGTGCAACATCTTTTGAAAATTTGAAAAAAGTAAATAATGTTCAAGTTAAAACGTTTCGTGAAGCAGCAGCTTTGTATGGATTATTAAACGAAGATAATAACTCCAATTTATGTATGGCTGAAGCAATACTGTATCAAATGCCATGTTCATTACGTCGTTTATTCTCAACAATATTATTGTTCTGTACACCTAATGATCCAAAATCATTATGGTTAGCTTACAAAGAATCTATGATGGAAGATTATATTTTGAAGGGATTCTCCAAATCTACAGCTGAACATGCAACATTAGAAAATATAAATAACATACTTGAACTTTCAGGTAAAAATATAAACAATTATAATTTAGTTCCATATTGTGTTTCTATTAATGAACATGACAAATTAACAACCATGATTTCTGATGAAACAAAAGAATATGACAATAGTGTAACTCTATCGTCAATGATTGACAACTTAAATAAAGAACAAAAATATGCATTTGATCAAATCTTCAACAAAATACTAAATAATGACATTGGTGTATTTTTCATTGATGGACCGGGTGGTACAGGTAAAACCTATCTATACAAAATACTTTTACGGTCAGTTAGAGCGAAAAAAATGGTTGCTATTGCTACAGCTTCGTCAGGTGTTGCAGCATCTTTATTACCTGGAGGTCGAACAACTCATTCTATGTTTAAAATACCACTTGATTTGTCTCCTGACATCACATGTTCTGTTAGTAAACAATCAGCATTAGCAGCACTATTAAAAATGGCTAAATTAATCATATGGGATGAAGCTCCTATGGTTCATCGTTCAGCTATTGAGGCATTAGATAAATTATTAAGAGATGTGACAGAAATTGACATGCCATTTGGTAAAAAAGTAGTAGTTTTTGGCGGTGATTTTAGGAAAATTTTACCTGTTGTTCAGAATGGATCTAAAGCAGATATTATTAAAGCAAGTCTTGTCTTCTCTTATTTATGGCCATCATTTACACGAATATCACTAACTCACAATATGCGTGCACATCTTGACACTTCTTTTTCTGAGTATCTACTTTCTATTGGTAATGACAATATTGAAACTAGGGGTGTAAACGGTTTGGTTTGGGCGGTTTTTGATAATTTTTCAAACCAAACCGTTTAAAGCGGTTTGAGGTTTTTCCAACCCAAACCAAACCATTTCATTTCCTAAACCAAACCAAACCAAACCATTTTTTGCGGTTTGGTGCGGTTTTAAACCGCGGTTTGCAAACAAAACAAAACTAATATATGTAAATCGAGTTAAAATAACTATTGAAATAGAATTTTGAATTAAGACATCAAAATTAATTGCAAATAACCCAACGACATTACGGATAGATGTTATAAGACTAACAAAATTAAAATATATGGGTAAACAACTTCTAAAATAGATACAAAGGCACGATCACAAACAAATTATCACAATAATATCAAAAAAAACCTAATAGATAACACAATCCATTCTCAAGTTAGATTTTCCTATTATTTCACAACAAAACAACTTAAACTCAAATATACTGTATTCCAAGCAAAACTACTGAACTACATGATGAAAGAATGATGCTTTAGGAATTTAGAGTTTGATGAATTACGGCTGATGATAAAAGATCTCAAGTACAACTAATTTTGCTTAGAAAATCATAAATACTCAAGTCATGACTTGCTAAATTAACAGAAGACAAATATTATAACCAAGAAAAAATAAATAATGAGCAAGTTTATGCATACTCCCCCAAAAAAAATTATAGGATAAAAAACAAATAAAGTAAGAAAGTCACCGATAGTACTTAGTTGTTAGCACTAGCAAAATGTCTTTTTTAACAATAAAGGAAAAGTAAGGTGCACCTTCATATAAATTGAAAATAAAAGTATAAAATTGAAAATAAAAGCAATAAAATTTTTTGTAATTTTTTAGCGGGTTGGCAGTTTGAAACTGGTTTTGAAAAATGAAACCTAAACCACCATTTGAAAGCGGTTCGGTTTGGGTCAAAATCGAAACGTTGACGGGTCCGCGTGGATCCGAACCAACGGTTTCGAAATTGCGGTTTGATATCGGTTTGGCGGTTTGACGGTTTCGTTGTACAGCCCTAATTGAAACTCATGTTTGTGGTATGATTAAACTCCCAAAAAATATTACTATTGAATTTGAAGAAGAAATGAAATCATTAAATAATCTTATTGACTTGGTCTTCCCAATTATTGAATCTTGTGACATGTATAGTTTAACAATGATTAACAGAGTTATTCTAACTCCCAAAAATGAGAACGTTGATCTTATAAATAACTTATTATTAGATAGAGGTCACGGAGATAAATTTGTATACTACAGCTTTGATGAAGTGATTGATAAAACAGAAGAAAGTATTCACGAAGATTTTTTAAATACATTAACACCTAATGGTATACCTCCTCATGAACTTATTCTTAAAAAAAAAATTGTGCAGTTATTTTACTTCGAAATATCAACCCTTCTGAAGGATTATGTAACGGTACGAGATTAATTTGTAGACAATTTGAGCGTAATGTTATCAACGCTGAAATAGCAACTGGAGAATATCGTGGGAAGCATGTTTTTTTACCTAGAATTCACTTTATACCTTTAGAAAATGAAAAAGGTTCAGTTCCTTTTAAAAGAACTCAGTTCCCTATCCGTCCATGTTTTGCTATGACAATCAACAAAGCTCAAGGTCAAACATTAGATTTCATTGGATTATATTTACCTGAACCAGTCTTTTCACATGGTCAACTCTATGTTGCATTGTCTAGAATTAGATCAAGTTCTGATATTTGAGTACTATTGAAACCACAAAATTCAACATCTCATTCACTTCATCAATATTGTACAAACAAGTGTTGTTTACAAAGAAATACTTCATTTAGTACATTCACAACCTACTTAATCTAATAATATAGTCTTTAACTTTGATGAGAAATGATATTTTATAGCATACAAAGTAGTATAACAAATTTCTATTCCTTTTCATTATTGGATGTCTTTACATTTATTTAGTAGAAGCGTAAAAAAAGGTAAACAAAAATAGTTTATATTGTTCCTTTAAAATAAAATATATGTAACTGTGTTCTTTCTACATGTTAATGATTTTTTTTTAATATAGTGTCCTCTATACAGATTAGAGCCATTTTTGATAACAACAATTTTTTTTGCAACTGATACAGAAGATCAACAACTTAAAAGGTATTGAAGAAAATTGTCTATATCATTTTTATCGTTTTTAATATTTATTATTTATTCTAATTTGTATTGTTAATAGGCAATAAGTTTCCTGGAAGAGATATACAAGGTGGTATATGCGAATTTGTTGCCGGAGAATAGTTCATCATATAGAGTGAACTTGTTGCATGCCTCTAACACCCAGATTGATGAAGTGGGTTTCAATACATCATTAACAGGTTAAAAATTAAGATTCTACTTTCCATTTATCTCCATTGTCAATGATTATTAGTTAAATTAGTTGATAAAGATTTTTTTCCTCCACTTGCAATTAAAACACTGTTAACAAGATGGGGTGCAACAGGTTTTGGGGAGTAGAAGTTTCTATTGTGTTTTGTTGGTATGATGCTTTCTGATGTTTGAAATCAACTTCTATTGCAATAGATTCATTCATATTTCTGATCCACAAATTGAATTTATAGTACAAGATTGGGATAAAGTGTATGTTCTCAGGTTCAACATAGAAGACTCGGGTTATGTCTTCCACTCTATTCTTCCATCTTTTGTATCACAGGTTTCACATCTACAGTGTGTAATTAAAATCTGAATATTATACATTTGTTCATGAATGCCTAATTGAACTGTTTTGTGAATATGAATCTCTTCATTATACTGAACCATTAAAAGTTTTAGTATTTTTCATTCTGATTCCTTGATTTACTTATATTATCCATTTATCAAGATATCTGAACTAGAGTTTACATATCCTTTGTAAATTGTCATTTTTACTTAAAGATATTTGGACAATGTAAAGTTATGACGATACTTTTTTTGCCATTAAAATACTATTTTAATCTATTAGTTTTGTTTCTCTAAGTTTATCTTTGCACTTATCCTGACATTTAAAAGCAAATTAAAAGTTCTTATTGGAATCTTCAATCTACGTAGAATGCTGTAACTTTACCTTGTGATGATTTTGTTTAATTTATCTCTTTCTTTACAAATAACAAAACTTCAATAACTCTTTTCCACACATACGCATTTATCATGTTATATTCTATCTATATCAAGTATAATACATTAATTAAATTCTCCAAAAATTAAGAAGTTTGTTCATGTCTCATCTTTCTGGCTACTGGTAATTATTCAAATATATACTAACTGATGCTTATGAATTGCCTAACACTAATAGTTGAAGATCGTAAAACTTAATATTAATATTTTATCAATCTCCTTAGTGTTCACTGTTTATGTTTTCAAATAAATTGATACCTTAGAATGATTGCATCATGAAATCTATTGTTTTCATTCAATATTAATTGTTATTTTCTTATTAGAAATTTATTATTGTTATTAAAATTAACTGCTTCTATACAGTTGAACAACGAATTTAGTGATAAAAATTATGGATTCAATTAATTTTGCCAAAATT
Source organism: Ligustrum vulgare (assembly GCA_963555705.1). NCBI lineage: Eukaryota > Viridiplantae > Streptophyta > Magnoliopsida > Lamiales > Oleaceae > Ligustrum > Ligustrum vulgare. Next base: position 42,858,875 of record OY743174.1, on the reverse strand, counting down.
TCATTTGTGTATACTGGCTAAAAAAAATTTTCAGGGACCTTTTCGCATTTTTTGTTATGACATATTGACAATTAGTAAAGTAATGGGTTTTCTTTTGTTTCAATCATTAATATCTTTGTTTATTTCAATTTTTAGTTTTGAAATTTAATGGATTTATTTAATTTTTTCAATTATAGAAATATGTAATGCATATTTTACTTATTATTATTTTGCAGTAATTCTACGGTTGCTGGAAAACTTTGCAGAGACGACGGTGCTAAATGATGTAAAAGCTGCTGTTCTTAAGGGTAATTTTCTCATATAGATTTATTTCCTTATTTATTTTACTTTCTTTTTACCCATTTACTCTATAACTGCTTGATGTTAATTTATTATAAAATATATTAAAAGTTCAAGATATTAGTTCTGTTTTACTTCCATCAAACTATTGATGAATTTTCTTTGTTCTACAAATAGTGTGTCCATAAGTAAGTTAATCTAATAATCATTGAAAAATTAATTCCAACTGTTTACTTTTCTGCATTATTCATCTGTCTGGTAAATGATGGTAAATGAGAATAAATAATAGAATAACAACATTTAAAAATAACACAATCATTTTTATGGTAACTTGATAAGTAAAGTAGCTGGTTTTGGATATATAGGTTTTAGATCATCCACTTCAAGTTCAATTTACAGTATTCATTATTCATTTCTATTCTTTATATTTTGTTCAAGGGATAGACAACCATTATGTCAATCAACACAGTATAGTATTAATGACCACTGAATGATGAAACTTATCTTTTCCCTTGCATTTGAATGATATTCTTTATGTCATTCTTTATTTTATTTTTATTATAGTGACATATATTGACAATAGATTACTACTTTAAAAAACTTCGAAGTTTTACTAGCATTACCTAACAAGAAATATGTTTGCGATTGATCTTTAGAAAACCATTCAGGTATCTCTTCATGGCTGTGAATGAAGTTGAAGCTAAAAACAGAGTTTCCTTTACAAAGAAGCCTTTATCATGCCTCACAATAACATCTTATACAACTGGTAACCACTTTATCCTCAAAAATAACTTGTTTTATTGAAATTTTATTTTTACTTATGTTTTTATCTGTTATATATAAATTGCAGGTACCATTGTTGATTCCCTCTTCAAATTTAATACATTAACATAATCACAGTCAACTGCTCAGTATGTGACATTCAAATCTAAATACATTTTAAAGTCATTTACGGACCTTTATTATCGAAGGTATACATCTCTCTCTAAAATTTACCTTTCTGTTATTCTGTATATATATAAATAAAAATTGTTCAAAAAATATATCTTTATTTTTTCTTTTCTATCTTATTCTTACTATTAATCCTTTTCCCTCTAACATTTTTATTATTACTTTTGTTTACAAAAACTATATAATGTATAGTTACATTATATGAGAAAATACACTCCATTCTCACAAGTATACCCTTCTATCAAATATTTAGTTTCTTATTCTATACATATATATTAAAAACATCTTTTTTAAAACATTATTTTTCCTAAATAAAAATAATCTTTTAAACATTATTATTACTAATTTAATTACACATCTTTTGTTCCCAATTAAAATGTTCTTTTATTATACATATATTCCTCTTTATAATACTATATATATATACTATATCTTTTCTCACATGTATATTTACTCATTGTTACTTAAACACATATATATACTCTTTATAAATATTATTATTTTCATTAATTTATTTTTCGTGTAATATTACTCTTTTCCATACACATACATTAAACTTAATATAGTTTTTCTTTTTCTTTTTTTTTCGAAATTTTTTTATCAATGAACAAATAAATTTATGTTTCCTTTTTTGTTCTTTAAAGGTATTATTATTTGTCACTATATATTCTTCTTTCTGACAATTATAACATTTCACGTTGCCCTAATTTCATTTCTCAAAAGCGTGCTACAGTAAGAAATATCTTCCGGGTCGTACAATTCATTTTTTTGTCCTCTTTATAGTACTTATATATATTAATAATTATATTAAATATAATTAATTATTATGATCTTAAAAATATAGATACTGTTCATTCTCATTTTAAACATTATTCTACAACCATTCCCCATGATGTACTTCTATATTCTGAAAAAAGAAATGGCCTAAAGGTACTTTTTGCATTGACTGATTGATGATATGACACACACAGTCTATACAACAGTTTTTTACACCTAATACAACTTTCACCGTTCAGATTTCTGACATTATACACACTGTTCTGTACCTTTTTAAAATTGTATTTTTATAAATAAAAAGGATAAAGAAAAAACATATACAGACTCTTCCTTTTTTTTTTCTTGCACAGTTTAACAGTACGAGTGTACTGAAAATTACATTCTTCAGTAATTCATACCTACCACATCAAACAAACATCAACTTTTACTCTCCTCTGTTTCTCTTCTTTCATTAATATTCATATATATATTATTTTACATACATATACATACATCATTATCTGTCTCTGTCTATATATATACTACAAAGAATCAACTACTTCACCACAAAACTCACTGAACTTAACTCTTGAAGAAGAAAAAAAGTGCAGAAGACATCGCACATCTTCTTTTCTCACATTGTGTTCTATTCCTTCAAGATTCACATTCGTAAGTTTCTTCTGTACTCTTACATCTTATCTTAACTTGCACATATTATATATATATATAAAATAAATACACTACAAAAACATCATATGACCATGAGATCTTTCTTTACACAGGTGAGAAAAACTAACAATGTCTGCAAAAGAGCTCCTCATACCTGAAATTACCCCTGTTCATAAAAAATGGACAGCAAAAATTATTGTGGCTGAGAAATCTTATCCAAAGACAACATTGTACAGTCCAAAAAAGTATCAAACTCTACTTTTTATGGATCTAATGGTATATTCTGGAGCTAAAATATTTCGAGTTATTCTTCTTCATCTTTTTTTTTTCTTTTCAAGTTATCATCACAAATTTAATCCAATTTTACTTCCCTCTTCAATTTTCTTCATATGTTTTTTTATAAAAATAAGATATATTTCAAATTCTTTAAGTAAGCTTTTGTATAAACTTTTACAGTGCTTGAATATTTCAAAACATTCTTCTCAATCCTCCATTTTTCTTTTTTTATTTATTCTTTTTTTTTTAAGTTACCATGCTAAGATTATTCAAATTTTACTTCATTCTTTAATTTTATTAATTTTTTGTTTTTTCATTAAGCACATATATTCTTTCCAGATTTACAATTCTTCCAGTAAACTTTAATTAAAGCTTTCACAATACTTCTATTTATACTGACCTTTCTTTTTATTTGCATACAATATTCTTTTTTATATTATAAATAATATTAATATCTCACTAACTTATTTTTTAAGGTAACACTGTGAAAGCAATGATATGGGATCATCACATTCCGGCATTTGAAAACATTCTCATACTTGGGAACACATACCTGATTTCAAATGCACTTGTGAGATTAGCACCCGAAAAATATAGGAGGTTTGATGGAGAGCTTCAGTGGACTTTATCTGGAACAACAAAAGTTGAAGCTGTCGAAGAACTACATCATGATGTCATCTTCAGCAAACTTCATTTATCACATTTTCCGGAATTAAGGACCCACATGGATGACAAAACTAAACAAATTGGTATGCTTTTCTATCCTTTATAAATAACATGCATTATCAGTATCTCTTCTCTCTCTCTCTCTCTCTCTCTCTCTATATATATATATATAAATAAACACTGATACTATATTGTTTTCTAAATTCTTTTATTTTCACGCATCTTCATTTATTTATTAATAAATATATACATATTAATACATATACTTTAATTAATTATTAAATAATAATTCCACATAACTATAAATCTTATTCTTCACATCCTGTAAACATACTATTCAATGTCCATTGTTTATTACAGCCTTTTTTCATACGCTTATCTATTCTTCTTATTGATAATTAATTATTTATTACCTTAGATTTCATTGCAATTGTGGTTGATGTCAAACCAAAGAGGCCATTGTACACAAAATCTGGGAACCAAACTGTGGTGCAAGATCTTGTCTTGATGGACAAAGAGTAAGTATATGCAAACTTCTTTTTTTTTAGAATAAAAATATAAAACACTTTTATAATAAGTAAATAAATTAAATAAAATGTACTCACTTTTCACATCACAGATTTAATACAATCAATTTAACAATGTGGTCCTCCTTTACTGAGTATGAGTGCCAAGAAATAGCTCATTTGATACCTAGAACACCTGTGATCATTGCAACAAAACTGTTGGTCACTTCATTCAATGGTAAGTTTTTTTAGACCCATAACTGTACAGTCTCAATATTTGTTATAATATTTATTCCTATTCCTTTTGCTCCTCTTTATAAATCTGTTAATCATTTCTGCTAGGTCTCTCTTTATCTACAACTACAGAGTCCTATTTCTACATAAATTTTCCGTTCAGCGAAGTTAAAGATTACCAAAGATGGTAAAAAAAAAAAAAAAAAAAATTAACTCTTCCTCTTTTTTTTTTTTTTTTTTCCCCTTCTGTTACTTGAAACATTATACATGTACTTTTTTTTCATCTTTTTATATTTCCTAACTTACAGGATTCTTGACAACTCAGAAAGAATTGCTGAGATTACTTCGTCAAAGCCATATTCCACACCAAAAAAAATAACAGCTTTGGAAGGAACTCACTTCACAACAGTGAGAGATGTGCAGGAATTAGCTACAAAGGTATGAAGAGGCTTCATAACCTTATTATTTTACCATACACTAAAAAAATCCAACTCTAACTTTCTATTCTGATTTATTTTGTTTCAATCATCATATTATTTTTGTTTAATTAAAACTGTCTACTGCTGCTCTTTCATATGTCTGATTAATTTTCCAGCATTACTGCATACATATATATTTAATGTACTCTATTTCATACATCAATGAATACTCTTATTGTCAACTATTAATGAAAAAATTTTGGTTCACAAATCCGTATAATGGGATCAATTTTAAGTTGTATTTGTTATTCATTCTATTTCAACTATAAACTATTATAACATTTTCTTACTGTCAATGATTTCCTCTCCAATTTCACTAAAACATTCTATATGTGAAAACTATATCACTTTTCCTACTACAGCACCACATTAATTACAGATTATCCAACAGATTATATCCACTTATTATCTTCAATACAAATATTTACAACATAGTACTATCAATTAACCTATTCCCTTTACATCATAATACTGAATTTACATTCATAACTTTAACAAAACAGATTTACATAAATATATTTTAAAAGTTGAACTACAGATTTTATTCAAACATTTACAACATATTTTATTATACACTGCTTCTTTTCCATTCTTAACATGCAGTTTAAACAGACTCGATTTTGGGTTAAAGCTTGTTCAACAATGAATATGAATAGCTCGCCGTTTTGGTACATGAGCTGTAACCTTTGCTTTAGATCTTCTTGTGCCACAACAGCCGGGGAAACCTACAACTGTCGCTATTGTAACACAGAAAGTGTGACAGCAATACCAAGGTTTTTCTCTGTCAGCATATCAATACATACACACTTTATGTACTCACACATAAAGTTCTTATTTTTTTTTTTAAATACATCTTATATCTTATCTATATACTACTATAATAAACCTGTAACAGTCACCTCTTACTAAACATTTATCGTTTTTATTTATTTCTATCCTTTTTTTAGAGCAAGAGCTGATATTCATCTAGAAGATGAAACTGGAATTTTGGCAGCGTCAATCATGGGAGAAACAGCAGAAGATTACCTCCAGTGTTCAGCTTTTAAACTGATGGGAATTTCTAAAGGGGTCAGTATATCTTCCCATTTTTTTCATTCCATCATTACTTACTCATCTGTCAATGATTTCTGCTTATCACTTCCATTTTTTTTTCCATTTTTGAAGAGAACTCGTGATGGCAACATAAGACTGAACATTGATGATCAGTACATCTTCTATCTCAAAGCAATCCCAGTGTTACAGAGTCCAACTGATCGTGGAAAATCACCAATGTCAACTCCTCAGTCATCTTATAAATTTGAAATAATTTCCCTTGAGAAGTATTTGCCAAGCAAGTTCCAACAGCCTCATGTACAACCTGTGGAGACAACTATTGATGACTCTTCAGTTATCTCTGACTCACCTGATACAGTCAATACTGTTGGCCATTCTTCTTCGCCACCTCCAGCCAAACGAACATTGTTCACATCCGATTCTACTATGTCCCTAATGAAGAAGAAAGTAAATGATAAACTTGACTAGAATTTTCTAAGTTTCACTAGAATTTTCCAGGTAGAACTTTATCATTTCTGAACAATTATCTTTTGTGATATGACCAGTATACTTTTGCTCTTTTGATTAACACTGGTGATGTATTAAAGTATATTAAACAATGCACCACTTTGATGTGATCATCATATACAAACTATGTTTATGTGATGTTCTCATTTTATGAATTCCCGTGTTTTAGCATTTTGTTAAAATTCTTCTCTCTATTCTGTTTCTCATTGTTTCAGATTAATTTACCATTTAACTTTATTTGTCCATTTTTACTCTATATACTGCTAGATCCTTCATTTCTCACAGGTTAATTGGTGAAGTTAACAATTCTGGACTATTTTTCATTCTTTCAAACTATTTTAACATTTAAATTCATGTTTGCATTTCTTCCTCTCTTTCTGGTGACATATGTATCTTTTACTTCTTTTCAAATGATAGGTTCTTTTTCTCCTTAAAATTTTTGGTCATGCCATGCTGTTGAATTGCTTTATTTGTATATATAATGTCAATCATTTTATGTAGGAGGATTAAATTCATGTTTACATTTTTTACTCTCTGTATGTTAGCGTTAAAGGTTTTTTCCTACTGAAATTTTTTGGTCATGACATACCTATTAGTTTGCTACGATAATTATATTCATGTTTGCATTCTTTACCCTCTGTATGGTGTCATATGTATCTTCTCTAATTCCGTATTCAAATAACAGGAAAACCAAAAGTTCCAAATTCCACGCGAATACTAACAAACGCAATACAGTTCGTGCAACGCACGAGATTCCTACTAGTGCTATTATAAATGAGAGGAAATTGTGGCATTAATTCTCCTATTAATTTGAGTCAAAAATATTTATTATTCATAAACTAGTTGCACACCCTGCGTTGCACTGACATATTACTATGACAACTAAACTACACATTAAAAAAAAAAAAAAGTAATCCATTTCCCGTAAATATTCTCACTATTTTTTTCATATTAATTTCTTGAGAATTTTTTTTTATCACAACTGCAAGATGGACCTCACGAATTTTATCAAATATTAAAATAATTTATATAAGTAAAATGATGAAGCAAGTTAATAAATTTATTTATTTATTTGCTCAACCGGTTTAAAGTTCAAATGACAACGACTTTCAAAATTATTGTTCTCAAAATAGTAATCAAATATCATTATTTATGTTGTTAAACGAGCCACTTTATCTGCATTAAAAGGAATAAATATCAACTATGTTAAAAATAAAACAAAAGATGAAAAGTGTTGACGTCACTTTTTACCCCAAAACTAGTCGACAAATAAAAGAGTTTATCTTTAAAGGTCTGGTATTTAGGGATGATGAGAATACTCAAATTCTTGTGATCACCTATTCAAATGCTCTTCTAAACATTAAAATTAAGTGAAGTACTAAATTAGATATAACACAAATGTTGAATCAGATCAATAATGAAGTAAGGCGTTGACCGATTAAATTCACGTCTAGTTCAGTGTTGATCTGATGTTCAGGTTGGTTTATAATATTCAAGTGACTAAAGTTGAGAGAATTTTTCAATATTCCATCCCTTTAATGAGCATTTAATCCTCCTATTCTATTTATAGTAGTTGAGGAGGTTAAACATAATTATTACAACATATCATGTCTGCAGGATGTGACTGACAGTAGTGATTGACATTTCTGATAGACATACATCAAATAATTACACTGACACATTACAGATAATGATGATTACTGACACATAATGCGACTGATTTGACCATCCCGCAGTGCCGCCATTCTCACCTCGGTTGACTAATCACTTCGATCATTATCACCTCGATTACGCCAAATCACCTCGCATGCAGGAATCACCTCAACCAACTAAATCACCTCCGTCCTGAGTCACACCAAACCACCTCGCATGCAGGAATCACCTCGGCCAACTAAATCACCTCGGTAATGATGCAATGTTGTGGTCGTGGTCATACTGTTAAGTTTGTTTTTGAAATACCATGGGTCACTTCGTTATTTGGAGTTGCCACTGGACCATTGACTATTTGACCGCTGATGTTACCTTACACCTCAGGTCGGTATATAACAAATGTCCCCTCAGGATCAGTTCGAAGTTGTGAGAACAGATCTCGAAATTACTCCTCTGTTGAGAATTTAGCGTTGACGTTTATCTCTCCAAATTACGCAACCCCCCATGGCCACGCGTCATTTCCATATTGGTGAGCCAAACCTTGGATCATGTGTAGCCGTCATCATTATGATAACACGTCTTGTCATTATGGCCATTAGAATGGTTTTCTTTCTCCTATCCCTATATAAAGGAATCATTTTTCCTTCTTCTTCACGAAATTCTTCTGATTCTCTCCCAATTGCTGCCGGCTCGCTTTTGATTCTGAACTGGATTTGTGACCGTTATATTTTCCGACCTGTGTTTGATCTGATAAGGTGAGGATCTTTAATTAACTTTAATTTTCTTTACTCTTTTAAAAAATGAGTGGGAGCCTGAGTTCTGGTGAGAGTGGAGTGAGGTTGGTCGGTTCAAGCGATGGGGCCGAACCTACTGTGTCATGGAACGAAAGTGTGGAACTCAATGCCTTTTTCGAGACGATGTGGAAGAAGGTGAAGCTCTTCAGCCCCACCCATTAACCATAGTACCCGCGTCTCAAACTATTTCTCCTAGCTCATTTCGATATCCTTCAAGCGCCTCTTTTACACGTCCTGATCCTTGTACTAGCTATAGCTCAGATTTCGCTTGTAAACATTTCCGATCAGATGCCACCGAAAATGAACTGGCCATGTGGAAAAACAAATACAGAATCCCAGGTTACGTTCATTTCTTCCTTCTAGAGAGTTTCGAGTGGGTTGACCAACCACCTCGCGGTTGTGTGGCCGCTAATTACCAAATCCTTGAAGCAGGTCTGCGTTTCCCCCTCCCATTCATTATAACCGATTTTCTCCGTTCTTAGGGGGTCGCCTCAACTCAAATTCATCCCAACGGGTGGAGGTACATCTTAGGTTTTATTTCTCTTTATAACCAAATGGGGTACGGTGATCCCACTATTGATGAATTCCATTATACCTATCAATTTCTGGCTGATGGTAAAAAGACGGGGTGGTTTTATGTAATGCAAAGGTCAGTCTTCGAAAGGAAAAAATTGTTAGTAGACCTACCTAACTCAGTGCGTTGGTGGAAGGAGAAATGGTTCTATGTTGGAGGGAACTGGATGAGTCCATATCGAAGCGAGGACATTAGCCACATCGTGCCAATTCATTATAGGGAAAAGATCAGTAAGTTCCTTCTTTGAGATCGTTTTGAGCTTAAAAGTTCTAATATTAATCACCTCGTCTTTTGCAGAGATCAAGGAGCCAGAGTTGGACCAGGATACAATTAAGAGGATTGTGGGTTTAAAAGACGTACCAGAACCAGACAGGTCAGTCAAAGAATTGTTGACCGAAGAGCACCTGTTCGAAGCCAGTCTTACTCACATCGATCCGTCCGACTATTATCCTACACTTCGCAAATGTAAGTACTTATCTATTCGAACAATAACTCGTGCCTTTACGAGGTTGATACTTAGAAAATTTTGTATTGGTTATTAGCTCGAAAAGGCAAAAGGAAGATGGAGTCCATGAAAGCGAATAAAGATCCAACGCAAAGGCTGACGCCCGCAAAAGAGCTGCTCAAAAGAGAGCGGCGAAGAGCTCACCCACTCGCAAAGAGGACCGAATTCCACCTCCCTCTCCTCAGAAGAAGTCCAAACGAACTGAAATTCCGAAAGACCTGCCTAATATTTCTATTCCACCTCCGCCCCCTGCGACTTTCAGCGAGGCGGAATCTTCCAGGGGAACTCATTCAACAGAAGGCTCCTACCTTGGGATCAATAGGGTTTAAGCTGAATTGGTGAGCTCGCTGAAGGGCCATTGCCCCAAAATTTATAGAGAGTTCGTTTCTGCTGCCAACCTAACCCCGGTGGGGTTGATGAAGCTTCCAGATCGGACAAAGGTAGCAATGGATGTTCCGGCTAAGACTTGGACACCTCGGCATGAGAAATATTGCGAGGACATGCCGGTTGACGACCTCATTACTACCAGCATGGCTCACCTTGGCCACGCTTTAAATTAACTCACTAGGACTCAATCAAGGATGTGTGAGGTTGCTGGTGACACTATCAAGTTCAAAAAACTGGCCACCGAGGCGAGAATGATGTTTGAAACCGAGGTGAAGGCCAGAAATGAGGCTGAGACGAAGTTAAAAAATGCTTTAGCAAAGGTGGAAAGGTTAAAAGAATCAAATGAGGAATTACACAAATTTAAAGAGGAGGCGGTTCCTTTAAAAGAAGAGTTATCCCTCTTGAGGAACAAGGTGACTCAGCTGAAGGGGTCTAAAGAGGGGCTTTTAAAAGAATTAGACGTTGCAAAATGCATTGAAGCCAATCTGAAGAAGGAGACAGTAAAACTGAAGGTTGCTGCTCAGCTCTCATACAAGGAGGCCATAAATAAATTCAAGGACTCCACTGAATACGAGCATGATGTAGACGAGACCTACTATCTCACCTACAAAGAGATAGTTGAGGACTTGGAATCCAAGCGACCTGAGGTTGACATCACTTTCCTAAAGGAGAAGCTCGTACTAGTATACAAGAAATATCTCGAGCTGATGCCGACTGAGGTTGACGAGGAAGATGAGAACCTCCTCTCTCCACTTCATGACTCTCAAAAAGTGGTTGCTGACAAGGCCATAAACGTGGTGGATTGATGCAGACTTCCATTTTATGCTTTCAAATTTGAACCTCCTGTGATTGTAATCTCATATTTTGAGTAGGAGAAGTTAAATATTGCATCAAATATTTAAAATCCAAACGATCTGACTTAAGTAAAGATGAATATTCTACTGAAGCGAACACTTTCACAATTTTCAGTCGCTAACTCATTTCAAATAGCAAACATAGGTGAAAATATCAACGAAGTGAACACTTAAACAATTTTCAAATGTTGATTCACTTGACATAGCAAACAGAGGTGAATATATCAACGAAGTGAACACTTAAACAATTTTCAAATGTTGATTCACTTGAAATAGCAAGCATAGGTGAATATATCAACGAAGTGAACACTTAAACAATTTTCAAATGTTGATTCACTTGAAATAGCAAACAGAGGTGAATATATCCACGAAGTGAACACTTAAACAGTTTTCAAATGTTGATTCACTTGAAATAGCAAACAGAGGTGAATATATCAACGAAGTGAACACTTAAACAATTTTCAAATGTTGATTCACTTAAATTAGCAAAAAGAGGTGAATATATCAACGAAGTGAACATTTAAACGAAGTGAAAAATTAAATAATGGATGAGGCTTGATGTCATCTCAACATTTCACCTCGTTTGCAAAGTTGAGGTCAGAATTGTTTCACCTCAAAGTTGAGGTCGGAATTCTTTCACCTCGGTTTTTCCATACCAAAACACCTCATTTGCAAAGTTGAGGTCGGAATTCTTTCACCTCGATTTTTTATTTTTCCATAAAACCTCGTTTCAAAGTTGGGGTAAGCATACTGGTATCTCGATAGATGGTGATAATTCCTTTTTATCCAAGGCTTTTGGTGACGGGTCCTTTTTCTTTAAGGAGGTCTCTATCGTCCCTGAGATGGATTGCCTTGTGATGTCGATGTTATCCTACTTTATAGGTACTTATGGATCATCAACGAAGGTCTTAGTTTGCCTCTCCAGGAGGTCTTTTTCGTCTTTGAGACGGATTGCCTTGTGATATTGGTGGAATCCTGCCATATATGTGCTTATGGATCATCAACAAAGGTCTTGGTTTGCCTCTCGAGGAGGTCTTTCTCGTCTTTGAGACGGAATGCCCTGTGATATTGATGGTATCCTGCCTTATAGGTACTTAAGGATCATCAAAGAAGGTCTTGGTTTGCCTCTCGAGGAGGTCTTTGTCGTCTTTGAGACGGATTGCCTTATGATGTTAATGGTATCCTGCCTTATAGGTACTTATGGATCATCAACGAAGGTCTTGGTTGTAAAGATCCATTCAGATTCGTACACTTTGGAATATTAAACTTTTCATTCATCTGGTTACATATCTTACTTGACATCAAAAGTTTTTACTTTCAATTTCATATACTATCCTACTGGAAGTATTTCTTCAAGTGTTCTGCATTCCAAGGATGTTAAAGCTGAACCCCATTAAGTGATTCTAGCTCATATGATCCATTGCTCAATACCTTCTTGATCCGATATGGGCCTCCCAAGTTAGGTCCCAAAGGTTCATGCGTGGTAATTGTCTTTCTCAACACTAAATCTCCACTTTGGAATTTTCTTGTTTTCACCTTTGCATTGCAGTATCTTGCATTTCTTTGTTTGTACACGACATTCCTGATCTGTGCTTGTAGTCGCTTCTCCTCTATGAGATCTAATTCAATAGTGAGTGCATCGTCGTTACATTTTTCATTGAAATGAGTAACTCAAAATGATGGCAACCCCACCTCAATTGGAATCACAGCTTTTGTTCCGAAAGCCAAGTTAAACGGGGTCTCTTTGGTTGATGTTATATGGGTTGTCCGGTAGGACCACAACACTCCTGTTAGTTCTTCTGCCCATAACCCTTTCAGGGTTTCTAGTCTAGTTTCAGATTATGCTTGATAATCTTGTTCACAGCTTCGACTTGTCCATTGGATTGAGGGTTGTTAAGGGTGGAGAAATGCTTTCTGATTCCCAGACCTTCACAAAAAGATCTGAACCTTTCATATAAAGATCTGAACCTTCCTGATTCCGAGCCTGCAAATGATTGACTTCCATATAAAGTCTGTAGTTTTTTGCTCCGTGAGTTTGACTAATGGTTCAGCTTCTGCCCATTTTGTGAAATAATCCACCGCGACTATGGAAAACCTGTTTCCTCCCTTTTCCGTTGGCAGTGGTCCAATCAGATCTATTCCCCATTTGGCGAACGGCCACGGGCTCATAACCGAGGTTAGCTCTTCAAGTGGGTTCCTCATTATTGGAGCGAACCTTTGACATTTGTCACATCTTTTTACAAATTCAATAGCATCTTTCTTCAGGGTAGGCCAACAGTACCCCTGTCTTATAATTTTAAAAGCTATTGCGTGTCCTCCGGTGTGATTCCCACAAATGCCTTCATGGACTTCCTTCATCACATACTCCGCTTCTTCATTGTCTAAGCACTTCAACAATGGTAAGGAGAATCCTCGCTTGTATAGGTCATCCCCGATCAAGGTATACCTTGCAAATCTGATCCTCAAACTCCTGGCCTCCACTTGATCCAGTGGTGTCGTCCCTTCTCGTAAATATTGGATAATTTCATCCTTCCATGTCCTCTTCAAAGAAGTTTGCAAGACGACTGAGTGTAGTGAGTTTAAGGATGATTGTGTGAATGCCTTAATGGATATGCTTCTTAATCCAGACATCCCTTCCCTTGTTTCCAAGTGAGCCAAAGCATCAGCATGACTATTTTTGGATCGAGGGATCTAGATAATCTCTGCATGCCCGGACTTATTCAGTTCCTCCAAGACTCTTGTTCGGTAGGCGGCCATCTTTTCACCTTTGGCTTCGTACGTTCCATGAATTTAGTTGACTATCAGTTGGGAATCACTGTGCGCGATCATGTTATTGATACCAGAGCCTCATACTCGACATCGTTGTTGGTCTCTACGAAACCAAAACGATATGAGCTGCAGAAGAATTGATTATCCAGGCTGATGAGAACGACTCCAGCCCCTGCTCGCTGTCCTACCGATGAACTATCAACATATAATCGCCAAGTTCGATTTACCTTTGCATAGCAGATCTGCGCTGTTTGTGTGAACTCCACGAAGAAATCGTCCAAAGCTTGTCAATTAATAGCCGTTCTCGCCTTGTATACAAGGTCGAATTGCCCTAACTCCATAGCCCACTTCAATAACCATCCGCACATCTCGGTTTTTTGTAACACCTGCCTCAAAGGATAATTGGTAAGCACTTCAACCCGATGCTCCAAAAAATAAGGTCTCAATTTCCGAGTAAACATTATCAAAGCATAGGCCAATCTTTCCATTTCGGAATACCAGAGTTCGGCATTGTGAAGGGCTTGACTAACATAGTAAACATGATGTTGAACTCCCTGTTCAGTTCTCACAAGGACTGAGCTCATAACTAGCTCTGAAACGACCAAGTATAGAGATAGTACCTCCCCCGATAGCGGCTTTGAAAGAACAAGTGGGGATGTCAATTGTTTCTTCAGTTCTTCAAAACTGACCTGGCATTCCTTTGTCCACTCAAAATCTTTATTCTTCTTGATAACATCGAAGAAAGGCCGGCATTTATCCATAGACCGCGATACAAAACGGCTCAAGGCTTCTATCCTTCTTGCTGCACTTCTTTGACTTTCCTTGACTCTCTCATCCTCATTAGCGCCTGTATTTTGTTAGGATTGGCTTCAATACCCCTTTGGTTCACCAAATAACCAAGGAATTTTCCAGATCCTACCCCGAAGGAGCATTTCTTCGGATTCAACTTCATTCGATAGGCTCTCAGTACTTGGAACATTTCATCTAGGTGCCGAATATGGTCTTCGGCACGGATACTCTTTACGAGCATTTCGTCGACATAAACATCCATTTTCCTCCTGATAAGGTCCTTAAACATTGCATTCATCAACCGTTGGTATGTTGCTCCTGAATTCTTTAGGCCAAACGTCATCATTTTATAACAATAGAATCCGCGATCAGTCATAAATGAGGTTTGCTCTTCATCCGCTTTATTCATTGGTATTTGGTTATATTCTGAGTAAGCGTACATGAAGCAGAGGAGCTAATGTCCGGCTGTAGCGGTCACCATTTGATCTATTCTGGGGAGTGGGAAACTATCCTTAGGAAACGCTTTGTTCAGATCGAAAAATTCTATGCATAGCCTCCATGTCCCATTACTCTTCTTCACCAATACTGGATTTTCTATCTATACAGGGTAGAAAGATTCTCGGATAAATCCATTACTAAGTAACTTTACCACCTACCTTGCCAGTGCTTCATACCGTTCAGGGTTGAGAGACCTTCTTTTTTGCGCCTTTAGTTTGAAATCAAGGCTGACATGGAGATGGTGGCACGCATGCTTAGGATCAATCCCTTCCACATCTGAATGAGTCTATGCGAACATCTGAGTTATTTTTCAAAAAACTAATGAGATCGGACCTGATTGGTTCAATTAATTCGTGTCCGATTCTGAACTCGACGTCGGGCTTCGCATCGTCAACTTTCACAATATCCAACTCTTCTACAGGTCCCGACTGACCACTATCCTAACTACCCCTTGGATCCAATATCTGCAGCTTCGTTATCGGTTCGTCCTCTTCACTCGGTTCTGCAATGGAGTTCCCTTTTTTCACCATTTGGACGTTGTTGGAAGCGAAGCCTAAATTGCATTCCCGCGCAGCTCTTTGATCCCCCCTCACGGTAGCTACTCCGTGTGATGTAGGAAATTTCAAGCAATAATGATAAATGGACGCTGCTGCTTTTAGCTCGTGGAGGATTGGTCTTCCCAATATAGCATTGTAATTTGTCATGACATCAACCACCATAAAATCAGCAATGACGCGTCTCTGACAAGATCCTGTCCCCAGTTCCACTAGTAAAGATATTTCACCTCTCGAGCAGATGTAATCACCCGTGAAGCCTTGAATCCTTCTCTTTCTTAGCCATAAGTTGAGTGGGTCAATTCCCATTTTTACAAAGGTCCTCCAATATAATACATTCACAGCGCTGCCGTCATCCACCAATGTTTTGTGGGTTTTTATTCCACTTACAGGCATCGTGATTATCAAAGCATTTCAGTGCGATTGGAGTACACCTCTTGCATCTTCCTCGCAGAAACTGAAAGACTTTGAATTTTCTGGAGTGATTATGTGGCTACATATTTGATAGCTATTTCGCGCTTCTCAGGCGGACTCCCGACTTTTTCTTTTTGATTCGACCTGCACTTGATTTGCACCCACAATTGTACGGATTTCATCAGGTCGTTCTGCCCCGTGGGGCTCTACTTCATGATGGACAACATATTTCTCTTGTTGTGTAGATTGCTTCCCCAAGTCTCGTGCTTCAACGGCATATTCCCACAGGCTTCCCTTTTTTATCAATTTGTCAATTTCGAACCTCAGATTCCGACATTCATCTGTTGTGTGTCCTACTGACCTGTGGTATTTGCAATACCATGATGGATCTGAATTGCTTGGGTTCTGCTTTATTGGTCTCTCCGGTGGAATGATCCCTTTGTCTTTTACATTCATGAAAATGACCTCCGTTGATGTATTTAACGGGATGAGTTCACCTTTCTGCTCTGAATTGTATGGACGAAATCGATCCGCTAGTTTGTAATCTCGCTTCTTTCCAAAGGTATTTCTTTTAAACTCTTTCTTATCCTCTTTACATTCCTTCTTGTCAGATGACTTGATTAACTCATAGTAATTACCTTTGGGGCCTGAGGCTTCCTCGGAATTGATAAATTTCTCCGCCCTTTTTAGAAACTCATGGTACGTTTGAGGCCCGTCCTCATGTACTGACCATAAAAAACGAGTCCGTCTTTGCAAACCTGAAAAAACGGCCATCAACAACGCGTCATCGGATATTTTTTC
Source organism: Ligustrum vulgare (assembly GCA_963555705.1). Lineage (NCBI taxonomy): Eukaryota > Viridiplantae > Streptophyta > Magnoliopsida > Lamiales > Oleaceae > Ligustrum > Ligustrum vulgare. Next base: position 42,841,910 of record OY743174.1, on the reverse strand, counting down.
CATTCCCATGATTTGTTTATTGAAACGGCCCAAATAGTTCTTTAACGACTCCTTCTCCTGTCTAATAGTTACCAAACTTTCTTTCGGTGTGGTCAGAATTTTCGATCCCATGAATTGTTTCAAGAACTGACCACTTAGTTGAGACCAACTAGAGATTGAATGTTGAGATATATTGCGGAACCACTGTTGAGCTCTATCTCCGAGAGTTAAGGGAAACGTCCAGCATGTTATTGCATCGCTTGCTCCTTGAAGTTCTATCCAGGACATATATTGGTCCAGGTGTGACACCGGATCAGTTTCTCCATTGTACCCGGCGAGATGTGGCATCTTCATTTTACTCGGTGAAGGTTGTGACAATATAACCTCCGTGAAAGGCGACGTCCTCTTGGTGAACGGTTCTGTTGATCTCAACCCTTCCTGTTTCGCTTCTAGGTCGGACAACCTTTTCTTTAATTGCTCAACTCCAGTTTGATTTGGTTTGCTAGACGGAGGAGTTGAGGGTTGATTCAAGTAGAGGGTTGAACTATCAGCTCGCTGGTTTTCCAGGTTTACTTTCTTTTTGGGGGACCTGTACCCATCTCCCTTTGCCCGGGCAGCTTTACTCTCTCATTCTCCTTCAATCCTTTTTTCTGGGTTTGTCCCCACTCTATGATATTCACTCCTCTCTATCTGTTCCCTCCAACCGAGCGATCTACGACCTCATAGCTTAGGTGTACTTTTTCCTACTGCACTCCTGGTATAGTTCGAGTATTCATTTTGTTGTTCCTCATAACGGGAGGGTCCATTAGATCTTTGTAGTTGAGACTGCACCTCGCCTTCCTCCTGACGGAGACCTCGATTTTGATTTCTCCTCATCTCTTCCATATATCTTTGCATCCGTTCAAGCCGATCAAGGACCATTTCCATGTTTGCGTCAGCTAGGGGTCGTGGGAGAGCAGACATCCTAGACCCGTGAGCATTTCCTTGTGAATCGTCACTATGGTATGCCCGATGACTTCTTGATTCTTGTCTGCGACTCATTATGATAGGGGAGCAGGTATGTGGTCGCTAATAACAAGGATATGGACCCTCCTTCTAGCGCCAATTTGTTGACATCACTTTTTGTACCAAAGATAGTCAACAAATAAAAGGGTTTATCTTTAAAGGTCTGCTATTTAGGGATGATTAGAATACTCGGATTCTTGTGATCAACTGTTCAAATGCTCTTCTAAATATTAAAATTTAAGTGAAGTACTAAAATAGATATAACACAAATGTTGAATCAGATCAATAATGAACTAAGGTATTGACCGAATAAATTCACGTCTAGTTCAGTGCTGATTTGATGCTCAGGTTGGTTTACGATATTCAAGTGACTAAAGTTGAGAGAATTTTTCAATATTCCAACCCTTTAATGAGCATTTAACCCTCTTATTTATAGTAGTTGAATAGGTTAAATATAATTATTACAACATATCACATCTGTAGGATGTAACTGACAGTAGTGATTGACATTTCTGACAGACACACATCAAATAATTACATTGACACATAATGCGGCTGATTTGACCATCCTGCAGTGCCACCATTCTCACCTCGGTCCTAAAAATCTCCTCGGTCACGCCAAATCACCTCGCATACAAGAATCACCTCGGCCAACAAAATCACCTCGGTCCTGAAAATCATCTCGGTTACACCAAACCACCTCGCATGCAGGAATCACCTCGGCCAACTAAATCAGCTCGATAATGATGCAAGGTTGTGGTCGTGGTCATACTGTTAAGTTTGTTTTTGAAATACCATGGGTCACTTCATTATTTGGAGTTGCCACTGGACCATTGACTATTTAACCGCTGATGTTACCTTACACCTCAGGTCGGTATATAACAAAAAGAATTTAAACCAATATTAAATAAAATTGTCCTAGGCAGTGGCTAAAAATTGTGTGATAATTGTAAGTGTATAATATTAATTAAATAAATAATACAATGGACATGTAAGTTTGAATTAGAGGATTATCTATTTAATTATTAATTTAACAATTCCTAACTCCTAGCAAAGGTCGATGACAACTTTATTAAACTAAATAACTAATACGAACCAAATGACGTTTACTTTAATTCAATTGTAAATGTATAATTTACCTTCCAAAACACAAAGAATAGAAGTAAAATCAATATACATAACAATTGAGTAAAAGAATTTTGAAAATTGTAATTAAAGGTTCAAAATTTAAAGGAATGAGAAAGAGAAGGATCTTGCCAAGTTCTTTAAACTCTAGTATTTTTCTTTTTCTTCTCCATTGTGTCTTTTCCTCTCTTCTCTCGTCTGTACATAAGGATGGCATAATAATAATAATAATAATAATAATAATAATAATAATAATAATAATAATAATAATTCGAGTCATTTGCGGCACGGGTGGGTCATCTCGCCCCTCTCCACAACCAGCCGGGTTACGGGGCAAGGCAAAAAAAAAAAACTCGAGTTCGGGTATTGCCAAAAAAAACTCGAGTTCGGGTATTGCCAATGCTATCTGTACATGTGTAAAAAAAAAAAAAAAAAAAAAAAAACATTATCTATCCTTGACTAGAACTATATATAGGGCTAGACCCATATTGGAAGTCGTGCATTCAAAAGGGCCAAAATTACACAAAATAAATAAATAAATAAAATATCAAAACCAAAACCTCCTTATTTTTCAACGATCAGGCTGCAGTTTGTAAGTCGCAGTAAATCTGTGAAAGTAGGACAATGATACAGTGACCTGTGACCATGCATATGACTACGCGGTAGACCGCCTTGAGGGGGTGGCCCACCCGAGCAGCAGCCGCGCTGTGACTGTATCATTTTTTTGTGAAATTATGGCTGAACTGTGATTCCATTGTGGTTAGAAAATCGCAGTATAATTGCGGAAAACAACCAATTATTGTTACAACAGGTGGACCACGGTTTGCTTCAACAAGGCCAGCCAACGAATTTCTAGCTTTTTACATTTTGAGCACCAGGGATGGAAAATGTCAAATTGAGGAAAATATTTTTCATGTTTCGTTTTTAATTGACAATTTTTTCATATCAAATATTTTCAAAGTACAAGTTTTCAATGCATAATTTTCTTGACTACTCGTGGCCAAATCATTTGTTTTACCTTGAGGTGGAAAAATAAAAGATAAATACACCCTTACTTTAGATTTTTTATGGTTTTGGTCGTTTTGGTTCGTATCTTCAAAACTGACCTCGTAACTTCCAAAAGTTCTCCCAACCTCCAAAATCATCCAACATTAGTCCTCCTTAAGTTTTGAAAGGTTGCAAAGCAATCTCCTCAAACTTTCAATAAGTTGAATTTCACTTCTAAAACTTAGGACTTTTGACCAACTGTTCTCTTAAAACTTCTTAAACGATTATGTTTATATTATATTAAGGGTCCGTTTGATAGAGAATGTGGAATTAGAGTGAAAATGAAATGAATTCCATGTAATTGAATTCTTGGGAATTCATTTTTTTAGGAATTGAAAGTTTGTGCTTGATTGATTTCATTTTTTAGATGAAAAATGTGAGAAATTTTCTGAGTTTTCGTTTGAAACCAAAATTTTCTAGGGAAAATGTCCATTTTCCACCTTTTTTTTTTCCATCTAGTATGTTTGAATTTTGATAGGTATAATTTGGTATGGAATTGATTTTCTTGGTTTTCACTTCACGTGTCCATTTTCCTTGTAAATGAGGAAAATCAATTCTAGCCAAATATGTGGTTTTTATTTTCCATGTTTACATAGAAAATTGATTTCGTCGCGTTTGATCCGTTTTGTTGTTAATTGACTTATTTTTCCCAAAAAATAATATTATTATTATCAGGTACAAATATGTTAAAAAATAAAAGAAAATATTTATTTTGATTACGATAACTAAGTTTTGTTTTATTTGACATGGAAAATAATGTCAATCAAACAACAATATTGGAAAATTTTCCACTTTTTTCACCAAAAAAATGGGGTTTTTAGTTAAATTGGTTTGGTATGTAATAAGTTTAGTAAAATAGACCCCTCTGTTGAAATGTCAAAATTACCCTTAATGAAAAGGACTGTTTAATTTGCAAGGTATATCCCCGAACTTGGTCAGGTTGATTTAATTCAGTGCTTCTGCTTATATTTATATTTTTTAATCTTTTAAGTTCTTCTAAAAATGTTCTATATTGTAATAATTTTTCAAAAGATTTAGGATGATCTTTTTTAGTTATATACCCTAAGGTTATTCCTTCTGATACTTCTTCTATATTTTCGTATTCTTCTATAATTTTATGAACCGTATTTATATTTTTTGCCGTTTCAACAGAATTAAATTATATTCTATTTAGGATTGCATAGTCAATATCTTCGTATATCTCTTTTAGTTTAGATTGTCCAACAGAATGTATATTTTTAGATTTTTCAACAATAGTTGATAAAAATGAAATTTCTTTATTATCTAAATATAGTTTATAATCACAGTTATTAGATGTTGATGTTTGTAAAGTATTCATAGATTATTGGGTTGGTAAATTATTATACAAAATTTTCTGGTATAATTCCATTCTTTGGTCTAGTAAAATACAATAATCTGCAATATATTGTTCGTATTTTTCTAAAAGTTTATTATATTCTTCAGAAGATATATTTTTCATTTTCCATTTGATGTTTAATATCTTCAATTTTATCTCTTAATTTTTCTAAAAGATTATCTAGTCCTTCTATTGTATACCCTGGCATTTAGGTTTGAATTGTATTTGTTATTATTTTATTTTTTAAATCTATTTTAAGTTGTAATATATCAGAATAATCTATAATGTATTGATCATGATTTTCTAAAAGTATATAATATTGTTCAGTTGATTCATCAATATCTATTAATTGAGATGTAATGTTATCTATTTTTTCCATTATCCTATCTAACAAATTGTCTAATCCTTCAATAGTATATCCAGGCATTATAAACACAAAGATAAATAATTTATAAAATTTCAAGTAATTTTTCAAACTCTATCAGTGTTTGGGAATTGATAATATCTATATCAGCCATTATATCTATACTTGGTTCAAATGGTATATTATATTTTGAAATACTTTTCTTTCTCTTTTCTAATTTATCAATTATATCTTGAATATCTTGTATCATTATAGATCTTACAGTTCCTCTAGCAAAGTTTTCTATCAAATTTTTTTTAAAACTTTTTAATATCTCTTGTGATATGTAGAGTTGCTCTTGGTATCCTATTTTATCAATTTCATTTTCATATTCAATACTTTTTTTACTTTTGATATGCTTTTGAACTTTATATGGACCTCTTTTAGTTCTGGGTTTTTTCATGATATAATTACTATTATTCATGATATTAAGATTTTCAAAAGCTGGTAAAGAAAGATTGATCTCTTCTATCACTGTCATAATCTATTACAGGGTCATAATCATTATCACTACTAAACACATATCCTAAATATAATTCATTATTTATTTCAGTATTATCACTATCAAGCCAAAAATAAATAATTGATTTTGTAATTTCTAATCCTAATATTCTTTTTAATGTCGGAAAGATAACTAACAAACATGGCATATATACATGATATAACTTTTTTATTTCATTATTAGGTCTAGTAAACTGTTTATGCATGAATAAATGTTCAATTATGCTATGGTATTCATCATTATAAGGACTGTTTTGATAATTAAACTTAATAATCCTGAATTCTGTCATGTTTAAAAAACTCTCTTCCCCCTAATTCCGTAAAGATAGATATATTAAGAATACTAACATCTTTTCCTGTTCTCAGTGCCTTTGTATTTTTCTTCTATTGTTAGTGACCTTCAGGCTAATAGGTTTCTGCTCCAAACCCTTCAATGACTTCCTGGCTTCACGGGTTATTAGCCAAACCTGGATGCCTTCACTGTATAACCTTTTAGATGGAAAATATTTTAGGACAGAGTGTAGGGGGTTTTCTTAATAATATATCTTCTTTTGGAAATAGGATTCAGAAGACAAGAATTTAGAAACTCATCATAATTTGATAAGTAGATTGAAATTTTATTGATAATATGAAGATTGAAACAAGATTGGTAAGAGAAAGACAGAAGATTTTTGGCTTTCTCACAAACTGAGTGCTCAAGTGAGTTCTGTCTTTCAACTGGCCCGGAGGCCTATATTTATAATATTACATTGGACACAATTACATCACTGCTTTCATCATCGTCCTAACAATTTCACAGCTTTTTTCACCTAAGGACACACATGTTCCTCTATTATTTATTACATCACATGACCCTTACATTATAGGGACACTTATCCTTCTCTTTTTTTGGTCTTGATATGGCCCCTACATTATTCTGCATTGTTGAATTAAAGTAGATCTATTAAACAGCTTCCACTTGTCCATCAATTCTGTTGGCATGTGAAGCAGATCCATCAAGTGGCTTCCACCTGTCCATCAATTCCTTTGGCATGTGGGGCAGTTTCTGGCTATGCACGCCTCTTGCAAAGTGGCAAAGCTTCCATGGATTTGATGAGTGTCAAATTTATTGATGTATTCTTGCAAGATTGTTGATTTTTCTTTTCCTCCATTAGTGAGTAGGGTCCAGCCATTGTACTGGCATGTGCATTTGAATTTTTTTCTCATACAGGTTTTTGGAAATGTTGTAGAGAACTTTAATTCCCAATACCCTTCGGGATCTAAACCATGATCTTGTAATGTTTGGTACTGGCTTGGTATTTTTTCCAACTTCAATTTGAAAATTTCGAGCAACATACCCAATCGTGATAATATGCTCAGCAGGATAATATATCCTTCCATCAATTTCAGGACTGATTGAATAAAATTTTAAATATATGGGTCTTCCTTGGGTAAACTTTGAAATTTCTCCTTTTAGTAAATCATCAAATTTTTCGATTTCTTTCAGATCTTTTCCTAGATAGATAAGATCCAAAAATTCATAATCAGCTGCCATTTTTGTCATGACGGGATCTCCTCCATGGGTAACGATCAATCGTGGGTATACATGGTCTCCATATGAAATATAATAACAATCACATTCCTGAAGTTCATATATAACTTCAACAGTAGTTTTATATTCGTTTTCTTTTGGTAAAAAAGGGGAATCATCTTCCTCTTCAGCACGAATTCTGACTACCCTTGTATGCTCATCTTTGGCATTGATTGTGATTTTTCGAGGACTGGCTTCATTTATAACAATTTTTTTGGGACTTGGTTTATCTCTTTTGATCGTTGGTCCACCACCGCTTCCAGAAGATGTACCTGTTTGTATTTTTGATATAACCTGTTTGGTATCAGCCTGTTTGGTAATCAACGATTCAAACTGAGATTTAATCTCAATTATGTTATCGCTCAATTCTTTAGTATAATTGTGATGAAATGTTGAGATTTCCATCAATTGTTTGAAACTTCTTTGGAAATTTTCTGCAAGTTGTTCAATTCCAAGTTTTATATCTTCAGCTTCCTCCATGAGGAAGTTCATTCGCTTTTTAGCGTCTATCAGAGATTGTTTGATATTATCCATTTGCAAATTCAATATTCCTGGTTAAAAAGTCAGTAAGATAATTATTGACACATTTAATATGAACTATATCAAAATTATAAAATGTTAAATAGGCTTGCCATCTATGGAGCCTTCTATATTGAGGTTCTGGTGGTAATTTGGTTTTTACTAAACCTGCAATTTGAGAATTATCAGTTTCAATAATGAATTTCTTAGATAATAAAAAAATGAAAACTTCTTTATTCCTCTGATGATTGCTAACAATTCTTTCTCATGAGTAGTATAATTTATTTTTGCTTGGTTAAACGTTCCACTTGAGTATCTACAAATTTCATTAAGATCTGTTTTTAATATTGCTGCTCAATACTTATCTGAGGCATCAGTATTAACTATCAGATTATCTTTTTCATCTGGTAATCTTAATTTTGGCAAATTTTTACATTCTTCTTTTAGTGATTTGACAATTCCTGTGTGTTCATCACTCCATCCTTTGGTATTTGTCTTTCTGAGTAAAATTTGAATTTTATGTCTCTTTTTTGATAGATTTTCAATAAATCCTTCTGTATAATTTAAACATCCTAAAAAAATTTTGTATTTGTTCTTTTGATTCTAATTTGTCTGGAAAACTTTCTATCTTTTTAGATATATGGGTTTGTAATTTTATTCCTCTTTTATCTATTAATAATCCAAGAAAATTAATTTATTGTTTTTCTACTATAGCTTTATTTTTTGAAAGAACAATTCCTTCTTTTTTGCATTCATTTATAAATTTCATTAAATGGTTTCTATGTTCTTCTCTATTATTAGGACATATTAATATATCATCAACATAGACAATTAAAAATTCATTAAATTTTCTAAATATGTTATACATTCTTCTTTGATATATTTGTGGTGCATTTTTTAAACCAAATTGTATAACCATCCATTCATACTTACCTTGGGGTGTACTAAAAGCTGTATATTGAATACTATCTTCTCCATTTTTACTTGCCAAAATTCTGACTTGCAATCGAATTTAGAATAATATTGTTTTCCTTTTGCAAGATTTATTAGTACCTCTTTATTTGGTAAAAAATATCCATCAAATTTAGTATATTTGTTTAATTCTTTATAATTTATTACCATTCTAGTTTTTCCTCTTTTTTGTTCAGAATGTTTCATGATCATGAAAGCTGAACTACTATGGGGTCCATTACTAGACCTAATTAATTTTTGGTTGAGTAATTCTTTTATTTGAATTTTAAATTCATGTGTATCTTGTATGGTATACATCATTGGTCTAATTCTTATAATAACATTTTCTGTTAATTTTATTTTAGCTTTTGGATGATGTGGTTTCCAAAATAATAATGGATTATCTCCACAAATTTTTTCTAGTTGATCGATGATTTTTTCCATGTTTGTTTGTATGTTCGTTTTTAAGATTTTTTTATACATTATTCTTTTATTTTTTGTTTCATTTTGTGTAATTGGTTTTTTCTCTCATTTATCACCACACTGTGTTGGCTGAACTCTGTAAGGTCTAAATTCTCTTGGTATTTTTAGTAAATGTCCACAAGGTGTTTGTAACATTATCATGTAGTTATTTTGTTTATAATATTGAAATTGTTGGATAAAGTCATTTCCTAGTAATATATCACATTCTAGTTTTTTATAATTATATATTTTATTTACAACTATTTGTTTACTCCCAAGTATTATATCAATTTTATCAGCACTATTAATTATATGAGTACTTTCTCCTGTTATTCCTGTGATTTTTATCTTTCCATTAGTATTCCATGATTTTATTAAGAAATTTTTGAATATTGTTATATCACTTCCCGTGTCAATTAATGCACATGTTGTTATATTTGTATCAACAATTGTAACTTGTATATAAACAGCTAATGGAAAACTTATTTGGTTATTCATTTATTCAGCTTTTCTACATAGTATAGTTTGACTATTATGAGTTATATATAATCCTTCACGTTTTATACTATAATCTTCTAGTCCATCTAAAAAGCTCATTCCAAATAATACATGAGGATTTACCATACTATTATCTACATGATCAGTTCTATGAGATATTAGTCCTTTATTTCTATTTGAAGCTATATGACATTCACTAGCTCCCGTGTCAATTAATATATTGGATCCTTTTATATGTTTTATTCCATTGAAATATTCACCTTCGATTTTCATATTTCCAGCATTTCTATTTAAGTTTTATTTCCTTTGTATTACTAGTTTCTCCTAATTGTTTTCTATTAGGTAAACTTGCTGATCTCCTAATTAATCTGTCATCTTCAAATGTTATGTTATTATTAGGGTATTCTTCTTCTCTTAAATTTATAATTTCTGATTTATTTTTTGTTATAGTAAGTTCATGATTTCTTGGAACTAAACTTATTGTTTTATCTGGTTCCACAGCTTTACCAAAATCTTTGCATTCTTTATGAACTTCAACATATGCTTTTTTAGAATAAATATTTCCATAATTAGAATTAGTAAATGTGTATAATGCTCTGTATTCTATAGTCATAATTTTATCTCTTGGTTCCATTATGTCATCCTTATATAATTTGAAATGTAGTCCTAAAACTTCATTAAAGTTTCTATCTTTTAACGATATATAATATTTTGGATAACATGTAAATATTAGTTTCTTATATGCTAGATTTCCTTCCACTGTTCCTAAATGACTGTCTTTTAAATTTATTATTCTTCCATCATGTAAACTTACGGTTAAAAGTGAATCTAATCCTTTTCTAAACAAGGATTTAAATATTATTTGGATACCTTCTAAATAAACATATTGGATCTTTTCACTTTGTTTTCTATTGATTTTTGTTAATAATTCTGTAACCGTATTTTTTATTAAAAGGTTTAATTTGTGTGTTCCTTGGGTAGTTCTAACATCTAGTGTCCTTTCAATTTTATGGTATTCATTTATTGCTACTTTTTTTCTTTTCCATATTCTATTTAATATTTCCCATTTTCCTATTTTCAAATCTAAAGATAATTTTTGTATTTTCCTGAACTTATTATTATCAAAAGTTACCTTTAATCCATAACTTTCTATTCCTTCATATTCTTGTTTATCTATGTTCTTATTTGTTTCTATTTCTTTATTCTGATTCTGATTCATTACTTTCTGAATCTGTTTCACTTATATAGACTTCTTGATCATAGTATTCTTCAATATCTGATATTTCACTTAGTTCACTTTCTATTTCTAGATATTCTTTTTGTAATATTTTAACTTTCTTTTTGTTACAGTCAGGGCTTATATGTCCCATTTCTCCACAATTCCGACATTTGCATTGACTTTTATCTTTCTTATAAGTCTTATTTTTCTGTTTTTTATTTGGATTATATCTTCTTTTGTAATATCTTCTCTTAGGTTTAATATATCTTTTTCTGAAGTTCCTAAATTTTTTAAACTTTCTATTTTTATATTTTCTTTTATTATTTTTTCTTCTTTCAGTGTTACATCCTCATTGGGTAGGTTTGTCCATATCTTCACAACATATCTAGTTAATTTTTCTGATTTCTTTAATAACTGTCTTTGTTGACATATATATGCTAATCTTTCAAATATGAATTTTATCCTTGATTCTAATGTTCTAGGTGTTCCAGGATTATCTCTAATAAATTTTTCAAATTCTATTTTAAAGTATATTCTCCATGAACCTGGTAATTTATTGTAATACATATCTCTATATACTTCTTGGTTTTCATTACTATAGAATTGAACATAATAGTATTCTTTAAATTCACAAGTATATTCTTTAATTTTACACATATCACATATTGTTAAATTTATTAATCTTACTCTTGCATTATCTTTTTCTCTTATTAATTCTGCTTCAGAATTACTTATCCAATTTTCTCCTAAAAATTCATCCGCAATATAATCTAGTAATTTTTCTATTCCCTTTCTATCTGATTTTATTAGTTCTGTCTGTACATTTCTTCTTATTAATGCTTTTGTATCAATACTTATTCCTTCCCACCAATTTCTAACATGTCCTTCAAAAGATGCTACTAAAAAATTTATCATTCTATCAATATTTTTCCATGTATCATCTTTATTGTATAAAAAGAATAGTATCATTGAATCTGCCCAAGTTAATAAGGCTTTTTTAGTATTTATTTTTGCAATCCAGATCTAATTTTGTTCCTCCATGATTAATAGGTTTATCATAATTATTATTTGGTTCAAATCTATCTTTATATTTATTTCCTCTAGGTGGTTGTCTATCTCTGATTCTATCATAATATTGTCGGTGTGGTTTACTATATAAGGGTGCATAACTTTCATCTGAATTTGATAATTCTTGTTTAGAAGTTCCTATTGGAGCTAGGTTAGGTGCTCCTCCAGTATTCATTAAAACTTGGTATCCATTAAAATTTTCTATGCTTAACTGGTCAAAATTTTCTATAAGCAAATCTAATTCTTCATTCATTTTTGTCTTGTTCTTCCTCAGTTTTTTCTTCAGCTTTTAATTTTCCTAAAGTTTTTTCTATAGATTTTTGTAATTCTAACTCTTCTTCTAGTATTTTTGGTAATATGTTTTTTCTAAATTCATCATCCATACTTCCTGCTTCTATTATAATTTTTTCTTGTTCAAAATGTTTCTTTCCTATTCTAAGTATTTCTTTTTCTATGAATTTTTTGTCTACTTTCTTATCTTTGCTTTTATTATTTTCTTTGAATTTTCTAATCTCTAATTTTAGTATATTTATATCATTTCTTACTTCTTTCAATTCATTTTTTACTTCTTGAACGTCACTTATTAATGATTTTATTAATATTTTTAGATCCTCAATAAATTCACTTATCGACATTTTATACTCTTGATTTTTGAGTTTTTTGTACCTTAAATAGTCTGTCATACATATCATCTATTTTTATTTCTAGCTTTTTGATTCTTTCTTCTATTGATATGATTTTTTCATTTTCATTCTTTCTTATTTTCTCATTTAGTTTATCTATTTTTTCTATAATTATTCCAATTTTATATTGATTAATTAATTCTCCTGATTTTCTTTGGAATTCTTTTAGGATTTCTTCATCTATATTTTTAACTTCTCCTATCATTTCTTTTAATTCTTTAAATTGTATTGTTAGTTTATTTTGAATATTTTGTAATTTCTCTTTGACATTCATATCCTGTATATTTAATTGTTGTAATTCTTCAATAACTAATTTATCTTGTAAATTTATGTTTTTATATGTTTGCCATAAAAAGGCACTTATCCAATTTAATTGCATGTTAAGAAATCCATCAGATTCTCCCCATGAGCTTAATGGTTGAAATATAATTGTATTAGCTCCTTTTATTTGGTAAGATCCTACTGGTAGATTAATATTTTCTATTATTTGTTTTTCAGGTTTTATTTCTGGAAATTCTGTAATTAAATTCTTCCTCTGATATGCTCAACTTCTAATCTTAATTCCGTATCATATTTTACTTCTTTACATATCATTATATTATATTCACAAAATTCTTCAATTGATCTTAATATCATTTTTCTTTGTTGTGCTCTATAACTTTTTATGTAATATTTTATTTCTCCAGTTATATCATATTTTTCCATATTGATTTTTTCGTTGTTATTTATGATCATAAGTATATTAGGTAATTGTTTTAGAACTGTATTAAAGTATTTTCTTTTACTTTCTAATGATTTTATTCTTAGAAATCCTTTTCTTTTTATATTTCTTTCTTCTATCATATGATCTAATAGATTTCCTCTTTGTTCTATTATTGAATTTAATTTTTCATTTGTTTTCAGATCTAGATATTTGATTAATAAGGGTTCTCCTCTATGATAATCCATTTCTAAAATCTTTGTATAATTCTTCTAGTATATCTTTGTGGATTAAATCTAATATTTCGTTTATGATAAAATCTTCTTTTATTGTATCGAAATTTATTAGATCATATATTTCTCTTCTTATATCTTTATCTAAATCTTTTAAAGTGTTCAAGATTTCTATTTTATAATTATCGGGTAGTATTAATGTATGCATAATTATAAATCTTGATGTATATATTATATATTTATTTTTATTTTTTGTTATATAATATTTATCTTTTAAATCTGTCATATGGCTCTGATACCAGTTGAAGGGGTGCTACTATGAGAAAAAAAAAATCATATAAACAAAAATCTATTAAAATTATATAAACAAAATTATCTAAGGACTTAAATGAATTTTTCTATACTTTAAAGGACTTACATTGTAAATTCTATGTATGGGGGTATTTTAGGAGGTTTGAATGGTTGAAGTCTATTTTTAAAAGGTTATAATTTCAAAGTCTATTTGACAAAAGTTTATGGTTATTGAATCTATTTGTGGATATTCTCCAAAAAAATTGGATCAATCAAACACATTAAACTTCCAATTCTCAGGAATTCAATTCCCTAGAATTTAATTCTCTAGAATTCTTTTTTCTTTTCACCCAAATTTCACCATCGCTATCAAATGTAGCGTAAGTTTTATTATTTGATTGGCATTATATTTCATGAAAAATAAAGTAAAATTTAGCTATTTTAATCAAAAAAATATTTTTTTCACACATTTGTACTTGATAATAATAATGTTAATTTTCTGAAAAAGGATAAGTCAATTAACAACAATAAAAAGAATCAAACGTAACGAAAATGATTTGTCATCCAAGGTGGTAAACCAATTCTCGTTATCAAAGTGTAGAGAATTGGTTTACCTTAAAAATCAAGAATTGCACAATTCTCAATTAAATGAGACAAATGAATTCCTAGGCAAAAGTATACAATCAAACAATCAAAAAGATGAAAATGGCAAAAATTTTCCTACTTCGTAGGCAAATCCTTGACGATCAAACACTATCTAAGTCGAAATTCACCCAAACAAATATTTATCAAGTTTATAAGCACGAATAAAAGTGTGGAACATAATTGTCACTATACATTCTAAAAGTTCCCTCAGGAGGAAGGCCTTACTAGTCCCCTACATTTATATTTTGGCAAGATAGTCATGGTTAAGTATCCTAGTTGCTGTTAAACTTTCCCAAATTTTTTTAGTTATCATCTAATATTTTAAAGTCTTATGAATTGCCATTCAACTTTCCAAAAGTTTTTCGGTTTCTATTGATCTCTAAATTTTTTTTACCAAAATGTTATTTATTATTCACTCCGTAATTCATCATTTTTATAACGCACCTTAGTCGCATTTTTGTGACATGACGTTCGTTAATGTAGATAATTAGAGCCTTTTGTGAAGCTGATGAAATGGTGAGCTACCGAGTGCCATTCTTTCTATATATTGCATTAATTTCTTCATTTATGACATGACTTACTTTGATTCCCTTGATGCTTCTTCATATGGAACTAGACTATAGCTTCTTGTCCTCTTTCCTTGTTGAGACGATGAAACCTAAGGAGACAATTCTCTTTTTCCCTTTCTTCTCTTAAAGAAATAATATCATCTTGTAAAGATTTAGAATCATTTTCTTCTGACTCAAGAATCTATCAATTGGATTACTTGACAAACCTGAAAATGAAGAACTCTCATCAAAGCAAACGTCTCTTATTGCATATATATATCCTAGTGCAAGTATACGAATCGAACAAGTAATAAGTGGATTGTGAATCCGTGCATCGTTCACACTGCAGGGACAGTACTAAATTATTTTCTAAGAGTTTAGCCTTAACCTAAATACAAAATTTTCAAATTGATTTTTGTGAAATAAAATTAATTATTTAATTAAAATAGCTATAAATGAAAATAAACTAATTGCAAATTGTTTTGATTAAATGTGTGAATGTAGTTCTAAGACCTGTAATTCACTTTATTCTATCTTAGTAATTTCGGATTATTTGATTGAGAACAATTTCTTGATAATGAAGACCAATGTCCTAATTTGTTTAAGACCCTCTATCGAGTAGAATTAAACATATTTTTATACATGACCAACATATATATTTTTATGACGGATGCGAATATATAAGAAAGCATTAATGAATTTATGAACACTGAGAGATAACATAAAGTATATAGGTGAATTTCTATCACATATCGAACATTATGGCAATTAATTTATGTGTAACTAGTTTTCAATTTCGAATAAAAAATAAGCCACAAAATATCATACAACTGCTGTGTACATAATTGTAGATGCAAAGAAAGGATAATATCTATTTAATATATAATAGTAGGAGAGTTGAGAGAAAACTCCTGCTCAAAACATCCCGCCCAAAACCAATCTGGAAGGAAAAAAATTGACTTGAAGACTGTAAACTTCATCTATAAATGGACAGCTCATTTATCTAACAATGAACAGCTGGAATATGTCACATCTATGCAAAACAATAGCCCATTCTGAATATCTACGTACTTTTGACCACAAATTTGAATTATGATTTAGCCACAAATCCGTCTCACTCTTTCTCTGTAAACCTATTGAAGAAAAGTGCAGCATCGACCAAGAATAAAAAAACTGAAGAAGTGAAAAAATCGTGAAGAGCACCAACCAAGTGAAAAAAAAGCCGTGAAAAAAGGGTAGTAAGAGTGGACGGCAATAGAAGGAGCAACCGAATGAGAGAAGCAAGAAAGTTGTTGAAAACAGTGATCGGTTGAAAGCACAGTGAAGGAAACCGAGCATATTTTGAGAAGAAACCTTAACTGTGTGAAGTACAGTGAGATAGTGACACACCGATGAATAAGGAAAGAGGAGTTCGGTGGTGTGAATATGGAGCTTGGCGTCGGTTGGATCGCCTGCGACAAAGCATTTATCTAAAAATGGACGCTGATCGTGAGCTCAACTTCATCTTCTTTGATGAATCGAACCTCCATTTCAACATATTGTTACCACCGGTGAACCTCCATTTTGATAAAATTGTCTTGATTTTAATATTGCAATTTCCACCTTTTGGATCGAGGTACCTCTATTTTAATTCTTTAATTTTGATTACATTGTTGGGATTTTGATGGGTTTGAAGTTGAAATAATTGTGATTAAATTCCTGAATTGTCAGGAGTGAGAAAAGCTTACCAGACAGCTGGTATCTGGTAAGCTTCTTACCAATTTATCTTATTACCATTTTTTTTGTTAACAGAGATTAGCTTGGCAAATCTTACCAGATAGCTGGTGTGCTATTTGAAGTACTTTGTAAAGTTAATAAGACTAAGACTGAAAAAGTCGTGGAAGTTTCTCTCGAGGTTAGTATTTTTTTTTTTAATAAATGAATTGATTTATACAAACATTTTTATCCTTCTTTCTCTGCTAAAGTGGTGCTCATTTTTAAGGATAAAAAACGATGGATTGGAGGTCATTACTAAATCATCAGAAGAAGAGGAGGTGGTGGACATCTTAACAAATTATAGGATCCTACCTCAGCATGAATGTCCTGTGAGTTAATGCAGACTTCTTTTCCTATTATTTAGTGCTATTATACTCATTAATAATAGTAGTATCGAACTTAGACAAAATGTAGAACCTATAATCTTCCTTAGAAATGTCTATTTGACCATTATGAGCTGCATTGTCATAATTTCATTTCGTTAATTTTGACATATGATGTGAATTGTGAAGTAGGATTCCAACATCACTTCAGGAATACAAATACTAACTTGTGGTCAATTGCTTTTATTTTGCAGTGCGTTTCTTTTCAATAAACAATTTTATTACTTCAGAGAATATAGACTTGTTTCATTTAGCTTTGAACTCAAATTACTTTTCCTTTAACTAACTATACAATCATCAATAGACAATTATGGGGAAAAAAATAACTTATGTGTACATTAGGGATATTTCCACATACTGCGAAAAATATATTTTTATATTTTGGACAAAGTAAAGGAAGTTTGATTTGCTTCAAGGAAGGTTATGGGGGCAGTGAACCAAAAGGAAAACACGAGATATTTTCGCAATGCTAATTGTGGAGTTATATGAGAATCAAAATTTTTTGAAAAATCAGTTATATGATTATCACACTTATCTAGAATTACATTTTGTAAGCAGACATTTTATTCTAACTAAAGTCATGTAGAAGGTATAAATTCGTTGTTATGTTTTTCCTTTTATTGGAGAACAGCTAAGGAAGGGCAGAACAAAGAATAAGAAAATGATGGTGAGGACAATGATGAGGATGAATTTGACTTGGATTTGGCATGGAAGATGCTAGATGTTGCTAGGGAAATTGTTGAAAAGCAATCAGGATATATAATTTAAAAAGTGGATATTTTGTCGGCTTTAGCGGAGGTGGATTTGGAAAGAAATATCTGTATTTTCGTTTTTATGGTTTTTATTATTTCAACATGCAGAGAGATTTTATGGGCTTTCTCTACTCATGTTTGATAAATTTTTTTTATGATTAGTGTGTGCTTCAATGTTTTACTCTGTCCAGAGGATGTTGAAACTTATCTAAGTGACTACTTGAAAGCGAGATCCATTTTGGAACACGTTGAACCTGACAGTCGTCTTATAGGTGAACTGTTTCCTTCCTAATTGTGAAAATACTTTTCATTTTTCGAGGAAGTAATTATAGGAGACTGTAGATGATTGTTTAGGTATATGCACTTTTTTTACCAGAATTTAGATCTCAATCCCATCTCTTCATATTTCTGTTAAATCATTCAGTTCCTTGACTGGAGATTTCAGTAACTTTAGAATATGTTTGTGTTTGAAAATTGGTTCTAAACTTGAAGAAGCTATTCTATATTTCCAAAAGGCTATATCAATTTACAGATCTCAAGAGCAGCGACTTATGAATGAAGTGAAGAACATATCAAGACCAGCTGAAATAGCATCTGCTTTTGTTGAGCAAGCTTCCAATATGTCCCAGTTAGGCAATCAGATAAATCGGTAAGAAGCACATTTATTTGTCAAATGTTGGTATGTAGCTTCTGGAAGCTACTTTGTTGAGTATTTCTGGAGAATCAAATTGTTGATTATTAACAGGAAGCATTTGATTCATTGGCAAGAGAGAGATTCTACAGCAGCATTGGAGAGGCTGCAAGCTTCTCTTTCTGAAGAGCTCTAGAGAACACAACAAGTCAATGCAAGTTCAAACCAAATGGTAAGTGGAGAAGATATGTTTCATTTTATATATTAGATAAATTTTTAATCCATCTTTCTTAAGTACGTTAAACTGAAAATTGCAGGCAGCATCCGAAATGGCAACTAATAGTACAAGTAATTTCCTTATTAGCTCTTTATGCTTGCTCTTAATCATTTCATTTGTACCAAATTTTGACCTTGGCATTTCTAGTCATCATTGCTTTCTAAAAATGAAAGATTTCATCCTGTAGATTTAAATATCCAAGTTCTCGAGTAATTTAATATGCCCGTCTTTTTTATTTTTCTCATCATCTAATTCTTCATTATCCTCTTTTAATGTGTTTGTAGTGAAGTTGCTTTGCTTTGCTTCCACCTTTGGAAACACTTTGCATTGTGGAGGAGACCTCTAAGAGAGACAAAGTTGTGGAGTCTTTGTGCAAAATTGGATCACAAATGAGAGAAAGTGATTTGGTTGATTCTTTGTACAAAATTGGATAGCAGATATGAGAGAGTGATTTGGTTGATTATTTTATTTCATAAACCTGGAAGAGTAAAAAAAATTGATACCACATGGTCTTTAGTAAGTCGAGAAGCTGACGGTGATGGGTCTTACTTTTATTGAACCTGTGATAACCTTTGGGAAACATTGCATCTGGAAATCTATTGATTGCATGAGAAAATCCACGAGAGAAATACATTCAGATAGTGACAGTTGATGGACATTAGTTTTGTGAATTTGAAATAAATTGTTTTTTTTTTAATTTAATTTATATTTCATAGTTTTGGTTTATGAGTTTTGAATATTGATTATCAATATCCAATTTGTAAATCTATTGATTGCATTAGAAAACCCATGGGAGAAATACATTCAGATAGTGACAGTTGATGGACATTAATTTTGTGAATTTATTTCAAATTCACATTGCATCTGTAAATTTATTGATTGCATGAGAAAACTCACGAGAGAAATACATTCAGATAGTGACAGTTGATGGATATTAGTTTTGTGAATTTGAAATAATTTTTTTTTTTAATTTAATTTATATTTCATAGTTTTTGGTTTATGAGTTTTGAATATTGATTATCAATATCCAATTATATTTCTTCTTGTTCATTACTTTATAATGCTATTTTGTTCATTGACACTTCTCACTCCAAACAAACATAATGATAATGTCATCCATGCATCGCACGGATATATATTAGTTAGTTTCTCAAACTAACAAGTTGTCTTTTTGTAAAACAAAAATCACAAACTAATAATCTAAAATAAAAGTTTCATTATGATCTAAACACAATTGAGAATTCAGCCTAGCATCATTATCAAGACTCCTAAATAAGACTTCAATTCTTCGATGGATGAAATCTTGATGCAAATCTTGAATTTCTCTTGTTCATTTTTTTCCAAGTAGGCTCCTTAATGTTAACCTGTTATTTTCGGCTATTCTGGTATTATCATATCCAATCCCAAAAACCTAATAGAAGTCATGTGTAAAAATAATAAAAAAAAAAAGGCCTGGATCCTTTTTTTCCCTAAGCGATCACTTGGGTAAAATATGGGCAATCGTCTAGAGTTAACAAAAATGGTTTTTCTGTCATCGAGTGCCCTTAGGCGATCACTTGGTTAAACCAAGGTGATCGCCTAGGGTAATTTCAATTCGCCAAGTTCGGTCCTCTAGCATTTATTGCAAGTCAGATCCTTCTTCTTTTGATTGATGTGGCTTAGTCTCTAAACTCTTGATTTCCTTGAATTTAACTCCTAATTGATTTTCGATTCTTGTCCTTCACTTCATTGTGTACAACTGAGTGTATAATGAATTTAATTTGTCTCAATGAATCCAACGTCTTTGCTGCTTTGGGTCAATAACTAAAACAAATATAGTTTTCCATGAACTAAGTAGAAAAACTATTAAAATGAAGAATCAATTTCTTAGTTTTAGAGTCCAAATAAGTATACAAAATAAACTTATCATCTCTAATCACAATTTTCCTTGACCGTGGATTGTAGTTATTATAAGCATTAATGCTTTAGTTGTAGCTAACAATAATGCATCTTAGATCTACGACCAAGCTCGCTTCTGAAAAAATTTGAAATGTTGGAATAAATAAGTACATATGTGCTAGTGTGCTACCAAAATCTTCTTACGTCATTTTTTAAGAAATGCGCCTCTTTAAGTTTGAGGCTTGGATGGTTATGTGACACTTGGCCTCCTATTTTCCGTTTGATTTGACATATTCTGGATTCTTCCTTGGTTTGCCTTACTTGGTGTTGAACCGTCACTTTGGCCTTCATTCAATCTTTTAATTTTAAGAGAGAGATTCTCCAGTTCTCTATCTTGAAAATCTAATTCGAGATGTTTCTACTTCTACACCCTCTTCTTTTTGATTTCTTTGTGAACATCAAGTGATATATGATCCTTGCTTGTTATATTGGTTGGGTTGTGGTTTTGTGGTGTTCGTGTGTAATCTAGTAACTTTAAGTAGTCTGAAGTTAGAAAGATAAGTTTAGCTCGATTCTTTTTGTAATCTGAACATTTTTCATATCTTGGTCGCCATTATTGGCCCTTGTTGTATACCGAGATGAGGTGGAGGATAAAATTCAACGGTCAAATAGTCAATGGTCAACAAATCTTTCGGTCAGTGAGGTAACCTAGATGAACAACTGATAGCTACAATCCGACTACCGAACCGAGGTGATCTACACGACCGACGTGATCTCAACGGGTGAGGTGATTTGAAGTGTGCGAGGCGAAGTTTTCAGACCCAAGGTGAATGGAACAAATCGAAGTGAAAATGGAGGCTCTGTAGAATGATCAAATCAACCATATTATGTGTCAGTAATCATCATTAACTGTAATGTGTCAGTATAATCATTTGATTTAAGTATGTCAGAAATGTTAATCACCATTATCAATCACATCCTGAAGATGTGATGTATTGTAATAATTATGTGTCACCTCCTATATTACTATAAATAGGAGACGTAAATGCTCATTCAGGAGCAATTAATAAAAGAAATTCTCTCAACTTTCGTCATTTGAATATTGTACCTCGACCTGACTATCAGATTAGCACCTAACTGAACACAAACTTATCTAGTTATAAATTCAGTTCACTCTTGATTTGATTACCTGTTCATATAAATCGTCCCTTCATTGTCATATAATTTCAATTATAAAAAGAGGGCCTGCGTACTTAGCCGAAAAAATCTAAACTCAAGTCATTCCAACGTGGAAAGTTAAAGTCATATTCAATATATTTGTTGACTAGCTTTGTGTTAAAAAGTGACATTAGCAAATTGGCGCTAGAAGAAGGACTCGTATCCTTGTGCCCAACAACTACATATCAACTTCACATTCATAATGAGTCATAAACATGGTTCCGGAAGTCATAGGACACATCATAGTAGTGCTTTACATCGAAGCACTCAGGGATCTAGAATGGCTGGTGCCTCACGACCTCCGATAGACCCAAACATGGAATTAGTTCTCAACTAGATGGAACATATCCAGAGAGATTGAAGAAATGAGAGGGACCGAAATCAAGATCCCAGGTGAAGCGCAATGTCAACCTCAGAGATCTAATGATCCATCTCGTTATGATCAAAGAAGGACTAAATACTCAGACTAGACCAGAAGTATAGTGGGAGAAAGCACACCTTGATCTCATAATCACAGGTTGCCAAGTTGGAGGAGACAACTAGAAGAGAGTGTGTTCAATAGATTGGGAGCACATTCAGAGAGACAGAATAGGGATGGAGGCGAAAGTGAAGCTGTAAATGCAAGAGGAAATGAGGACATGTCTCCAATCAAAAGAGGAGATCTGGAGAATCGTTAGGCGAGTAGTTCTACCTTCCACAAGAATCACACACTAATCCCCCCATCAAGTAAACCGGATCAAACAGAAATTGAACAACTTAAAAAGAGATTGTTCGATCTGGAATCAAAGCAAGAAGGTTCAGATTCTTCAAAACTGACCTCTAAGAGGACATCACCATTCAAAGAGATTAGCTTGGTGCAACCTCTACCGAGAAAAATGAAGATGCCACACCTAGCCGGATACAATGGTGAAACTAACCAGTGTCTCACTTGGATCAATATATGTTTTGGATGGAGCTTCAAGGGGCGAGTGATGCAATAATGTATAGAGCGATCCCCTTAACTCTTGGAGATCGGGCTCAACGATGGTTCTGCAATATATCTCCACATTCGATCTCCAGTTGGGCTCAATTAAGCACTCAATTTTTGAAACAATTCATGGGATCCAAGATTCTGAGCACTCCGAAGGAGAGTTTGGTAACAATCAGACAAGAGAAGACGAAGTCGCTGAAAAACTACCTCTGTCAGTTCAATAGGCAGATCATGGGAATGGAAAAGATTTCCAACGATGCATTATTGATGGCAGTCTGTTCAGGCCTGCAAGCACACACTTGTTTTTGGTGGTCAGTACACGAAGATGGGCCACAGACATATCAGGAATTTTTTAATAGGGCGGAGAAATAGAGATGGCAGTCTTTTCAGGCCTGCAAGCCCAAACTCGTTTTTGGTGGTCGGTACACGAAGATGGGCCATAGACATATCAGGAATTTTTTAATAGGGCGGAGAAATGGAGAGCACTTGGCATTTATATGCTGATGGATCTTCAGAGGGATAGAGATCCAGAGCTGGGGTTGTTCTCATCAGTCCAGTTAATCAGTTCTGCTACAATTCTTACCGTTTCAGCTTCAAAGCAATAAACAATGAAGCAGAATACGAAGCCTTGATCGTAGGGCTAGAGATGGCCCGAGCAATGGACGTCAATTGTCTAATCATACATATCGACTCTCAATTGGTGGTCAATAAGATTCTGGGGACATACGAGGCTAAATATGTGAAGATGGCAACATACCAAAAACTGGTTTCAAGAGAGATGAAAAACTTCAAACATACTGAGATTATTCAAATCCCCAGATCCAGGAATGGCCAAGCAGATGCTCTTGCTCGTTTGGCAACAAGTGAAGGAACAGTACAGCAGAAGTGTATTTCAATTGAGACTGTTATGCATTCAACACTGGACCCAAAAGTCTCGATCATTTCACAAGTCCGTTCTCGAACAACCTGGAGAGATGAGATCATTCAATACCTCTGTGATAAGTGTATTTTATATACTTATTTGTATGTCTAAATTAGAATATTATGTTGTCATTTTAGAAACATCCATGGTGCCAAAGTGAATAAATTAGAAGTTGAAGGGGCCAATTGAAGGATTTGAGAGTTGAAACTAGCTAATCGAAAAGATTTCAAAGTATGAGGACTAAATTGTTTCAATTGAAAGTGTAGGACTAAAGTTGCAAATAAAAGTCAAGGACCTACTTAAAAGAGTTTCAAAGTTGAAAATTGTGCCGGTAGTTAGACCTGTACAGCCTCGCGACATTACATTGCGACCGGCATGTGTTTTTTAGCAAATTGGACAGAACGGGTTACACCACAACGCATGGATTCAATAGCTTTTGCTCCTCTTTCACCTAGGTTTCTCCATGACATATATATACAACATTAGAGGCACGAATTCAAGGACCTTTGCCTCACTAAGAACATCATAGCATAGCAAAGGGGCGAGAGTTGAAGATCACGTGAAGCTTCAATACTTGCGCAAACTTTACATTCTCTTATGTTATTTTCAATGAACGCTATTATTTATTGTTTTTGTTTTTTAAACATGATGTGTAACTAAATTTTAATGTTGGGATGGACGATGTAGCCTAACTTAATTATTTTAATTTTCAAATTCCGTTGTTGATTAGTTGCATCTATTGATTTATTATTGTGTTTAATGTATGAGTTAACTGCCCACTAATTCACTATTTAATAAGTTATTTTCATAATCCGAGAGGTGAGTTAATAACTTAGATCAAGGTGATAAATCCAGTAATTAGACAAGAGATAGAGATATACTTTTGTTATTATTACGGTCGTGTGTGAATTCTTGTGTTTATTGTATCTAGATAAGGAATAATTCGGAAACTCTATAAAGAGTTGACTTATTTAGGTAGAATTGATTTAAACTCGAGAGAGGAATTTCAATATACATTAGTGAATTCGATCGAATGCATATTTAGAAAATAAAACTGAAATTTGAATCAATTTCATTGGTTAGGTGAAATCGTGAATCCCAACCACTTTACAAT
The DNA here is from genome assembly GCA_963555705.1 of Ligustrum vulgare. Taxonomy (NCBI): domain Eukaryota; kingdom Viridiplantae; phylum Streptophyta; class Magnoliopsida; order Lamiales; family Oleaceae; genus Ligustrum; species Ligustrum vulgare. Next base: position 42,817,206 of record OY743174.1, on the reverse strand, counting down.
TCTTTTTAAAAACAAAACAATTTCGCATTTTATTCTTTAGTCTAATTCTTTAGTTTTAATTTTAAACATCAAAATTCTTTTGTCCGTTCAAATAGGGATAAGAACTAACATATTTCGATACTTAATAGCAGTACTTGTGGGAACGATAATCCGGACTGTTAGGTCCACTTTATTACTTCTTACGACCTATACACTATCTGGTATATTTCGCGAACGAAATATTAGTGAACGTTTTGGCGCCGTTGTCGAGACTATTTTTATTAATATCGATACTCATTAATTCTTACTTTACTTTGAATTTTTTTTTTTTTTTTTGAATTTGAATTTTTGTTTAATTTAATTTATGTTTAAAAGATCTAAGTCTTGTGAATTGCTTCCTCTTGATACAAAAATTGAACGCACCTTTCGACAGAGGCATAGACAATAGTTAGAAGCAGCTCAACAAATAGATTTAGTCATGGCTAATAACAGAATTCAGAACAATCAGGGAAATCAGACTCGAAACTTTAAAAGAATCGTGGCGGAAGGACTGTCAAGAGTGTTATGGTCTTACAGAACAATGCACGGGATAGCTACCAGGAAAACTCCATTCACCCTAGCATTCAGAACCAAAGCAATGACTCCAATTGAAGTTGGGGTCCCATCTTTTAGAGTTTCTCATTTTAATGAACAATGCAATGATCAAGCGCTCACCGTAAAATTAGACTGGCTAAAGAAATGGGGTTACAAGCACATATCAGGAATGTCGTCTACAAGCAAAGGAACATGAGATACTATAATTCGAAAGTGGGGGCAAGGTGTAACGCCCCAGACTTTTTGGTTCCATAAACATTATAGTGTTACTAAAAACAACTTGAATTTCTTTACATAAGAACGGAAACGTAAAACAAAATAATTTTTTACTTTAAAAATAACTAGTATTCATAAATTTGCCAAACATTAAATTGAAAGTTTTTCCAATAAATCCATAATAACTTAATGACATAAACATGTTTGAATAATAAAAAGAGTTGAAATTGAAAACTTATGAATATGATTTATTCAAAATCCCTTGGCAGCCCTCGTCACTATTCCACCATAGATCCAATCGATCCCAAATTAGCCTGTAAAATGTTTTAAAATATGGAACGAGCATGCGAATATACTCAGTATAAATTTCATGCTAGTATTTTCACAATTTAATGTAAAAATCAAGTAAATTACGCACATAATATACTTTTATAGTGGAATAGAAATCCGACCATCTCATTCTCAATTTAGGTCATACACATTCTCAATCTCAATTTAGGGTCTAGTCCTATGAATGACTTATGTAAATCTACATAATACCCTTTGATGTTTCCCGCAAGATCCTCATTATTATTAATTCGGATCACATAATAGAACATAAATTACTCAAACTTTAAACATTATAGAGCGAAAATACATACCACTTGGCATGTAGAGAAATCCATACCTTAATACACTAGACGAACTTTGAAAGAAATGTGATTGCATGTTGAAATATTTTTCTGAAACTTTTACGTCGAGAAAGTATAATTTTTTTTATGTGGTGATTTGAACCGACTTCTGGAAAGCATTTTTATATAGATAAAAATCACTAACCAAGATGAAGACCTCATTTTGAGATGAAGTGCTTGTGTAAGGCGAATCCATTATGTTCAGGTCACTCCAAAATCATGATCGGATATGAGCTCAACGAAAAAAACAAGTTGTTTCACAAACTAGGAATTGAGTCAGCTTGCTACAGAACACATTGGTGAGTTTTGGACGAGAGATTAAACTGATTTATAGTTTGAAAAATGCTAAGTGTTCACTTCGGTTCGTATTAAACTAATTTACAGTTTGAAAAATGCTAAATGTTCACTTCGGTTCGTATTAAACTAATTAACACTTTGGAAAATGGCAGTGTTCACTTCGGTTCGTATTAAACTAATTTACAGTTTGAAAAATGCTAAGTGTTCACTTAGGTTCGTATTAAACTGATTCATAGTTTGGAAAATGGAAAATGTTTTCTTTGGTTCATATTAAACTAATTTATAGTTTGAAAAATGATGTGTGTCAACTTCGGTTTGTATTTAATTGAATCAGTTCAGTTTTGAATTTTTTGCATCGATATTAAACTGGCTCTGCATAATATTTTGCATGTTTTGTCAAATAATGAAACAAGTGTTGAGCTCGAAAGTTAAATTGTTCATTCAAAATGGGAAAAAGATTACATCAACATCGGTTCAAAAGAAAAAGGAAGGAATACAATGTTAAAACCCCGACCCGCGAGATCACGTATCAATCCTCCAGATCGATGGTCTCGTCATTAAGGTCGGTCTAGGAGTCATAAAGAGGAACAGTATGATCATTGGCCTCGGCAGGAAAGGACTCTTGATACTTTTTGTAGACCATCTCAAGTTTTTCCTTAAAAAAGGATGTGTCCACTTCGAGCCGCTTCACTTCGAAATCCTCCGCTATCTCCTTAAAAGTGAGATAGTAGGTCTCATCTATATCGTGCTCGTATTTGATCGAGTCCTTGAATTTTTCAATGGCCACCTTATAAGCCATATCAACAGCAACCTTCAAGTCTGCATTTTCATTCTTGAGGATGGCCTCACTTCTTCTAACCTCTTCCAGGTCGTGGGAAAAAATTTTGTTTGCCTCCTCAGGTCAGGTCACTCGCTCTTCAGAAAGATAGCCTACACCTTGAACTTAGACAGTTCCTTATTGGATTCCCTTAGCCTTGTGACCTCTTCTAGGGCATCTCTCAACTTCACCTCAACCTCACTTGTGGCCTTCGCTTCCAGTTCAAACATGGCTTTGGCCTAAATGGGCTATACACGTAGCCAAGACAGTTCCTTATTGGATTCCCTTAGCCTTGTGACCTCTTCTAGGGCATCTCTCAACTTCACCTCAACCTCACTCAGGGGCGGAGGCAAGGGGTGGCTATACTGGGCCATGGCCCACCCCAAAATCTGAAAAACCTTTAGTGACAAATAAAAAAAAAAAAAAAAATTCTTCATTGGCCCAGCCCAAAAGTCCTCCAGGCCCACCCCATGTCTTAAGCCTGGCTCCGCCCCTGACCTCACTTGTGGCCTTCGCTTCCAGTTCAAACATGGCTTTGGCCTAAATGGGCTATACACGTAGCCAAGAGGTCATCAACCGGCATGTCCTCACAAAATTTTTCATGTTGAGGTGTCCACGTCAACAGGGACATCTATGGCCACCTTTGTTCAATCTAGAATTTTCATCAGACCAACGGAGTTGGATTAGAAGTAGCGACATACTCCCTATAGATCTTGGGGCGAGCTCCTTTCAGCAAGCTCACCAGATCATCTCAAACTGAGTTCACCCCAGAAATGAACCCTCTTCAATTGAAGCTGATCGTGGTGATCCAGCTCGGTTGCCAACCATCTGTGGCGGAGGAGGCATGGAGGAATCCAGTTGATCCCTTGGAGGTGTATTTTTCCTCAGTTTCTTCTGAGGGGCGGAGGAGGAGCTTGAGTCTTTTTGCGAGGAGGTGACCTCCTCGTTGATTGCTTTTGGGCTGTTATTTTGCGAGCCTCGGCCTCAGCGTTAGCTCTTTTATTTTCTTTCATGGACTCCATTTTCCTCTTTCCTTTTCGAGCTGATATCATACATGAAGAAAAATATTATTAAGTGCCCACCTCGAATTGAAATGTTAAAGGGATCGGTTCGAAATTATCAGGGCTTACCCTTGGGAGGTGGAGGGTAGTAGTCTGAAGGATCGATGAATGTCAAATCGGAATCGAATAACCATTCCTCGGTTAATAGTTCTTTAACCGACCTGAACCAATCATGTTGTTCCTTCAAATTGAGGATCTTCTTGATAACTTCCTTGTCCAGTTTCAGCTCTCTCACCTCTACAAAAAAATGAGATGACTAATATTAGAACTTTTCAGCTCAAAAGTAATACAAGACGGAAACTTACTAAATTTTGCCCTATATTGAACTGGTAAGGCAGAACTGATTATCACATAGGTAGGGACTAGTCCATTTCCCTCCAACGTAGAACCATTTTTCTTTCCACCAACGGAATGATTTAGGTAGGTCTATTATTAATTTATTCCCCTCAAATATAGACTTGGTCATATCATAAAACCACCCTATGTTTTTTCCATCGACTCGAAATTGGTAGGCGAAATTAAACTCATCTATCGTGTGATCTTTATAGCCCATCCGATTGAAAAGGGAGATGTAATCCAAAATATACCTCCAACCAATGGGATGTATTTAGGTTGGAGCGACCCCCCAAGATTGGAGGTAGTCCATTATTACAAAGGGGAGGGCGAACCGCACACTTGCCTCAAGAATTTGGTAGTTGGCAGCAACACAACCGTGAGGTGGTTGGTCATCCCATTCAAGATTTTCAGGAAGGAAAAAATAAACATAATTTGGGATCCTGTACTTAATTTTCCACAAAATCATTTCGTCTTTTGTGGCTTCGGACCGGAAATTTTTACAGGCGAAATCAAAGCAATGAATAGCCCACGGATCATGTAGTTTAAAAGAACTTGGTTCAAGACGAGGCAAGAATAGCGAGAGGGTCAGGTTGTAGAATTTCACCCTCCTCCTCGTTTCAAAAAAGACACTGGGTCTCTCTACTTTCATTCCACGAGGCGCTTGGTTCAGCTTCATCACCTCTATCATCTGACCTCACTCCACTCTCACTACTACCTAAACTCCCACTCATTTTCAGTTACTTAAATTACAATTTGAAAACTTAGAAAAAAAATTCAAGTTTTAATGGTTGTAAAGGAAAATGAGGTGAAATTACTAACCCTTTTATAGGAATTGGAGAGACAACGCTTAGAATGAAAAGATGTGTCATCATTATGATGATAATTACACTTGATCCAAGGACTGATCCACCAATCAGATAAAGACACCTAGCCGAAATAATTGTGGAATTTAAAGAGCCAAGAGTGTACAATAAATGGGTAATAATTGGATAATTTTGAGACCCATCCTCAGATATTTCGAACCGATCTCGAGGAAATATTTGTTGTATACTGAGCTGAGGTGGAGGATAAAATTCAACTATCAAAAAGTCAATGGTTAACAAATCTTTTAGTCAACGAGGGAACCTGGATGAACAAATGAAAGCTACATTCCGACTATCGAACCGAGGTGATCTACACGACCAATGTGAACTCACCGGGAGAGGTGATTTCACATGTGCGAGGTGAAATTGTCAGACCAAAGGTGAATAGAACAAACTGAGGAGAAAACGGAGGCTCTGTAGAATGGTCAAATAACAGTATTATATGTCAGTAATCATCTTAATTGCAATGTGTCAGTTAATCATTTGATATAAGTCTGTCAGAAATGTCAATTACCATTATCAATCACATCTTGGAGACGCGATGTATTGTAATAATTATGTCTCACATCCTATATTACTATAAATAGGAGATATAAATGCTCATTCAGGGGCAATTAATACAAGAAACTCTCTCAACTTTCGTCATTTGAATATTATTCCTCGACCTGACTATCAGATCAGCACTGAACTGAACACAAACTTATTCCGTTAAAATTCAGTTTGCTCTTGATCTAATTAAATGTTCATATAAATCGTCCCCTTCATTGTCATCTAATTTCAATATGAAAAGAAGACCTATGTACTTAGCCAAAAAATTCTAAATTCAATTCATTCCAACATGGAAAGTAAAAGTCATATTCAATATATTTGTTGACTAGCTTTGTGTCAAAAAGTGACATCAACAGGCCTATACTGTAATATCAAGCTTCAGTTAAAAAATATAATGTGTTTATTTTAGGGTGAACACGGTTTGGTTTGGGCGGTTTTGAGCGAAATTTCAAACAAAATCGTTTAAAACAGTTTGACATTTTTCCAAACCAAACCAAATCTTTTATTTCCTTGACCAAACCAAATCAAACAACTATTTTCAGTTTGGTGTGGTTTAACACTGCCGTTTGCAATCAAACAAATTAGTAGATCCTAAACCAATTAACATTCTTGTATGATAATGCAATAATGAATGAATGAATGATTAATCTACCAATTGCAAAGATCACAGGTTTCACAATCGATACACAATATTAAATGAAGGATCAACACCAATTTTGAGGTCGACTAAAAAATAAACACCAACCGTTACGTAGATTGTGTTAAAATGTGTTCTTGGATTTTTCTCGAGATGCAACTCATATTGGCGAGGAGATTACTCTGGCAGGTTGTAACTACAAATGAGATTTACTTCTTTAAAATAATTTACAGAAATAAAAGATAACACACCGTGTTAATGCAAGAGTATTTATTCTATTCTGTGTGCTGTAAATCTGTGTCCTAATAAGTTCTCTTATAATTTGTTTATAAAGTTCTTCAATGGAAACTGCATACCTCATTTTAACTTTTCTGCAGCATTCAGTAGTTCTAGTTGGGAATGAAGTTGGATTGCTTATAAAAGGGATCAAATAGGTATAGATTAGAACACGACTTTATTCCTCAAAAAATCCCACATTTTTTGCAATCGACGGAGGCTAGAAATCTATTAAGAAGACGTCAAAATTTCGATAAAAGTTATTTTATAACTCGTTTCTGCTTGAAAGAGAAATCAAAACAGTACTCAAAATGACTTAAAAGTTTCAATAACAATCTGAATTTGATAAGCTATTCCCTTAGTGATTTTTTATTTTTTATAATTTGTTAAAACTTGGCGGGTTGCGATTTGAAACCACGACTTTGACAATTGAAACAAAAACCAAACTGTTTAAAGTGGTTTGAATTTTTTTTTTAAAACCAATCCTAATCATTATTGTGATTTGGTTCGATTTTGCGGGTTGAATGTTTATTTGTTCACCCTTAAAGCATCCACAATGAACAAGTTAAATATACCTAACTACATAAGCATAAAATTACATGTTAAATTCCACATCCTCATGTTAAAGTTAACGCATACAAATTGCTATAATGGATAGGTTAATTTTTACCTAATTCCAAAAATAGAATAAATATTTATTTTTAAAAAGCAAAATTTATATATTAATATGGTACTCATTTTGAAGATCTCATTAAATTATATAATATAAAATTAACAAAAAAAATTATTTTATTTATCAATATTAAAAAATTTAAAGAAGAAAAGAAAAAAAAAAGAATAAGATTTTTGGGAAATTTTTCAACTTAATATTGTCATATCATCCACTAAGTTGCTAGCCAAATTTAACATACAAGTTAACACATACTAAAAAAGATTCCCTTAACATTTGTTTTAACATGCCGATTGTACACATTTTTTTAACCTCTTCCTAACTTCACTAAAATGTGTTTTAGTCCATCCATTGTGGATACTCTTAACATTTGTTTTAACATGTTCATTGTACACATTTTTTCAACATCTTACTAACTTACTTCACTAACATGTGTTTTAGTCCATCCATTGTGGATGCTCTTAACATTTATTTTAACATGTCCATTGTACACATTTTTTCAACATCTTCCTAACTTACTTCTCTAACATGTGTTTTAGTTTATCCATTGTGGATGCTCTTCTTAGTTGATCTTTTAATTTTCTAAAGTATTTTGAGTATTTGTCAATCAGTTTTCCCACCTTAAATCAATCAAACGAAGCGGAAACACAAAACACAAATAACTGAAGAAAAGAGAAAACAAAGAATTTAATGTGGCTCCGCTGATCGCTGATAATCATGAGAGAAGAACATTTTTTATTAGATGGTGAAAGAAACACACTTATACAATTTTTCTCTCATCCTCACAACTTCTCCCCATACAACATTAGAAAGAACGATGTACGCAATGTTTTCACTCGTGCAGTTTTCTTCCAATTCATCACGCACAGCTTTTCCCATTCAGCAATGAATTCACCACAAGAATCAATTCTCAATTACTATCCATATACAATCCATCTCAAGAACACTAAATATAAAAAACAATATGCACCTCAACGGTCTCTTTGAACTTCCTGCCATGTGCCATCATCACCATTGTTAATAAATTTCATTCTCTATCAATGTGTAATTCAACAAAACACTCAACGTAATACATCCCCGTGAACACGCCTTCTTTTTTCTTCCTTTTTTTCTTCACCCTCACTTTTCACACACAGTGGCTGCCCCTCTCACACTCTTTTGCTGACTGCCTTTTTCTCTCTTTTCAACTGTCCCTGACTCTCATTTTTTTTTTTCTCTCATAATTTTTTTCTTTCCACGGTTACACCTAATATATAAGTGAAGATGGGTGCCCTTAATGGGCTTTAATCACTTACAAACCTAGCCCAGTGAAATTTGATTTCCTTGCTGCCGTTCCTTCTCCTTTATTCCAATTATATGTTATATATTATATACTTGGCTTCTTCTCATTTTATATTCTATTGGCTGCCTTTGATTCATAAAGTTTTTCATGGAAAAGAAAAAGTTTTCCATCTTTCATCCATTTTTATTGTTTGAAACACCAAATTTACATTAGAAAAACATTTTCCACATTTCAGTCCATGCGCCCATCTTTCACCTAAACGAGGAAACGATTTTCTTTGCTATCTGATGGAATTTATTTTCTTGGTTAGTTGGAAAATAATTTTGCGTCACGTTTGATCAATTTTGTTGTTGTTAATTAATTTTTCAGAAATTAACATTATTATTATCAAGTACAAATGTATGAAAAAATAAAAATAAAAAAAAAAATATATATATATATATATATATATATATATATATATATATATATATATATATATATATATATATATATATATATATGCCATAGAAAAAATGTCAATTAAACAATAAAAGTTAAAAAATTTCCTACTTTTTTCACCTAGAAAATTAAATCAATCAAACATATTTAACATCGAATTCCCGGTAATTCAATTCTCTGGGATTCATTTTCTTTCCACCCAAATTCAACATTCGCTATCAAACGCAACCTAACTAGTATATCCTACGTGCGTTGCACATCCTAATGCAGAAATACGCTTTCTGTTCACGTTCGTAATGCACTTTCTTTCTTCTTTCTCACTTTATTGACGTCCTAGAATCTTCCAAAGTTCGTTGGTCTCGTCTCTGTAACACATTATCTGTCTTCACTGGAACCCTAAGTTGAACCACCTCCATCCTCAGCTTCTTTGTGTTTTCTCTCCATCCCTTTCAAACCATCGTCTTGTCGTCGACAGCAACTCAACAAGAGAATCGAAATCAAAAGCCTTGCAGATTTCACGATAATTCTCTCTTTCTCTCGCGCCTAACAAATGATTTTTGTGCTTTCAATTTGGCTTCTACTCCTGAATTTTTTTTATGCATTTTTTAATTCATATTTTGCTCTAATTAGTTTGAGTATTTCATCGGTATTTCATTGAATTTTAAGGATGGAAGACTCGGCTTCTCAATGATGTCAATATTGTGATCAAGAAATAATTGTGACCTATAAAATTCGTGATTTGTGGCCGATAAATAAGTTGTGACTTACAAAATTTGTAATTTGTGATCGAAAAATAAGTTGTAACTTATAAAATTCGTAATTGTGACTGAAAAAAAGTTGTGACCAGTAAAATTCATTATTTGTGACTGAGAAGTAAGTTATGACTCATAAATTTTTAATTGTTACCGAGAAATATTAATGACCGATAAGTAAGTCGTGGACTTTAATATTTATTCATTAAAACTTTGGCACATAAATTATTTTGGATCAAAACCCAACATGTTATCCTTATCTTAGTGGTATTGACTAAGATCAATTGAAATAACAACTTAGGATGTTGGAGGAAAGATTTATCTCAAAATAATTAGCTTATAGATTTCGTCCTTGTTTAGTAGGAATTAAAATTCATATTTTAATTTATGTCAAAATTAACAATCAATTTTATTTACATATTTCATGGGTCCACAAAATTTAAACTACACATTTTATTAACTTTTATCAAACATATATTAAGCTCTCAAATCAATTTTTAACCACATATATTTTATCTGCACATTTCAATCACATCAACCACATATTTTATCTAGATAGTATAAAAAAATGTTTGAAACACTATTTTTTTAACAAAAAATCAAATTTTAATCTTCATCAAACAGGATTCATCTATCAAAGTGAAATGATACCTCTAAGCATAGCGACTACGTGAAATCTTATGATATTTTTACTTTATCTCACCATCATCTGGAATAATTAAAATTTCGTGCCGTAATCTACGTTAATTGGAGTTAGGTCATATATTCCCTGTTTTGAGTTTATTTTTCTTTTTATTTCAGTATAAATGATGCTCCAACCTTACATTTATTAATAAATTTTATTTAGTGAGTCCATTTTATTATAAAGTAAAAATGGAAGGACAATCAAAATTATTGACTTTTCATAAAAATGATTCAATGAGATATTGGCATATATTCGTTTATAAATAAAATTTATAAATACTACTCCTTCTGTCCCAATTATATAGACCATCTTTCTTTTTTTTGTCCCAATTATATAAACTTGTTTCTTCATTTGAGGTATTTATTTTGTATATTTACCAATGTACCCTATTTATTCCAACATAATAGTTTTGACATTAAATAAGGGTAAATAAAAAATTTTCTTCACAAAAATTATTTTTTTAATGACATAAAATATGTTTTCTTAATCAGTGTGAAAAGTCAAACAAACCTATATAATTAGAAGGGGTTGAGCAATGTTTACCGAACAGACGTTTGCAAATTGAATTTTTACGAGATAATTCACAGGACTCTCAGAAAGATTTCTTATTCATACTAGTAGGACCTGGTACAAATCCTAAGCATTCACAGCATACAAGCGTAGGGGGGTAGGGAATTGCACTGCATCATTCCCATAGCAAAACCTTTTATTCAATTGTTCGGCTGTAGACGACTATTGTAATTTGGTTACATGTCGGAGAGATCAGCTGATTTTCCAAATAGCCCATGAACAACATAGAGAGTGTATTCCAAAATAACATGTCCCGTGGCAGTGTCTACGGAATAAGTACTCGTAAGGGCATATCCCCGTGCCATCCGGAAAACACCAGTGCCACCAACAATGGCATATTCACTATATTTATCCCCACCAGTTCTACCCAACATCCAGACACTGCTCCCATTATAAATGCCTGACTGGATTACAACATTGAGGCTCATAAGCGGTGCCGATTCCTTCAAGTCTGCGAAAGTAACTTGGCCCTGAAGCCGTCCCAGTTTCTTCGAGTTGGGATCGGAAGTTGCTGTTATTAGGTCATCCACGACCTTAACGAGGCCAAATTGTGTGGGTGAATTGGAAGTGATTTTGGCACTTGCAACCTCCCAAACAGTTTGATTTGGACCACTTAGTCTGTCTTGAATATAGAAATGAAGTTTGGTGACTTTGGCATTGGCAAAGACACCTAACATGGCTAAGGTAAATACAAAAAGCATTGAATTTGTTGCCATGATAATTTTGCTTTCTCTCTCTCAGTGAGCAAGTTATTTTTGTATATCAAAAGCCCACAATATATAGAGGAACCGCCAAGGAAAAGATAAAGATGGATAAATGGCATGCTTTTCTCATGGGATATACGTTTGCAACTTATTCTAGAATTAGCACCTTTTTTGGTTTATATCTTCATTCTAAAAAACTCGCTTACTCTTACGTTAAATTGCACTTAAGTTTGAAATTTGACCTTCATGCTCCGCGCTTGACTCTCGCTTTACTCGCACATTGCTGGGCTTTTTTCGCACTTAAATATTTTTAAGTTTGAAGTTCGATCTCTCCACTTTATCACGTTTTACGCTTTTTAAAACACTCAAGTACATAATAATATTAAGCCCCTCTTTGATAAGGTGGTCCTAACCACATTAATTTGATAAATGTTTTTGTTCGTGTTAAGTAATTCATCTCCATTCAACTTGATAATTGAATGGAGTTCCAAGTCCACGTCTTCATTTCTTGTTTAATTAAGAATGGAGTTCTTTTTATTATTAATTTTTTTTTTAGGGTACTAAGTTTGAATTCTCCATCACTCACCCAAACTTCATATTAAAATGTTATTTAAAAATATCAATTAAAAATATTTTCATAAAAATACTATTTTATTTATTCATTTTCTAAAAATCAGTATTACAAAATTTATTTCCTAAAAAAGGAGGCATGGTAAGGCAGAATTTTGAATTGATTTTGGTTGCATATGTAAAATTATTTTTAAAAGGGAAAATTGTAGCAGTGGTCCCTAATCTTTCAATTTTTTATGGACTTTACATAAATCTTTATTTTATGCCACCCACAGTCCCGAACCTTTCAAATAAATGCACCTGGAGTCCAAATGAATGGAAACCGTCCAACTTGACTGTTAGTTGACTAATAAAACTGACATTTGATCAATTTAAAGGGTAAAATGGTATTTTACTATTTAACCTTATAAAACAATTAAAATAATAAAAAGAAAATAAAAAGAAAATGAAGAAAACTATTCACTTCTTCTTTACCTCCATCCCATACTCACCCACCCACACACCTACAACTCTCTCTCGCAGGAGAACAACCAACTGCAGGATCTGGGGTGGCGACGCTACTCAAAGTAGCAGCTCGACAGCCGCATTTCCTCAACCCTGAATTCCTCAAAGACCTTTTTTTATTCGACAATCTCCTTGACTTGTTTGATTCCAATTCTGACGGTGAAAACAAATTCACTTCCTCCTTCAAGACTCAGCTGTTTAAGGAAGAACCCAAGCTGGAAAAGGAGATCATCTGCATAATCCTCGGTAGCAAAAGTGAAACTTTGAAGCCCAGCTCGAGTCAAGTTGTGATGGTCAGCTAGCACCATATTTCTTTTGGGTTTCACAAGGATAATGGGTCGGATTACCAGGTCTAGGAATGGCATGGGTGTACACCAGAGTATTTTTATGGGAACTATTGTGAGAGAGTTAGTGCAGTCAAAAGGCAAATGAAGGAGGGAAGAACGAAAGTGACGATAATGATGTGAATGGGAAGGAACAAAATGAGGATAAGGTGAAGAATGTGGGTTTGAAGGAACTGATTAATTATATCGTTTAGTTCCCGATGTGAAAGAGAGATGTGGGTGGGCGGGTGAGGGTGGGGTGGGGTGAACAATTTTCTTCATTTTCTTTTTATTTTCTTTTGGTTATTTTAATTAATTGTGTTTTAGGATTAAATAGTAAAATTATCCTTTTGCCCTTTAAATTGATTAAAATTGATAAGAGGTCAGTTTTATTGGTCAATTAATAGTTAAATTGAGCGATTTTCATCCATTTGGACTTCGGGTATGTATTTTTTAAAGGATTTGGACTGTGAATGACACAAAATAAAGATTTGAATAAAATTTACAAAAAAATTAAAGATTTGAGATCGTTGCTGCAATTTTTCTTTATTAAAATTCACGTGATAATCAAGGCAGGATATTTTAATTTCGGAAGGCCCACAAATATGATATCTTTAACTATGGACAGTGACGGGTGACCCCAGGCCCCAGCTGAAACTGAATTCACAGCTGGAGGTAGTACACACAATTATTTGAATTCACGTGACAATGATATGTTATTGCCTCCTTTTGATAACGATGAATAGTTTATAAATTAATTTTATTATCTTATTTGGACTATGCCTATGGTGTAGATCTACACTGTGGGTACAAAATGCTTGAATAAGGTCTTCATTAATAAACAAGTCGATTTCGATGGTCCATCTGCAAAATGCCATTAATTATATCTAGAAAAATGTCATTTTGTATCGATGGTTTTACAGAATTTTTTGTATCGAAAGTATGATGATCGTTGATCAATGTGTGATGTGATATGTTGAAAAAAAAAAATTGTGTCATGTGTTAAATCTGTATACCCATCAGTACAAGTTTCTGTACGAATAGCCCGGTTGTTATATCTATTCTTAGTCCTCTTACTATAAATGGGAGGAAATTATGGCATTAATTCTCTTACTAGTTTTAGTCGAAAATATTTATTGATGTGTACAATTTTGGGTGGACCTGAGCCCTCCCAAAATCATCCAACCCAAGCACTTTCCATATTATTTTATGAAATTAATTTAATCTAGTACAAATAACAACTAACGATTAAATTAAAACAAAATTTCTCATTATTCCTTGTAAAGAACTTGCTCGACATGGGTGAATCAAGGATAAAATATCTCACATTATACTTCGAAATGTATCGATTGATTATTTTTTAGATGAATATACTTATTTCAAACCACTGCAAAGCCTTTTATTAGTGGATAAATATGGTTATATATTGGAGAGGTTAGATGATTCTCCGAATACCTCATAAACATAAATCCAAAAACAACATATCCAGTGGCAATATCCGTGGAATAAATATTCATATTAGCATATCCCTTTGCCATTCGAAAAATACAAGTGCCAACAACAACATGATATTCACGATATGGTTCCGAATTCCGATGCAGGATTTCTTCCCACAGAAAGATTGTGCTCCCATCCGAAGGTAAATGCCCGAATTCAATGTTGGAAATAGTGTTGAAATGGGTCAAATTTGACCAATTATTTGAGTGGTCCTTAAATCCGTTTCGTAGCTATGAGGAGTCCAAAAGCTTCCTCCAGAGCTCAATTCTTTTTGAAAAATATGTATTTTCTACTCAAGAGCCTCTCCTAGAATAATGGATAAATTAAGAAATGACAACGAGACGGATTTGAATCTGGAATGTCAATCCCCATTGGAGATTTACCTCCCCCTCCCCGTCCACGTCTCCGTCCCTGCCCCGACCCATCCCTGTCCCGTCCCGTCCCGGTCTAAGGGGGGTCAGGTCGGGGCTGGGGCGGGGACGGGGATGACGTGGGTCGGGGATGTCCATAATCCCCATTTATGTCCCAGTTTATTATTATATATATATTTTTGTCAATTAATGTCTTTTTATAATGATTATCTAATGTCTTAGTTATACAAATTATTTTCTTAAAGTATGATTATTTTACAAAATTATCGTTTAATAGCTCTAAAGAATGACCAACATCAATAAAAAAATTCATAATAACTTTTATAGAATAGTACAAGTTTAATTATGTTAAGAAGTATGTTCGGAGAGAATGAGATGTGACTTGAGTGAGAGATGAAGAGTAGTATCAAGTTGAAATGTAGAGCTTGGTTTTGAAATTATATATTTGGGCATTGGGTGATTCATGACACTTTTAATTTGTTTGAATTTTTTTTAATTGAACTTATTAATAAGGGATGGTTTCGGGGTGAGGATTGGGCGAGGATGGGAATTTGATAACAATCCTCATCCCCGTCCCATCCCCGGTCGGGTATACTTTTTCATCTCTGTCTCCGCCCCATCCCCGTCATTGTCGGGGATTTCCCACCCCGTTCGGGGCTGGTCCCCGTCAGTTCGGGGATTCTCCGCCCCATTGCCATCTCCAGATAAATATATGTTTTTATAGTCAAAACTTATGTGCCAGTTACTTCCGAGTAGAAGTTGAATAGGACAAGGAAACAAAATATTTTCTGCTTGCGGTCGCTTGGCTTTCCATGTTTACTTGCTAATGATGATTTTCCATTGCTTGCAATCGCAAGGCCTTTAATTTTGTTCCCCATTCAACATGGTCCCCAGATTTAGTTTGATCTTTTATTATTTGTATTATGAGTCCTTTATCTTCAAATCTCAATTCAATCATCATTGTCCACAACCATCCGTGATTGATATATTACAAGTTTTAAAAGTTTACAGCTGAGTTTCTTAATTTTTCCAATGTAGAATTCAACTCCCGAAACTTGTGAATCGCCTCAATTTAATCTCATGTTTTTCTAATTGATCACGTATGATGCGGTAAAAAATCCTAACATTGACATGGCCGGATCTGGTGATGCTTGATCGCTAGAAAAAATGAATGAACTCGTCTTAGATGACCTGCAAAAAGGCGAGGAAGATTCTCTCTGTCGCCCCTCCGGTGTGAGAACTAGTATTCTGGAGAAAAATAGGGAGATAATATATAACTGAAAAACGTAAAGAATATTGAATGAATCATATGTGATCAAAGGAGCTGTATTTATAGGGTTGAAAAGCCCATAAGCCTTTTTAATTAAAGAATGAGTCATTTAGTTATAAACTTACCTTTTAGGAGGAGTTCTAAACTATAAGGATTCAGTTCCATTTTTTAGAATATTTCCTTCTGGAATACATGTTGCCTTGAGGCCAAAGAATATGGCCCATTAATGAGGCCCGTCGATGAAAGAGATTTGGAGGCCTGCTTGCTTGGAACTCAAATCGGGAAGTCCCGACATGATCCATTAGTGTCAACTCAAAGTGGAATTATCAACTGGATGTGCTCGGGCACAAGGTTCAACCTTGAAGCCCGTAATACGTTTTGACTGAAGATAGGTCAGCCAATCCCGACCATAAGAATATCTGAAGGAACTCGGGCACATGTGTTACCGGGCATTTATGTCCGACCATATTACCCCATAGGCTGTAAGATTAGACAAGTCGGGCATAAGATGGTGCCCATAGAAAGATGGGTCGACCAGTTATAATCTCGTGTCAAGCTCATCTTTGGACGTCGTGAAATTGTCCGATCATTAGCCCCCATGCATCAGAGATTTGGAAAATATCCCTGAATGCATTTATTCTATTTTTTACAGCTTATCATATTTATTTCTGACGGCTAATGAAGCGTTTTGCCAACTCATGTACTTTAATGCTTTAGGGTTAACAAATGGTTCTATCTTAGATACATGACAAGTGGCAGGGGGAGGGTTAAGATTTTGAATTTTTCTCGCCTAATTTTTTCAATATATATGTGGTCCCCATAATCTCATTTCTTTTACTTTGCTAATTTGCGAAAGATCAGAGAACTCGTCGGGCCACCATCACGACCACTCCTTCAACAAAAACTTCCTAGCATTTGAGGTAAGCTCGACCTACCCTGACCTTTGTAACTTTTTTATTTATTCTAGGAAGATATGGCTAGACATGTGACAATGGATGACCTTAGGGAGGTAGAAAATTTAGACGAACCCTTAGAGGTCGAGCCTTAGGTTTCTACGAGCCCCCACCCGATTTTGAAGAGGGTGAATCTGATAATGGAGAGGAGGTTGAGGAAAATCCTCGAGTAGTAAGGGAACCTAGACGGACCGAGCTTGAGCTCCGGTCTACTATAACAAAATGAAAGAACACATGATCAAGGTCGACATGAGGAGGTATAGGTTAGTAGATAGGTACACTGCTAGGGTTCCGGATAGGGACAAGTATTCCTATCATTGTCTGGAAGGGGAGATAGTCGTATATCACGAGGCCTTACTGACCGGGCTCAAGTTCCCTCTTCACCACTTTTTTGTGGACTTCTTACGAACTGAGAGCATATTGCTCGGTCAGCTAGCCCCCAATGGGTGGAGGATCCTCGTATATTTTTTCATACTTTGTAGAAGTTTAGGAATAGAGCCTACTGTTAACCTTTGCAAATGTCTGTTAGAGCTTAAGTACCTACCCCGATGTAATAGCTTTGTTTATCTGTGCGGGAAGGGTAGGTTTGAGGTTCCATGGGTCCCGTCTTCTATCAAATATTGGAAAGAAAGGTTTTTCTTTATAAAATCGAGAGAGGGCGAGACTAGATGTGTCAAGACGGATGGACCGACCAGACTCGTAAAAATCGGCCCAGATCAACCCGAGATCGCGAGCAGACCCATGACCCGTACGGGCTGTTAATGGGTCAAGAAGTTGAGAACTGCGGGTTTCGCGGGTCAAACCTTTGCGGGCCCGTGAAAAAAAATGGTTTTTATTAAATATGACATCATTGAAAATCTTACTTCTTCTACAAACTCTAATACAACTTTTAAAGCAAAATCTTTTTTTTTTTCTCTCCAATAGCTAAGAAACATAATGTTCTCTGATAATAGTAATTACAAATACATTTAGCATTTAATTGTTATTTGTTTATATTTTATTTAAATTTGCAAATTTATAAGTAATTCATGTAACATAAAATATAAATTAAATTCTATGTAAATATTTTATGGTATAAATATGAATTTATCATTTTCTATTTAGAAATTTGACAAGAATTGCAATAAATATGAAAAAAAAAATCTATATTTTTATTCATACAGGTCAAATAAGAACGAACCATGACCCGCATGGGCCAGCGGGCGGGCCTGGGTGGTAATTTAAAATTTGTGGGCTGACCCGAAACCCGCAGTGGGCTGGCTTTTTTCCAAGCGGGCCGTTATCGAGCTTTTATACTGGCCAGTCGACCGGGCTCGGACCACCCGGATTGACACCTCTAGGCGAGACCTTATTCTGGCAGACCGTTAGAAGACTCGATGTTGATAATTTTAATGGAATGGGTAGTATAAGTGAGGAGGTTGTGACAGAGCTCATGGGTGATGCGGTCCGGGTTTGTGATTTTGGTTTGCTGGCCGAGGAAACCAATGATCTTGTGATAAGCGAGATTCTAGATCAGGATGGACTCGACTTTCAGCCCGTTAGGCCCCAGCCTCTCACATTACGTAGTAAATATTGCTCTACTTCTTTTGTAGCAAATACCCTCCCCTGTTTTTTTTTTCCTCTTGACTTTGCCTTTTACCAGGGATAACAGTAGAGGACGGGGTAACCCGGAGACGCACCCAGAAAAGATCAAAAACTGCCCGGTCTGCCCCAGGGCAAACCTCACAATCTAACGAGGATGTTCCTCGCCCGAGAACTGACAGGCAGCAGAGAGGCCGGGCTCCCCCGGCGTCAGAGTCAGATCATGAGGCTAAGAACCCTACTTTGGCCGATTGTAGGAGGAGAATGCAAGACTCCCTGTATCCCGACTTGGTAAAGAAGTACCAGTATGAGGTCAACCTTGAACAAGGAGTTGACCACATCATGAGTGCGGCCCTTCAGGTAAAATTTAGGTTGGTAAGAATTCCATTGTTTTATTGTAGAGAATTTTCCTAACTTAATTTCTCGACTTGTAGATGCTGAGTATCACTCGAGGAGTAGCCTCCAGAGTATTGAACGGGGGGGAGACAGCCAGCCAGCTGGTTCAGTCCATGCAGTATGAAGCCACCAGGGCAAACGCCGCGGAGGAGAAGCTCTTGCTGATCTCGAAGTGGCCGTCCAAGAGCGCGAATTATCCCGAGAAGAAGTCGCTAAATTGACAGAGGAATTGTGTCTCGCCCAGGAGCAAGAGGTCCAAGCCCGGGCATCTGCAGTAGAAGCCTTCAAAGGGTCAGATGAGTACAAGCTGGCCCTGGGAAACTATGCCCTGGAGTCTTACACTCAGGCAATCAAGCAAACCCGAGCTTGGTGTCTCCTCAAGTCTCCCGAGCTTGATACAAGCCCGATGGCTGAATTCCCTCTAGGTGCGGATGATCTCGACCTTACTCCTTTTGAGGAGGAAGACGATTGTGATGTAGTCGAGGATGCCGAAGATGGGACTGACCCCAAGGATTAGAATTCTTGCATTTGTACTTTTTTGCCCGGGGAATGCCTCATAGACTTCTTGTAAATTTGCACTTATAAATGAATCTTCATATGTTCAGTCAATGTTCGTCCTCTTTACTTGTGTTTTGCTATTGAGTATGCAAGCCGATCTTTAGCAATCGTTTTTCGTGTTACGATAATTACATGGTCGAGTAAAGATGACCTTATAATTTTGTTATGGACTTTAATTATTTTATAGCATCAAAGCTTTGGTTTGATGATAACTGATTGAAAAGACCGGATATACCCGACCTTATAGTCAAACTATATAAATATCAGGTCGGGCTTTTGTCTTGCAATATTAAGATCTTTATTTTTGAAGGTCGGGTAATGCCGACCTATTAAGTTATTCGCAGGTAAGAGGTGAAACTCTTAAATTTGTAAATGTGAGAGACAATTTGTAAGGTCTTGCCATGAGACATCGTAATTTATTTGTTGAGAAATAATTTGTAACGTCTTACCATGAGACATTGTAAATTATTCGTGGAAAAATAATTTGTAACGCCTTATCATGAGACATTGTAAATTATTTGTTGGGAAATAATTTGTAACGTCTTTCCATGAGACATTGTAAATTATTTGTTGGGAAATAACTTATAAAGTCATTTGGATGACCTTGTAAGTTATTCCAAGATTTTGTCCTCTGGTGCTCATTATTCGGAAGAAATACTTTTATTGAAGGGGACTGAACTATGGGCCTCGTTAAAACCTCATCCAGGAAAACCTTTTTGGGAAAAAATCTGGAGAAGGAAAAAGAGTACTCGTCCTTGACTCTAAAAAAAGTACGATGGGCGCGCAGGCACGACTTTACTAAAAAATTGCTGATGGACGTGCAAGTCCAGACATAATTGAAAAAAAATGGGTTCGCAGACCTGACTTTTACTTAACTAGACAACTTTGTTGCTATTAGAAAGGTGACTACTTGTAATAAGGTTTCAGATTGTCCACATTCCAAGGTCGAGGAAGGGGCTTTGAATCCATTGTTCTAAGGCTGTACGAGCCCTATCCTACTTTTCGAATGACTTCGTATCATATAAGTCCAATTTTTCCAGGCTGATGACCGGCGACCTCGCTTCGACGTAGGACAAGGTCTCCCATTCTGAATTCCCTTTTCTTGACTCGAGTGTTAAACTTCCTCGCCATGGCCTGTTGATAAGCAACTATTCTAAGGGCAGCACTTTCCCTGACTTCTTCCAGAAGATCTAGGCTTTCTCTCTGTAGTCATTGCACGAAAGTCGGGAATTGTTACTTCTACTAGAATAGCTGCTTCCATTCCAAAGGATAGCATAAATAGAGTTTCCCCTGTTGCGGTCTTGAATGTTGTTCGGGTCGTCTAAAGTATTTCTGGAAGAAGGTCGGGTCAATCACCCTTGGCACTGTCAAGGCGAGTCCTCAAGTCTTGCAAGATGAGTCTATTTGTAACTTCAGCTAATTCATTACTTTGCAGGTGTGAAATGGAAGTTAACCTATGTTCTATTCCCAAATTCTTGCAAAACTGTTAGAAGGATTGGCACTCGAACTGACGCCCATTATCAGTGATTAATGTGTTAGGAAGATCAAAACGGCAGATAATTGACTTCCACACGAATGTCTCCATTTTTTGTTCTGTGATTATGGCAAGAGGTTCTGCTTCCACCCATTTTGTGAAGTATTCCACAGCCACTACTAGGAATTTGACCTGACCACGCGCTATGGAGAATCACCCAAGTATGTCAATCCCCCATTGAGCGAAGGGGTATGGGCACATAATTGAAAATAGTTCTTCTGCGGGTTGATGTAATCGGGTTGCAAACCTTTGGCATTTTTCAGAAGTTTTCACGTAGCTGAGTGTGTCCTTCATGGTTAGCCAATAGTATCTGTATCGCATTAAATTCATAACCAGTTCTCTTGCTCCCTAGTGTCCTCCAAAAATTCCTTCATGAACCTCGGTCATAGCAAGGCCTGCTTCTTTCGGAGTTAGGCATCACAGGTAAGGAAGTGTAAAACTTCGACAGAATAAGGTATTTTGTAATATGGTATACCTCGGGGCCCTTGCTTTGACTCTTCTTTCTTCTGCTTTGTCATCTGGCAACTTTCTTGATGTTAAATATTCAACGATTTGATCCATCCAACTGGGCTCTTGATCTGAAATATCCATGACATCGGGTTGCTGTGATATACTGGGCTCATGAAGAGTTCGCACGAATACAGTTCTCTCCAAGTGGTCAAGATTGGGAAAAGTTAGTCTTGACAGAGCATCTGCTTTGTGATCGGCGGATCTTGAAATTTTGTCTATACGACAAGACTTGAACTTTCTCTACAAGTCTAAAACCATCATTCTGTAATATGACATTTTTTCATCTTTTGCTTCAAAAGTGCCGTTCACTTGCTCTACCACCAATTGTGAATCACTCAAGACTTTAACATGCTCGACCCTTAGATGTTGAGCTGCTTGAAGTCCGGCGATAACGGCCTTATACTCTTCATCATTATTAGTTGCTGGGAAGTCAAACCTTATTGCGCACTGAATTTCCATTGTGCCATCATCCTTTTTTAATATTATTTCGTCCCCCGAGCCTGCGGCATTCGATGCTCCATCCACTTGCAAAGTCCACGTGGCCTCTTCCCTGTCATGACATGCTGGCCCTCGAGGGCTTGGGGCGAGTTCAGGGACGAAGTTAACTGAGACCTGTGCTTTTATAGAAGGTCGAGGTTTGAACTCAATGTCATATTCCCCAAGCTCAATTGACCACTTCAGTAGATGACCGGAGACGGTTTCTGCAAGATCCGTTTTAAAGTCTGATTTGTGAGGACTGTTATAGCATGGGTTTGAAAGTAAAGTCTTAACTTTCTAGCTGCTGTGACTAAGGCCAGTGCAAGTTGTTCTGCCAGTGTATATCGGGTTTCTGCATCCAACATCATCTTACTAACATAGTATACGGGTTTTTGGGCCTTCGCTTCCTCTTTGACCAAAACGACGCTCACAGCATGATCTGAAACCGCTAGATACAAGAACAGATTGTCTCCCGGATGTGGTTTTACCAATATTAGAGGAGTTCCCAAATATTCCTTCAATTTCCTGAAGGAGATCTCGCACTCTTCATCCCACTTGAAATCTTTGTTTCCTCTGAGAGTCTTGAAGAAGGAAAAACATTTATCTGCTGCCCTTGACATAAAACCGTCCAATGCTGCCACTCTTCCCGTAAGCTTCTGCACTTCCCTAATGCTCCTGGGAGGTTCCATTGAAGTAAGGGCTATAATTTTATCAGGATTGACTTCAATGCCTCTCTGGGTGATCATGAATCCCAAAAATTTTCTCGAGCTTACTCCGAAGAGCACTTGGCGGGATTCAGTTTCATCCGACGTTGCCTGAGGGCACAAAATATGTCTTCCAAGTCAACAATTTGGTCATTCTTTCTCGAGCTCTTTACAACCATGTCTCAACATAAACTTCAATGTTCAGCCTGATGTGCTTGGAGAAGACCATGTTTACCAATCTTTGATAAGTGACTCCGGCATTCTTTAATCTAAAGGGCATGACTTTATAGCAATATATTCCTTCATATGCCATAAAGGATGTTTTCGCCTGATCTTCCTGTGTTATTCGAATTTGATGATATCCTAAGAATGCATCGAGGAAGCTGTAAAGTTCAGAACCTGATGTGGAATCCACTAATCTGTCGATTCAGGGAAGAGGATAACTGTCTTTTGGGCATGCTTTGTTTAAACCAGTAAAATCTATGCAGACTCGCCACTTGTCATTTGGCTTCTTGACCAATACCATGTTGGCTAGCCATTCTGGATACTTCACTTCCTTGATGAATCCTGCTTTCAGGAGCTTATCTATTTCTTCATTTATTATTTACCTTCTTTCTGTGGAAAACTGCCTTCTTCGTTGTTTAACAGCCTTCTTGTCGGGCATGACATTAAGTCTGTGTTCAACAAGTGCGAGGTCTATCCCAGGCATATCTTCAACACTCCATGCAAATATGTCGATGTTTTTCTATAAACATTGGGACAATTCTTCCTTCATTAATTTGGGGAGTTCTTTCCTAATCGTGAAACTCTTCCCTTCTGAAATTTGAACCTCTTCCAATTCTTCTACTGGTGACATGTGCTCTTCTACATGAAGTTCAATTGACATCAGATCTGTTTTACCTTTCCCAATACAACTGATATAACAACTCCTGACCATTGATTGATTTCCCTGTACTGTTGCTATGCCTGAGGAAGTCGGGAACTTGATTGCCATGTGGTATGTTGATATTATTGCTTTCAAAATGTTTAGGAATGGTCTTCCCAAGGTAGCATTGTAGGCTATAGGGGTCTTTACGACCTGAAACGGAGTCATCTTGGTTACCAACTTTTCTTCTGATCCGAGGGAAGTAGGAAGATCAATTAGGCCTTTGGGTTTCACTGTTCCCCCATCGAAGCCAGTCAACGGGGTAATGACCTGTTGAAGCCGATCCTTGGGGAGTTGCATCTTGTTGGAGGCTTCCAAAGAAAGGACATTAGCTGCACTTCCATTATCAACAAGCACCCTTCTTACATCAAACTTTGCAATTGTGGCATTGATGACCACGGCATCGTCATGGGGATATGAAATACCTTCCATATCAGTGTTGCTGAAGCTGATGCTGTTTGAAATTTCATGGTCATGACTGTCTCGACCTTTCTTCCTGATCACCTAATGCCCGAGCATAATTTTTCCTTGCTTTATTTGAATCGCCTCCAAAAGCTATCCCTCCGACGATAAAGTTTATGGTGACAGCGGATCTATTCTTCTCTTCTCCTCTTCCCTGACCTTTATCTTCCTTCTTTATGTAATGTCCCAAGAAGCCTGTAGCGCCCCGAGTTCCGTATACCCGGTTCACCACGTCTTTTTATGATTTAATTTTTCGAATAATATTTTAACGGAAGAAATAACTGAAATTCATTTTTGGCAACATTAAATAGGCTGTAATGGTCGATAAGATTTGAAAACATTTATGAAACAACTTGAAATAGCAAATCGAACCATTAATTTTGTAAAGCAGTTAACGATGTCATAACTTCTCAAATAACTGAGATTCTCAAAATTATCTAATGTTGGAAATTACGGAAGTCATTAAAGTAAGACATTTCAACCATTTAACGGTTATTGCCACCATCATCCATCACTTGCCACCATCTCCGAGATCTGCAAAACTGTTAAAATAACAGGTTGAGCATTTCGAATGAAATACTCAGTAGACTCATCGCCAATTAATTAATCTACAATATAATTGAACACATAAATGCAGGCTCTTTAGAAAACATAGGGTGTGGGTTGCTCTTCTTGTGCATTTAAGCACTTGGCTTCTTTCTGAAAAATCATAGGCTCTTTAGAAAACATAGGGTGTGGGTTGCTCTTCTTGTGCATTTAAGCACTTGGCTTCTTTCTGAAAAATCATAGGCTCTTTAAAATTGGCTCTTGATAGATCTCATGTTGTGCATTTCAGCACGGGTCTTCTTACTTCTTTTCTTTCTTGTGCACATAAGGCACATGTTATGCATAACATCATTTCTCTAGTACCGGGTGGGCTCCCTCAAGGGGCCTTTTCCCAATCATGCCCGCGTACTCATTAACATCATAATTATTTCCGAAGAAATACATTCTCATCGCCTTTTCTTACAAAAAAAAATATGACTTTTACAAGTCATGTTACATTCACATGCAATCATAATTTAAATCAATTAATAGGGGCGAGTCTACCTTAAACTTGACGAGTGTGGTTGAGCGGGAAACGACTTCCATTCTTAAATTCTCCGTACGCTTTGTCTAGCCAATTAGAAGATTAAGTCGAATTAGTCTTTTGAATTTTGTAGTTAAAATGATAGAGTATAATTTAGGGACTGAAATCGCTAATTTTGAAAGTTGGAGGACTAAAATGAATTCTTTGAAACTCGAGTTTTATAAATATATGTGTACATGTATATATCATCAATATGGATCAAATCGAAAGACTTTAAAATATGAAGGCTTAAATGATTGCTTTTAAACATTTGGGACTAAAATGTAAATCTTTTAAAAGTTGGGTCGTAAACTCAAAACAATGGGGTTGAAATAATATATTTTAAAAATGAGGGGTTGATTAAAATCATTTGGAGCTCAAGGGGCTGAAATGGTAGGTTTTAAAACTATAGGGACCCAATTGAAACATTTTGGAACTTAAGGACTAAATTGACTATTTTTGAAACTTGGGATTTAAAATCAAATGAATTAAATCGGCAGGGACTGAGATAAACAGTTCATAAACCTTGGGGCTAAAATAACAACCTTTGAAATTTAAAGTAAGATTTAAAACATTTAAGCTGTAGGGACTGCTAAAGATTATTTTAAAACTTGAGGACTGATTTGAAACAATTTAAAACTTCAGGGACCAAGCTGCAAATTTGAAAAATCAAAATTTAATAAAATCAAATCTTTCTCTCTCTCCTACCCATTTCATCGGAGCAGAGGGAGGAGAGACGCGACGGAGGAGGAAGAAGTCCGTCGTCCAGCCGGCGGTTCGCCGGCGCAATGCCGGCGCAGGATGCGGCCAACGGCGAGGGTTCCACTAGGCTAGGTTTGTGTGGATTTGGTGCAGTTTTGGGTGCTGGAAAATGGCGTGAAACCGAAGTCAAAACGAGCTGGGTTAGTGATCTTTCCGGCGAAGGAACCGGCGATCGAGGTAGGTAAGTATGGGTTATGTCTTATTTTGTGGTTTTGGGTTTTCTTTGGGTTCGATTGGTGGTATATTGGGTTGGGGCAGTGGCCGGCTATGGTGGCAGTGAAATGGTTGCGGTGTCTGTGTGTGGTGGTGGCGGCGGTTGAGGTCGTGGTTTGGGCGTGGTGATGATGGTGAACGATGGTGGTCCTAGGTGTGTGCTGGAAGTGGTGATGAAGTAGGAAAGAAACGTTACCTCTGCTGAATTGTGAGACTGGGATGGTGATGGTGATGGTGATGGTGATGCTGAAATGGTGCTGCACAGGGGCGGTTTGGGCGATGCTTGGTGATGAAGGAGGTGGCTGCTCCATGGTGAAGACAGTGGTGCTGGCTGCATTGGAGTTGAAAGGGAATGGTGTTGATGGTTTTGGCTATGGCAGTGGAGGTGGTTGGCCGCGGCTGTGGATTGGTGATGATGGCTGCTGAAATGGTGATTGAGGTGGTGATTCTTGGCCGGTTGAAGGTTGTACAGTGCTGAAGATGAGTTTGGAGTCGCTGGAGGGATTGTCTGAAGAATGTGGTTGAGTTGGGTTTGCTGGAAAGTGGTTGCAATGGTGTTGGGAGAGGTGAAGAGTATGGGTTGAGGGGGTTGGGGAATGTGAGGGAATCTTATGGGGTTGATGGATGTGGGTTGGTAGAGTGTGAAAATCAAGACAACATGCACGTAGTTTGAGGAAAATCTATACGCGAAATCAACTGGATCAGAAGAATTAAACTGATAAAAAAAATGAGATTGATGAAATTTGGGATAAAATGATTTTAACACGATTCGGACTTAGAGACGATTTGAAAGAAATAAAATAAATAAATAAAATGATATAATTTTAGAAAATTCGGAATTTGTTTAAAATTGAATTAATTCGATATTTCTCGACTTGGCTAGACGAACGCGTCGTGACGTTAACTTAAAATGAGTGAGATTGCAGCGGCACGTTTTTCGAAACCTTGAATTAATTATTAAATTGCGTTAAAAATTCTTGGTCGCTACAACCTTACCCCCTTAAAAATAATTTCGTCCTCGAAATTAAACTTACTTGATCTATTCTTTCTAGATACTTGGCTAGGATCTCTTCTTCATTTCCCAAGTAACTTCATCATTATTGTGTCTACCCCCACTGGACTTTGACTAAAGGAATCTCTTTGCTTCTTAAGACATGGACTTCTTCTCTCTACTATGCACATAGGTGCCTCTTCATAAATCAAATCTTTCTAAACTGAAATAGACTGATAATTCATCACATGACTAGGATCATGAACATACTCTCTCAATAGAGAAACATGAAAAACATTGTGAACAACTGCAAGTTCTGGTGGCAAAGCCAACAATAAGCCACAATATCCACTTCTCTAGTATTTCAAATGGTCCGATGAAACAAGAACTTAAATTTTTCTTCCTTGCCGAAACAAAAGTACCCTTCATAGGAGTTTCTTTCAAGAACACTTTCTCTCTGATCCCAAACATTAAGTCTCTTCTTTGATCGGCATAGCTATCTGTCTATCTTGGGCAGCTTTAATTCGTACTCTGATCTTTCTCAATAGCATCGACTGTTCTTCTCAATTAATTCTGAACCCAATGATTTCTTCTCATTAACTTCATCCCACTCGATTGGCGATCAACATCGCCGTCCATACAAAGCTTCATAGGGTGCCATACCAAAGGTAGCTCGAAAATTATTTGTTGTAGGCAATCTCTACTGATAGAAAATGTATCTCTCAATTACCATTTGGGTCTAGAACACATGCCTTAAGCATAACTTTCACTGTCTGAATCTGAAGATGGTAGGCAGTACTAAAATTTAACTTAGTACCCATTGCCACATGTAAACTGTTCCAAATCTCGAAGTAAATCTCGAATCTCTATCCGAAAAAAAAATGAACACTAACAATACATGAAATCGGAAAACCTCTCTAACATATATCTGTACCTCATACGAAGCTATCGAAAAGACACTGGATAGCTATTGAGTAGAACTCAATCAATCATCCGTCATTATCCAACTTATTAACTCATTCATTAACCTTCTATTCCCAAAACTTTCCAGAATCTATACTGATATCGAATCCACGATATAAACATCAATTATTCAAATGCTTAAACTAGAAACCAAGAAGATTGATCAAGAATAAAACCTTATAATCCAAAATATAGAAACGCGGTATCAATTCCAAACTATCGAGTACAAACTCAAACTTGACAGAATCTTTCTGAGGAGATTTACAGATGAAATCATTTCTAAACTCGACTGAAACTTCCCTTTCAAGATGAAGGAATTCAAACTTAAATCCTTTAGTCCATACATTTAAATCATGCATCAAGTATCTGGTATCACATACTCATTCTAGCTGAGGACAAAGGTACTAACTTAAAGTATCATCATAATCATCAGATATGATATTCTCAACTTAAGAAACCTCACTAACTTCCCAATCTGAAGTTCAAGATTCAATTTCCCTGCTCTCCCAAAACTTCAATTCATGTCACA
Organism: Ligustrum vulgare; assembly: GCA_963555705.1. NCBI lineage: Eukaryota > Viridiplantae > Streptophyta > Magnoliopsida > Lamiales > Oleaceae > Ligustrum > Ligustrum vulgare. The sequence continues at coordinate 42,788,605 of OY743174.1, read as the reverse complement.
CTATGAGCAATACTCTGATTAAATCTATCACCAATAAATAAGACTTCTGCGAACCATATACGATTCCTCGTCAAGTTTACTTAACCCAAAGATACAATCTCTTTATAGATAAAGTCACACAACTGGTCATCTCAGGTTTTCCATCATTGTAGTAAAATATTTACTCACATCAAAAGTACAACCGACAATAAGTAATCGAAACTGCATAACCAAAATCTTAAATAAATCCATATATCTTATGACTCAAAATGAAGATTCTCAATCGTAGGTAATATTTCACCATAATGCAATAACCCATCAAAATGAGATCAATTGACTCCATATATTCACACAAATCCTTCGCGGGATAACATAACATCTATTACCCGTCTAGTCACCATATCTTGTAGTAATCATGTAACATGTCACTTATCGTCGCATCATATGACCTCAAATAATCATATCAATCTCTCTAAGATTTCAATATAATAACCATCATATCTATCACGTGAACCTTATACGTCAATCTGCTCACTAAGATTATATATCAATCTCTTAAACTAAATAAACCTTGGATTCTGCCATAAGTCACTATTTCTGCACACTACTCCGTAATAAGGCATTACTGTGAAGTCTGATCCTCATTTCCACAAGGACAATTACATAAAATTTCATTTCTTATTTTCGAACCAAGATACCATTAGTAACTCTTTCCAAAATTTCAAGGTAGGATCTTATCATAAACTTTCCTCCGTTCCAATGCATTACTTCTGCAATACTTGAGCAAATTTAGGACCTGATAAAATTTCTGTCATCACTTTCATCAAACAATTTCTCTCATGATCTTCTAATATCATAAATGAAAACTTAATGTACATCTGTGAATCATTCACATTACGAGGAAACCCTGATTCATTTCCATGACTGGGACTCATCTTTCCTCGAATTCCACTTAGAACCAAACATAGCATAACTGATTCATGAAAAGTCAACTTATTTCATAATCTCAATACATCGTCACATTCAGTTCTCATCATCGCATTTATTCCTTAAAATCATCTATTGCACCCTATATTCAAACGACATTATGACCATTATCATAATCTCACCTAGTCCCAATCATTCGATCATATGTCTCCAAATTCTCACTTCGAACAAATGGTTACTCCTTTAAAGGCATCTCACTATAAAATACTTTCAATATCTCTCATTCATGATAACTGACTTTTCCAAATAGTCATATAACCAAATCTTTAACACGTCATCTACCAATCACCTTCCAAAATAAAATCAACAGTATTACCGCATATCATCATAGTTTATAATATTCTCCCGTACAAGTGCCCATTTCATACTCATAATCAATTCGTTCCCAATAGTAATTAAGATTCTTCTCAATAACACCATAATGTTTATCTTCACTCATCTTTCAAAATGTACCTTGACATCCCAGTAGTTGCATACACCATCTTGTTTGAAATTTTGAGACAAGGAGAGCACCTCAATAAAACTATATCCATTACAAAATGATCATACTTCGAAGAAGCCAAAAATATCTCAAGAGTCATTATCCCTCTATATCACTTACTAAATCTTGCTTGCGGTGTAAATGAACTTGCAAGTCTAACCTCAATTCTCTTAGTTGGTTGCTTTACCATACCTTGCTCTTAACTCAAACTGATAAAATTCTGGGCAGTGTCTCCCTTGTAATATGGATTAATCCAACCTGTAGGTATACTTCATAACCAACAATAACAACCTGTAGTTATATTCCACATCTGACCACCATGATTAAATATTGACAACAATTCCAACAGGCTTCAATACCACAAAATATCCCAGAAAATCAATTCATCATTCCTCAACATAATAATTTCAAATCATAGTTTCCAATATCACAAAATCACTTTCTTCAATACATTAATTGGCTCAAATGCCAACTCATTGTCATACTTATAAAATATATGTCACAAATCAATATTTCCAAAATTTCTTCACAAGGTCAAACATTCTTCAACACAGAGGCATAATTCACTTACTCAAACACAATATCAATTCTTAATTCCCAATAATTTAGAATCAAAACTTTAAATCTCAAATTTCATAATTCTTCTCATACAAGTCTCAATAAAATCATATTACTCATAATCGCAACATCTCATCACATCTTCATAAAATTGGCTTGCTATCTCTCGTTGATATATTCCGAAAATATTGTCTAATCCTTTCTTTTGACTTCTCGTAAATGGTGCCATGTCTAAAATAAATTATGCAAAGCCCAGTTAGGGTTCATCATTTCTAAGTTCGAGGACAAAAATTATTATAAAATCATTCTTAAGTCATATTATTCCCATTATGCTCAACACTCGTTCTCTTTCTTTTCTTTCTGAAAATTTTTTTCTCGTTATGCTTCAAAACTCATTTCTTTCTTTCTTATTCGAATAAAATCTCTTTCTCTTTAGTAACGACCCGGCTCCCTCGCTGGGGCCTTATCCGAGTCGTACTCATAGTCTTTACTTCTTTCTCATGCATTTAAGCAAGTAAGTTTTAACAAGCATAACGTCATCATAAATCTTCTTTCTCTTTCTCATAAATCATTAAAATAAGTATCCGAAATACTCTTCATTCTTTCTCATAAATCAGTAAAATAAGTATTCGAAATACTGAAATAACTTTAAACATCTTATACTTCTTTACCTCGGAGTCGGTGGAACGAATGATGGCAGTGGCAATCTTCATTAATAATTACATAACGAAAAACGTTTTCTTGAAAATTTCTTTTTGAAAACTTACCAGTCTACAGAAACGCAGACTGGCTCTGATACCAAGCTGTAGCGCCCCGAGTTCCGTATACCCGGTTCACCACGTCTTTTTATGATTTAATTTTTCGAATAATATTTTAACGGAAGAAATAACTGAAATTCATTTTTGGCAACATTAAATAGGCTGTAATGGTCGATAAGATTTGAAAACATTTATGAAACAACTTGAAATAGCAAATCGAACCATTAATTTTGTAAAGCAGTTAACGATGTCATAACTTCTCAAATAACTGAGATTCTCAAAATTATCTAATGTTGGAAATTACGGAAGTCATTAAAGTAAGACATTTCAACCATTTAACGGTTATTGCCACCATCATCCATCACTTGCCACCATCTCCGAGATCTGCAAAACTGTTAAAATAACAGGTTGAGCATTTCGAATGAAATACTCAGTAGACTCATCGCCAATTAATTAATCTACAATATAATTGAACACATAAATGCAGGCTCTTTAGAAAACATAGGGTGTGGGTTGCTCTTCTTGTGCATTTAAGCACTTGGCTTCTTTCTGAAAAATCATAGGCTCTTTAGAAAACATAGGGTGTGGGTTGCTCTTCTTGTGCATTTAAGCACTTGGCTTCTTTCTGAAAAATCATAGGCTCTTTAAAATTGGCTCTTGATAGATCTCATGTTGTGCATTTCAGCACGGGTCTTCTTACTTCTTTTCTTTCTTGTGCACATAAGGCACATGTTATGCATAACATCATTTCTCTAGTACCGGGTGGGCTCCCTCAAGGGGCCTTTTCCCAATCATGCCCGCGTACTCATTAACATCATAATTATTTCCGAAGAAATACATTCTCATCGCCTTTTCTTACAAAAAAAAATATGACTTTTACAAGTCATGTTACATTCACATGCAATCATAATTTAAATCAATTAATAGGGGCGAGTCTACCTTAAACTTGACGAGTGTGGTTGAGCGGGAAACGACTTCCATTCTTAAATTCTCCGTACGCTTTGTCTAGCCAATTAGAAGATTAAGTCGAATTAGTCTTTTGAATTTTGTAGTTAAAATGATAGAGTATAATTTAGGGACTGAAATCGCTAATTTTGAAAGTTGGAGGACTAAAATGAATTCTTTGAAACTCGAGTTTTATAAATATATGTGTACATGTATATATCATCAATATGGATCAAATCGAAAGACTTTAAAATATGAAGGCTTAAATGATTGCTTTTAAACATTTGGGACTAAAATGTAAATCTTTTAAAAGTTGGGTCGTAAACTCAAAACAATGGGGTTGAAATAATATATTTTAAAAATGAGGGGTTGATTAAAATCATTTGGAGCTCAAGGGGCTGAAATGGTAGGTTTTAAAACTATAGGGACCCAATTGAAACATTTTGGAACTTAAGGACTAAATTGACTATTTTTGAAACTTGGGATTTAAAATCAAATGAATTAAATCGGCAGGGACTGAGATAAACAGTTCATAAACCTTGGGGCTAAAATAAAAACCTTTGAAATTTAAAGTAAGATTTAAAACATTTAAGCTGTAGGGACTGCTAAAGATTATTTTAAAACTTGAGGACTGATTTGAAACAATTTAAAACTTCAGGGACCAAGCTGCAAATTTGAAAAATCAAAATTTAATAAAATCAAATCTTTCTCTCTCTCCTACCCATTTCATCGGAGCAGAGGGAGGAGAGACGCGACGGAGGAGGAAGAAGTCCGTCGTCCAGCCGGCGGTTCGCCGGCGCAATGCCGGCGCAGGATGCGGCCAACGGCGAGGGTTCCACTAGGCTAGGTTTGTGTGGATTTGGTGCAGTTTTGGGTGCTGGAAAATGGCGTGAAACCGAAGTCAAAACGAGCTGGGTTAGTGATCTTTCCGGCGAAGGAACCGGCGATCGAGGTAGGTAAGTATGGGTTATGTCTTATTTTGTGGTTTTGGGTTTTCTTTGGGTTCGATTGGTGGTATATTGGGTTGGGGCAGTGGCCGGCTATGGTGGCAGTGAAATGGTTGCGGTGTCTGTGTGTGGTGGTGGCGGCGGTTGAGGTCGTGGTTTGGGCGTGGTGATGATGGTGAACGATGGTGGTCCTAGGTGTGTGCTGGAAGTGGTGATGAAGTAGGAAAGAAACGTTACCTCTGCTGAATTGGGAGACTGGGATGGTGATGGTGATGGTGATGCTGAAATGGTGCTGCACAGGGGCGGTTTGGGCGATGCTTGGTGATGAAGGAGGTGGCTGCTCCATGGTGAAGACAGTGGTGCTGGCTGCATTGGAGTTGAAAGGGAATGGTGTTGATGGTTTTGGCTATGGCAGTGGAGGTGGTTGGCCGCGGCTGTGGATTGGTGATGATGGCTGCTGAAATGGTGATTGAGGTGGTGATTCTTGGCCGGTTGAAGGTTGTACAGTGCTGAAGATGAGTTTGGAGTCGCTGGAGGGATTGTCTGAAGAATGTGGTTGAGTTGGGTTTGCTGGAAAGTGGTTGCAATGGTGTTGGGAGAGGTGAAGAGTATGGGTTGAGGGGGTTGGGGAATGTGAGGGAATCTTATGGGGTTGATGGATGTGGGTTGGTAGAGTGTGAAAATCAAGACAACATGCACGTAGTTTGAGGAAAATCTATACGCGAAATCAACTGGATCAGAAGAATTAAACTGATAAAAAAAATGAGATTGATGAAATTTGGGATAAAATGATTTTAACACGATTCGGACTTAGAGACGATTTGAAAGAAATAAAATAAATAAATAAAATGATATAATTTTAGAAAATTCGGAATTTGTTTAAAATTGAATTAATTCGATATTTCTCGACTTGGCTAGACGAACGCGTCGTGACGTTAACTTAAAATGAGTGAGATTGCAGCGGCACGTTTTTCGAAACCTTGAATTAATTATTAAATTGCGTTAAAAATTCTTGGTCGCTACAAAGCCTCTTTTTATGAGGGCTTCTATCTCCTGTTTAAGTGTTCTGCATTCATCCGTGGTATGACTGGGGTTTTTTGGAAGTCGCAATACTTATGACGATTTTTCTTGTCGATCTTCCCCTTGATAGGCTTTGGTTAGCGCAAATCTTCACGTCCTTTGATTTCCATGAGAATGTGAGATCAAGGCGCATTTAATAGAGTTAAGTTCTGATGCCCATAACTGCTTCCTTTGGAGTTGGAATGGGAGGAATTCCTTCCATCTTCTTGCCTTGATCTTTTATTCCCCTGCTTCACGGGTTCAGATAGCACTGTGGTGCCATGAACTTGTTCCTGTGCCCTAACCGATAACAGTGTTTCTTCCATATTTATGTATTTCTCAGCCCTTCTGAGAAGTTCTGTCATGTTCGTAGGTGGATTCTTAGACAAGGACATTCTGAATTTCAAACTCCAGATAGCCAATCAGGGCTGAAGTGGCCGATGAGATGTGAAGATCTGGAATCTGAAGTCTTTCAGCGTTAAAGTGGGTCATGAACTCCCGCAGCGTTTCATTTTGTCCTTGCCTCAATTGCATGAGAAAATCGAAGAATTTCTTGATCCTTTTGCTACTTGCAAAGAAAGCCGTGAATTCCTCAATAAGATCAGCGAGGGAAGAGATTGATCCTAGCGGTATTGTAGAAAACCAGTCTCGGGTTGAGTTTGTTAAAGTTTGCAGGAAGACCTTACATAAAATTTGATCAGGAGTATTCTGCATGTCCATGACATCCGTGTAGGTATTCAAGTGGTTGTTAGGATCTATTGTTCCATCATATTCCTTTATCCGAGGGTACTTGAATCTTTCTGGTAAGGGGAACGACGTTATTTCAGGAGTAAAAGGGGTTCTTCTAGTGAAAGAGGTCCGACTTTGCGTGTTTTGCCTTATTCCATCAGCAATTCCTTCCTGAATAATTCTTGAAAGTTCCTGCTGTGTGAAGTTGGCCGATCCCTCGGTCATGGGATGGGAACCTCCGATTCCCGGGGAATTGTCAACTATAGGATTAATTGACCTTTGATCTTCCGTGGGGACCGTACCTGGAGTGTTCGGGTCAGGGGGTGCTTAAAGATTATTCTGTTGTTGGAGAGACTAACGGAGTTCACGGAGCTGTTGCTGAAGTTTGTTGAAATCTTCTCGGCTGACGGGTTCCTTGTCTGGTGTAACTTCTAAATTTTGTTTTTCCCCAACATCTTAAAGACGTGGAGGATTTTCCTCCTCAGTCGAAGCGTGGGCCGGAAGGGGTTGACTGTGGATGAGGATGGATGAGCTTGACGTCTATTAACCATGGTTGATTGTGTCTTTTGCCACAGACGGCACCAATTGATACTGTAAAAAATCCTAACCTTGATGTGGCAGGATCTGGTGATACTTGATAGCTGGAAAAGATGAATGAACTCGCATTGGATGACCTGCAAAAAGGCGAGAATGATTTTCTCCGTCGCCCATCCGGTGTAAGAATTAGTATTCTGGAGAAAAATAGAGAGATAATATATAACTGGAAAACGTAAAGAATATTGAATAAATCATATGTGATCAAAAAGCTGTATTTATAGGGCTGAAAAGTCCATAACCCTTTTTAATTAAAGAATGAGTCCTTTTGTTATAAACTTACCTTTTAGGAGTTCTAAAGTTTCCTTTTTTAGAATATTTCCTTCTGGAATACGTGTTTCCTTGAGGCCCAAGAATGGGGCCCATTAATGAGGCCCATCGATGAAAGAGATTTGGAGGCCTGCTTGCTTGGAACTCAGACGAGAAGTCCCGACTTGATCCATTAGTGTCAACTCAAAGTGGAATATGGTCGGGGTATGACCCGACCTTATCAATTGGATGTGCCCGGGCACAAGGTTCAACCTTGAAGCCCGTAATACATTTTGACTAAAGATAGGTCGACCAATCCCGACCATAAGAATATCTAAAGGAACCCGGGCGCATGTGTTACCGGGCATTTATGCCCGACCATATTACCCCATAGGCAGTAAGATTAGACAAGATGGGCCGACCAGTTATAATCTCGTGTCAAGCTCATCTTTGGACGTCATGAAATTGTCCGATCAACGTACATCTCTTATAATCAACTTCTCTTAAGCTGAAAAATGCATTTTTCACGCTAATTGCATTCTGTTTAGGGTTTTTCTATTATTAATATATTTACATAAATTAGGTAGATACCGCTCAAGTAGCAATAAATAATTATGTTTAGAAGTCAAAATACACTTATCAGGCAATGATTGCTCACACCACATTAGCAAATGAGGAGTTTTATAATTGTTTTGGTCTCATGTCAATGTGATTTTAGCAAGTTCTGTGATCATATTAGCAAAATTTCCTCTCAGTAGATTGCAGCTGCATTGCCAAACGCACTCTTTGGTGTACTACTCCATTTGTACTTCAAAAATAGTCGACTATTCTTTTTTCGTCCGTCCCACAAAAATAATCTACATTCTTTTTTGAGAATGGAGTTAAATATTTTATGTTACATCTTATCCTTATTTAATGTATTTTTAATTATTCTACATAAATTTATACTCTTTCAATATTAGGAAAAACTACATAAATTTATTAGGAGTATATTAGGAAAAATGATTGTAAAATTTATTTATTTTTCAACAACATTAATTGACATTTCATAGTGTAGGGTTGGGCGTCGGGTAGTTTCGATTCGTGTATTTAAAGAACCGAAACTGAACCATACTTTTCGATTCTTCTAAAATGGAACTATTTGGTTTCATTGAATCGCAAGACCCAAACTAGAATCAAGCCATTCGATTTCGGTTCTAATTCGATTTTACAATAATAATTATTATTCGAGGGCCTTCCCGAGGAGTATTGAGACATCGGGAATTGAGCAGATAATCTGAAATAAACTTCTACCGAATATACTAAGGCCAAATATTCTGAAAATCCTTTGACCTTGGAGAATGTATATGATTCTCCACGAAATAGAAGATATTCATAAACCAAAATAAGAAACAAATGACCCAAAAGATTTTTCGAGACGTAACAAATTTCATAAAAAGAACTTAATCATTTTCACTTTACCAAAAAAAATTATAAATTCTTTTTGATTTTTAGTTTTAGGATAACCAATTAAAAGAACTGGTTTTAACTTAGATTTTTCGGTTCTAAAGGCGAAATCGAGAATCGAATTGAGAACCAATCGGTTCTCTTTTTCAAAATCGGTTTCCTATTTTATTTTTGTAAAATCATATGGTTCCGATTTTTCTGTTCGATTTTGGTTCGACCATATCGGATCCCTGCCCACCTCTATTTCTTAGTCTGAGTGAAAATTGACAAATCTTTGTAGGATGGAAGGATTATATATTAGGAGCTAGTTTTACAATAAGTAACTTTTTCACTTAATAAAAGTTAAAAGTAGTTATTTTAACAAATCCAGAAACAAAAACTGATTTATATGCAATTTTTAGTTAATTTCTGAGCTTCGTTAAACATGCTTCTGTATGGCCTTTGAATAGGGAGCTCATAAAACAAATTAATTAAGCATTCGTTTGGAAAATTAAATAAATTAATTTATAAATTATACAATTTTTTAAATTACTTTTTAATCACATATATTTTTTTCTCCAATTTTTAATTATTATTTTATATCTTAAAAAATATAAATAAATCAGTCTATGTTACTCCCTCCGTCCTAAAAAGATAGTCCTACGGTTATTTACACACAGATTAAGAAATGATAGTTAATATAGTTAGAGTATTAAATTTTATCAATATTTTCCATTTATACAATTTATCCTTTATTTATTATTTTAAGTGGATCACTTTGTTTCCACAAAAAAATTGAAAATGCAATAGTTAAGTAGTTGGTGTATATTGTACCAAAATACATTAAATAAGAGTATACGTGAAAATGAAAAATTTAATATATGTTCAATATGAAAACAGAACTATCTTTTTGTGACAGACAAAAATAATATACAGGACTATCTTTTTGAGACGGAGGGATTACAAATGACCGCTCCTCATTTGGTACTTCGGGAATAGTAAAAATGTTTTGCTGCAGTCTTGCAGAAGATCATTATGGGTAGATTCTCGTGAAGCTGGGAAGGTATAGATAGATAATTCCAAGGGCCGGGAGGAGACTCCCGAGGCCAAAGCGGTACAGCTAGTATTCAATAATGTTCAACGAGAGTCTCATTCTTGTTGAATGTCACCCTCAAACCACAGGTGCAAATAGAAGTGTCAATTCGAGTTGTCCGAGTTGGGTCGGCCTGTCAACGTATGACTCGCGTCAAAAAAAGCTCGTTCACTGCGAGTTCCGGGTCGACCCATAAATTTCGAATTACAACCCAGGCCCGCCCGTTGGCCCATCCGGGTCGAGCCCATGCGGGTTGCGGGTCGAGATTCGTTCTGATTTGGCCAGTATGAATAAAAATATAGAATTTTTCATATTTGTAATATATATATGTTAAATTTATAAATATGAGATGAACAAAATGATAAATTCATATTTATACCATAAAATGTTTATATAGAATTTACATTTATATTTTATGTTATATGAATTACTTCTAAATTTACTAACTTAAATAAAATATAAACAAATAACAACAAAATGCTAAATGCATTTCTAATTACTACTATCAAAGAACATTACGTTTCTTAGCTATTAGGGAGAAAAATAAAATTTACCTTTAGAAATTGTACTAGTACTAGAGTTTGTAGAAGAATGGAGATTTTCAATATTACGATATTTAATAAAAATAGTTTTTTTTTTTTTAAATTTCACGGGCCAGCGGGTTAACCGCGGCCCGCGAAACCCGCGGTTCACACCTTCTGTACCCGTGAACCGCCCACATAGGTCACGGGTCGGCCCGCGGTCCCGGGTCGATCCGGGCCTGTTTTCACGGGTTTGGTCGGCCCGTCCGTCTTGACACCTCTAGGTACAAAGCATTCGGACGCCTAAAAGGACGAAAATGATCTATTGTCCATCGTGGCAACATATTAACTGTCTAACTCCAGAAGGATGCTTTTGTGATCCGTACTTAGTTTGTCAAAAGTTTTATGCTAAAAAATAGATTTTATTTTATATTTTCGAGGTTAGATATGTGATTGAAAATTTAAAAAAAAAAATATATATATATAGTTAAAAAATAGTTTGAAGAACTGTGTTGTTTAAAAATAAATTTTCTTTTGGATTTACCAAACATAGGCTTTGTTAATTATCCATGCAAACTTGTTTTAAAACAATTTTTTTTTTTTTTTGTCTTTTTTTTTAAAATACAATTTTTTTAAATTACTTTTTAATTAAATATATTTTACCTCAAAAATATTAAAAAATATATTTTTAATACAAATTTTTTAATATACAAAGCTTTATCCATATATATAATATTAGTGAGACGTATGTGTCATGGTGTGTAGTTGGTCAAATAATAACATAGATAATTGAATGTTTTCCTGGTGTAGAATAAATGGTCGAAAAGATTAAAGAAGAATTGGTTTAAGAGGGGCTAAATTGTAAATTACGGATTCGGCGTCAAACCTCTTTTTTGACCCCCTTAACGTCTATTTTGGGTAAAATAATTTTCCTCGTGTTTGTAGTCATTATTTCAAACGTCGTTAGGGATTGTTCGACGGGTATTTAAAAGGATTTAAATTGATTATTTGGATTTTTTTTTTCAGGTAAAAGTGTGTTTAAAAATTAGAGAGAAAAAAATGTGTGTGATCAAAAAGTGATTTAAAAAACTGTGTAATTTAAATTTTCTTTAAACCATGGCCGTCGAACAAAGGCTTATTTTCAAAATTATTTTCAACTACACATTTTATTAATCAATAAAATAATCTATATATAAACTTAATTTTTTTTTATACTTTTTAACTACACATTCTCCGAAATTTACTACTACAAATCACATTATTTTGAGATAATGAATCTCAATCAGGGCTATATTTCCTTACTTGTTCTAATTTCCTGGTTTACCTAAAATTAGGGCCCCGTTCCCTTTACTGTTTTGAGCCCGTTTTGAGTTTTCGATTTTTGGAAATATCGAAAACGCGTTCACTTTACCCATTTTTCAGAAACGAGTTTTCCAAAACACCAAAAAAATTACAAAGGAAACTCAAAACGAGTTTATTACGTTTTGGATATTTTTTATTAAAAAGTCCAAAACGACCAAAACGCGCGTTTTGAATTTTTTTTTTTATTTTTTTATTTATTTTTTAAATGTGAGACACTTCCTTCACTTGAAGTTCTTATATTATTTTGTCATTATATATAGATCCATGTTAATATATTTTTTTTTTTTTGTAATTTTTTATTTTTTATTGTTATTATTTTTAAATGTGAGACACTTCTTTCACTTGAAGTTCTTATGTTATTTTGTCATTATATATAGATCCATGTTAAGATTTTTTTTTTTTTTAAAATTATTATTATTATTATTATTATTATTATTATTATTATTATTATTATTATTATTATTATTATTTTTGTAAAAGTGAGAGATACTTCCTTCACTTGAAATTTTTATGTTATTTTGTCATTATATATAGATCATGTTAAGATTTTTTTTTTTTTTTTGTAAAAGTGAGACACTTCATTCACTTGAAGTTCTTATATTATTTTGTCATTATATATAGATCCATTTTAAGATTTTTATTTTATTTTATTTATTTATTTATTATTATTTTATTTTTTTGTAAAAGTGAGACACTTCCTTCACATGAAGTTCTTATGTTATTTTGTCATTATATAGATCCATGTTAAAAAAAAAAAAAAAAATTTGTAATTTATTAGTATTATTATTATTATTATTATTATTATTATTTGTAAATGTGAGACACTTCCTTCACTTGAAGTTCTTATGTTATTTTGTCATTATATATAGATTCATGTTAAGATTTTGTTGGTATGTAGTTAAATTTTTGTTTAGCTGAAACAATATTAATGATGAATTTATTGACATAGAGAACTAACTGATTTATTAACATTAAAATTAATGATATTCAACAAATCAATCATTTTTTACATATAAAATATTACAAAATAAATATATCAACAAATTACAAAGTAAACGCATTTTTCAGTTTTCTATTTTTGAAAACAGTTTTTCAAAATCACAAAGAGAACATGTTTTCAGCAATCCCAAAAGAAACAACCAAAATCCAAAATTCAAAAAAAAATTCAAAACTCAAAATCCAAAATCGAAACATAAAGAGAACGACCCCTAGAATTTTCTAATGCCTCTTTAGGGTTTTTTGGGAATTCAATGATAAAATTCTTGAGGTTTATTCTTTCAATTCATTGGTTGCTTCCTTTTTACTTTTGCACCGCGTCATTTCCCATTCTAACTTGATTCTCTCTCGCTCTCAGGGTACACCTCTCAACGATAAAAGGGTTGGTCGATAACATGTCCAGTGCAGTCGTGTGCAGGGTTCGAGTCCTGACGATTGAATTTACGACTGAATAATGTATTTGTTCCCTATGACAAGCAGGGATTAGTTATCTTGCTCCGCGAGGCGTTACTGAGTGTCATACACCCTGACTCTGGGAGGTATAACCTGTGATTTACCTCTCGAATCAATAACTCATGACATGATCGATTGAGACTCCCAAAGTGTGGGTTATACCTAACTTGATTCTTTCTTAATGAGCAAATTCTTTTATACGTAAAGTCACAATATATAGAGAACTGCCGAGGAAAAACAAAACTATAAAAGTGGCATGCTTTTCTTTTTCTCATCTATATCTATATATAATAATAATATAATACATGCAAAAAAAAAAAAACTTTCGTCTAAACTTCTTCTTAAATCTAGAAACTTTAAAAAATCTTTCAAGAAAAGCTTAATTAATGTAGAAAATTGATATTGAAAATTTTCATTTTCATTGTTTAGAAATATCTTTGTTTGTTAAAATTTTTTTGTTTAAAAACATGTTTTTTTATGTTTTCTAGGTAAAATGTATGGCTGAAAAGTAGACCTATAAATAAATTGCAAATGAAACAGTTGAATAATATCATACATAGATAAAAAAATACAGTCAAAAAATCTAATCATCAGTAATATCTATACATGTATAAAAACAAGTACATGGCAAAAATAACACACATAGTTTCCCGCCAAAAATAACTTTCTAAATCTGGAAATTTATTCAAAAAAATAATATGTAAAAAAAATAATGTAACAAATATTTTAGCAATTATTATGATACATAACATTAGAAATCATGTTATATTATTAATAACATTTATTTTAATGTATAAACTTTTTTTTTTTGTTTTGTAATAATTATTACTCACTTAATAATTATTTTATTATATTTATCTATACATACATAAAAAAAAGTAGGAGTGAACGTTTGTCACTTTGTTGATTCGGTTCGGATCGGTTCAGTTATTGAAGAAACCGAAACAGAACCGAGACTCTCGGTTCGGTTCCTTTAATAACAAGAATCGAACAATTTCGATTTAGGTTTGATTATCGATCGGTTCCTATTAAAAAAAATAAAATTTGATGCAAATATGAAAAATATTTAATTATTTGCAAAAATCAAAGTTAAATAGAGCCAAATAGAGCATCCACAACATATTAATAAGACTTGTTAAACTTAAGCTCCAAATTGAAGGAGAAGAAACAACCAAATAATCATAATATAAGTATAGGATTGAAAATTTAAAGTTGTCTAAATTTTATGTTTAAACGAACATATTGTCAGGGATATGTCTGGACAGTAACAAATTAACAGTGAATCGTTATGATTTATTTTTGCGCAAAACCAGATGAATCTTGCTTTTGCAAATTCGTCTGAATAATAAAACATAAACAAACAACGTAAACTACGCAGAACTGTAAAGAGACAAGAACACAATATTTGAACTTAACGTGAGAAAAATCATACCACGGAAAACCCACGTGCCCGCACCCTACGGACAAAATCAATCACTATTTTAAAAAAAAATGTTTACACGGATCAATCGAAGCTACAGGATAAATCTACGCATAGACTTATCAAACATCCAAGAAATAGATCACTCTCTGATCCTTCTATATCGTGTAGTATGAGCTGGCATCTCACCACTCTTCAGTAGCTTTCTTTGATACTGCAACAATCTTCAGCAACACGAACTCCTGTTCGACCTCGATTCAAACCTCCCTTTTGATATTTAGGCTGAAAGTCTTTTCTTCTCTAAGTGATTGATAATCTCCTCCCGGAGACCAACAATACCACAATGTAGAAGGCGTGTATTTTTGTGCACCACACGATTTTTGAATTCTACACATGTAGGGAAATCATCAAAGTTTTCCTTATTTAAATGCAATTAGATTGCTTGTTCATCAAGAATCTTACTTGTACCAAATCTTGATTTCCTGTAACTAAATCAAGAATAACGTAAGGTAAGATAATTCAAGAATCTTACCATAATTGACAATAAGGTAAGATAATCATAAATCCAATAATCTTACCATAAGTGATTATAAAATAAGATAATCAAGATTGTTTGCAAATCTTACCATAAGTGATAAACTCGGATACCAAGAATGAAATCATCAAGATACTCGACAAATTAAAAGATTATCACACTATTTCTTGATCAATATTTCTTTATTCTAATCATAAAAGATAAGCAACAAATCTTGATCAATATTTCTTGATTCTAAAAATAGGCAACAAACATTATCTCCAATATTAAATGATCATTACAAATATATAGGAGATAAAAATATTACATCTAAGAAATATTTAAGTAATTTAATTAAAGTTAATAAATTACTAAATACACGTATTTAATAATTAAATTAAATTTACTTAAATTACAAACTTGTAGAAAAATAGAAAATGCCAACTTTAACAAGTTAACAATGATAATGATACAACAATATCGAATGGCAAAATATAAAGCGAAATATATCAATAAAGCCTTTTAAATATCAAAATTTCATGTAAGATACAACATGATATAAAAAATTCAACAATTATCATGTAAAGCAATACATAAAGTGTCAAATGTGAGCTTAATTTAAATTAAAAATGTTCGGTTCTCGGTTCGATTTTCGATTTTTAAGTAGGAATCGATCAATTTTCGGTTCTCCATTTTTCAATATTGGTATAAAAAATAATAATGTGACAAATATTTTATCAAAGTAACAATTGAAAACAAACTGTAAAAATCGTCTCAAAGATCATATGAAAAGTTTTTATATTTTTTAAACTTAATATCTCATTCATTTTAAATTATACCATCTAAGTTCTATAGTACTATTTAGAAACTATTTTTTGTATTAATTATTATTCTTTTTATTATTTTGAAATCGAAAAAATATACAATATGGGTGCTAAATCGAAGATCTCAACTAGAAGTTTAATACAAGATAACAAGTGAGAGCAAACTGAAAATATATTGTCCGTAAAATGATCCAAAGATCAAATCCTCCCGAAATTTCTTAGTCCATCTTCTCCTCTTGAACATCAATTACATTTTTTTTCAAATTCGCAAATAAATAAATAAAATGCTGTCAATATCATATAAATATTTTATCCTTTAAAAATAGAAAATGAAACAGAATAAAATAGGAGCATTCATCGATCTATTTTTTCTTTCATTTCCAATTTAATAATATTCTGAGCCTATATCACAAATATATCTATTTTTTCACTTATTACAAATTCTATTTAAATTTAATTTTGTTTTCTCGCTTTAAGTTTTAAGTCAATTTAAATTACAATGTTTAAAAAAAAAAAATATTGGAACGGTAAACATACGAACCTTAATAAAAATTAAGGTATATGTAATTGCACATTTTTTATAATTAATTATCTTCCTATGTTCTCAGTCTTAACTAAATATTCATTTCATATGTTAACGTATTAAAATCAATAATATATATTTTTATTAAATTCGTAAAAGAAAAAGAAAAAAAAAGAAAAAGAAAAAAAATGTTAGTATCAAATAAATATTTTTCTTTGAAAATAATAAAAGAAAGAGAATAAAATAGAGTGTTCATCAATCTATTTTTTCTTTTCTTTTTTATTTTAAAAAAATTCTTAGCGTAAATTTCCTGAAACGATAAATATACTACCTGTAAAAAATTATGGTATGTATAATTGTATCCTTTTCTTAATGAATTGTCTTTCTTCGTTCATCATTTTTAATTAAATATTTATTTTAATATTAACGTATAAATTCGATATATGGGAGTACCAAATGACTTTGCATTACACGAGTGCAATATTGGTAAGCTTAATAAAATTTTAAGATTCAAGAGTTTCGTGTCAAAAACGTTTCGATTACCGAATCTTCTTGGAGAATCCAAATAGTCTTACTTTTTAATTAAATTCACAAACTTTACGAGAAAAAATCACACATTTCACAAAAAGAAAAATATTTAGTCTCCGTTTGATATCACTATAATGGTTTATAAGTTAATTTATTTATAATTTGATGTAAGATATGTGATTTATAAGTGGTAAGAGAAAATATATGTGGTAAAAGTAATTTGAAAAATTGTTTGATTTATAAATTAGCAAACTGTTTACTCCCGTTGGTATCAATTTTTCAAAATCTCAATTTTTTCAAAATTCATTTTCATCGACATATTTTAACAATAAAATTATCTGCACGTAAAATTAAAAAAATTTCCTAATTTTTAATCATATTTTTCAAAAACTTACTATCACAAACCACATTATTTTCAAATAACATGTCTCAAATAAGGGCTAAGATGTAGGTCTGACCAACATAATCTCAAAACCAAGAAAAAACAATGATTGTGATAATAATGCTATAAATATTATTATTCGCACACGTGCGTTACACGGAACAAAAAAATTATAATTATTAATTAATAAATAACTAACTAAATATATTCAATAATTAATGAAAATGTGAGAAATATATAACAAAAACAATTAAATTCATATATTATGGAAAAGAATATGAAGAAACAAAAATGTATTCAATAGCAAAATTCAATGTAAATTAAAAAAACTTCTTTAAAAATAATAATTGTGATTCATAATTTTTAAACAATTACGATTCATGGTCATTGCATACAATACAATTAAAAAGAAATGTGGTATAGAAATGTATATTATAAGAGAATATATGGTTAAAAAGTAGAGATTTTTTTTATATCATGTATAAAATACCTCATTAATAAAATATTGTTAAAAACGAATTTTAAAAAATGCGATGTGAATTAATGAATGCCAAACATAATTCAAAAAATGATCATAGAAAAAAATATTTTCCCAAAAAATGAATGACATAATTTCTTTATTGGACTTTATTATATCAATTCATAAAATTTAGGATATTAAAACTTTCCAATTAGATAGTGCAGAATATCAATCAATACATGAAAAAGAATTGCACGTGTATTAAATTTATTTATGGAAAATAACAATATTTTTTAGTTCTTGCGTTAATGTTGCTCAAAGTTACAAATAATATTTTTGTAGATATTTTTAGTAATGTCAAAATATAATAATGATAAAAAAAAATTTTATTTCACAAAAGAAATTTTTTTTTTGTTTACATTCTTGAATGTTACATAATTTGTTCTTGAAATCCATATAAAAATTATCCAACTAATGAATCAATGTATTATAGAATTGATTAAACAATTTGTTAGTACCAATGCACCGATTTTCGTGTAGTGGGGAATGAATGTCAATACAATGATGCTGATATAATTGATATTTAATGATCTTAAGTCAAACAAATAAATGTCATATTTTGTCAAAAAAAATGATGTCAGCAGTTTTGACGGGAAAAATTGGACCAACTATATATATATTAAGATATAAAATTACAAAAAACTAGTTGTATAGCAACTAGCAAGCCACTACGACCTAGCACAAAGAGCGGGTGCCCCCTCCCCCTATAAAGATGGCCCTACGATAACAATGGATCGAGTATGTCAAAATCATACTCTACATACTAAAAATTTATAATAATCATATTTTACCTATATACTCATTTAATAATAGTAGGTCGGATACGGGTATAATTCTATACCTATTTAAAACTAATTTTCTATTATTATTTTTTAATGGATATCAATTGGTTTTAGGTTAAAGGTGCTCTGAATTAATTTAAACATACTAAAGTTTAGATTTTAACAATGTCAATAGATATTTTAGTTTTACATTTTTTTAACATAATCATTTTTGTTTTAAGTTTCATAATTTTTTAAGAAAATTAATGGGTATGTGGGTTTGGTTAGGTCTTGTAGTAAAATCCACGCTCGACCATAGCCATATCGAGTTTTAAAATTTACCATCCATACCCGACCCACAAACTCATTTAGTTGGATTATCCTCATCAGTATTTCTTAGGTCTCCAATAGACATTGAGCTCGTGGATATTATTATCATCTTTAGGCCCCCACCCTATCGTGTCTGGTCGGTGCTGGACAACCAGACCAATTGATGACATTAGATAATGTAGGTGTGACCAACGGAACCTCAACCACAAAAAAAAAATGATCGCAATAATAACGCTAAATATTGATAGCAACTATATAATATTATAGATAGTGATGATGCATTTTAATAAATTTGATTTTAAAATTTACGGACTTTTTAATTTGAGTATCAAAATTCGTTTATGTGATTGTGTTTAAGGTTTTGTTTGTCAAAAGTTTGTGTTTAAATTTTTTTTATTTATTTTTCGGATAAAATATGTGGTTAAAAAGTGGAGAGAGAAAAAATGTGTAGTTAAAAAGTGACTTAAATAATTTTTTTTAAAAATATATTTTTAAACATTTTTGTCAATCAGAGGTAAACATGTGCTAATTTATAAAAGGACAAATGACAACATTTTATTGAACAATTTTTTGAAGAGTCAACAATTTTGTTGATCAAAGATTCTCGCCTACAATTTTTATTTGTCAACAAAATGGAAAAATTAGATATTGACACACCAATATTTACAAACAAATTTATAAATAATTTTTTACCTATGCCTCTATTTAGTAGATATTAAAATCTTATTTTAATAAATTTTGATAATTTTTTTTTAAAATTTATGATTAAAAAGTGTGGATCTCATAATAAATGTGATTGAGAATGATTATTTACTTTGATTTAGATTAAAGCTTAGATTTTATTTAGTACCAAACAGTTGACATTTTAGTATCAGTAACATGTTCAATTTTCATTTTCATTTTCATTTTTGTCCCATTCATTTTTTCCGTTTTTCTTTTTCGTGCGACCTAGTTTAATAATTAATATATACAACCAACGGAGAAATAAAACAACGTGTAATTTTCTGATAAAAAAAAAAACAACGTGTAATTAGAACATGCCAGAAGAAGACCACATGTCACTCTATCACAAATATGAAATATATATCTGATAAAAATAAATAAATAAATAAAACAACGTGTAATTGGAACATGCCAGAAGAAGACCACATGTCACTCTATCACAAATATGAAATATATATCTGATAAAAAAAAAAAAAAAAAGCAAACATGAAATATAAATGCGGGAATCATTACATGCAAAAGTGAAGACGGGTAAACAGTACAAAAGGTCTATAATCTTTGTATTTCTTACGAAAATCTTCATCAATATTTCAATTTTGATATTTACATTCTCTGAATAATCAAAGATTGCGAAATTACTTTACCGTCAAACATCGTTAACTTCAACAGTTAAAAAAGATGCTAACGATTAGATTATGTGTGAAATAAATCTTTAATGTTTAGATTCTTTGTGAAAAACATCACTTTTATTTTATTTTATTTTGTTTTTTTGTAAAACATCCTCGAATCACTTAATTCTTGCTAATTTAATCACAAATTTACCCCCACTCTTTAAATTAAAAATTAATAAAATGTAAAAATTAATTGAACCAATAACATCAATTTTTTCAAAAAGTACAAATGAGTCGTAGCGAAATAATTACAAAATTCAGTGAGGATATGGTGCCCACAATGGGCACCAATCCATAATCCATACCCACCATGTATGTGGGTTGTCGTGTGGCAAAAAGAGAGAGAGAGAGAGAGAGAGAGAGGAAATTACACTGCGTACTTAGTTTAAATTAAATATTCAGATTTTAGTTTAAATTAAATATTCAGATTTTACTTTTACAGATTTTTTAATCTAAAAATACTACATTTATGCAGTAAAAATGATAAAATGAAAATTACATATATCCTCAATTAATTTAGTCAATGGCTATAATCACTCATCTTAAAAAAAGCTTTAATCGCTCCTCCAAACACACCATTGCAAACCGTTTATCTTTACCAAAGAAATCCCAAATCCGTCTACATTTCGTCTTTGAACAAAAGCAAAAAACATCCAAAAGATTTCAATAATTTCCCATTACATCTCTTACATAATTTTCTTTAAAGCCAAAAATTATTTTTAGTTTACACATAATGCCAAGAAATCACAAAGAAATTGCCTATATTACCTTAGTTTTCTATGGGCTCAGTAAGGAGCTGAAAGAAGGAAGAAGATGACCCTCACACATGAACTCCAAACATGTCTATTTTCTTTGGATTCTGTACGGTCCACAAGATGGGCGAAGTATTGAAATCACTGGAGATTATTGAACAAAAAAATGAGTGTACACAAACACCCACATGTTGTGTTACTCAATCGATAACGACATTGTCTGACTCAAATGACAGTTTCGACAGGTCCCATATTATTCGTGGCACAAAATGGTCGGCATATAGTCAAGAAACTTCTCAAAGGAGAAACACTGAAAAATAGGCAAATAGATAATTCAGTCGGTTCCACCCACTATTATTTCTTGTGGCATTATGTTGTAATCAGATGATTACATTAGTGTAATAATATTTTATTCAATGTCTCACCACATGCCTTCAGCACATGTTTTGGATTAGTATTTTTTCGACATGGAAAATCATACTTTATATATATAATATGTGAGAGAAGATGCATTATTGTACAATATATATTTCTGAAATTTATACAAACAGTTTTCACATTTTTTTTTTTTTATGAAGATTAGATAACATAATCAAACAAGTAATGAAACTTGGCACATCATATATATATTTTTCGAGATAAAAAGCTAAAAATATTCGAATTATAACTATGGCTCTGTTCGGTAGACAAAGTTTGCCAAATTAAGTTTTGTGTTCAATTTTTTTGTGTTTTCTAGGTAAGACGTGGGGTTAAAAATTGATTTAGGAATTTGTGTAATTGGAGAGAGAAAATATGGATGGTTAAAAAGTGATTTGAAAAATTGTGTAAATTAAATTTGTTGTCTTTTTTGTCTTTTAGTGTATTAATTTGACAAATTAATATGTAGCCGAACGATGTCTATGATATGATCCGGACCAGGCATCGAAGGGCAAAGTCGAGGCATATGCAATATGACAATGATCTACGTGCAAAACGGAGTAAGTTTCATGTTGGGGTCGAGCCGAGAAGAGGGACGGATCAAGTCGAGCCGAGAAAACGAAGTTATTTGGGCAGAAAATTCATTACGGCCGTAATGGAGGACCTTCACGGCCATAACCCATATATTCACGGCTGTAAATCATGTTATCATGGCCGTAATCAATTATCGAAGAAAAAAAGAAAATTGCAGCAGAACGAGGCTTACGGCCGTAAGCCTGGAAGTTATGGCCGTGACATTCAAAGTAGGGGCATTTCACGACCGTAAGAGATTCGTCACGGCCGTAACTAATAACACAGTTTTGGATAAGAAAGGCCTTACGGCCGTAGAGAATTATTCACAACCGTAAATGAGTAGTAGCCAGATTTTCCGGATTTTCAATTATTTTATTTTCTTTTTTGGTTTTTAGGTTATTTTCCTAATTTATTGTTTTAGTTTAATTAGAATTCTATTTTGAGTAAACTAGAGGCTAGGTTATTTTGCTTATTTATATTTTTTACCATGATTGTAAACAAACAGTTTAGTTTTGAATATTGAATTTGAGTTGAGAGAGTTTTCTCCAATTGAAAGGTTGAGAACAAATCAAACTTATCAAATATTCGCGAGAATATTTGTGACGTTTCCAAATTAGAATCTTATCAAGGAAATTGACAAGTCCTTGTGGTGTTTCGAAAATCTTGGATCTCGATTTCGCATCTTCAATTTCTTGCGTCGTGAATCTTGGGTTAAGATCCTATCGTCAATTTTATTTTTCCAGTATTTTAATTCTTGTGTTTCTTGGCTGAATCTGAATTTTTCCTATCTTTGTTTCGTTTAATTTCGCGTGTTCGTCGTGACCCCCTCTCGGGATCACATCAGTCTATATGTCCCTAAGTCCCTTATAAGCAAAGAGACGATTTGGGAGGCCAATGATAATAGGTAACATTTAAAGCAAGAGGAAATCCAAAAATAAAATGCAGCAAAAAACCAGCCTTGCTGAAGAAGCAAGATTTGAAGAGGAAGCGGAAAAATGGTCATTGGGAGTGGAAATGTATCCAATTTCGTGTGGTTTATATGGTCTGAAGTTGATTATTTTATATTTGTAGTAAGATTTTAGATTCTTGTCAGCAAGCTCTTAATGTCAAAAAACAAGTATGATACCTTCACATGTTTTTTATTTTATTTTATTTTATTTGTATCGTTAATAGAGTAATTGATTTCTTATTGGTCATTTGGATGGACTTCCCCAGTAGATATAAAATAAGATTCTCACTTCGAAAATGATTCAGTTCTTAGTGATCACCTTGGATTATAAAAGGTGAAGATGTCATTTTACAGTGATTGTGTGTTCCTTCGTTTCCAATAGTTACTTTCAAAATGTGCAAACTTTGATTTCTTAAGTCCATGTATTGGTCGGAGGCATCAAAAGTTAGTAACAATGATAACAAAATGACTACGATTGTAATCATACTTTATTTTATGTGATGCTACTATAAAATATATTGGTGTTTGCAATTTGATCACGAATTCAGAACACTTAATGTCAAGTTCTTTTCACATCTGTAAAATATAAATTCGCTATGCACTCAACATTTTGATGTGATAACATGAATAATTTCTAAAACTCTAGAATTCAAACAATAGCTAATGTAGAACGATCATGCAATAAAACGTTGACATTCAAAGAAAACTACATATCATATATTCTTTCCAATAGTTAAAGGGAATATATATAGTTCATATTTCAACCACAACAAAAATTTAGCAAGATTGAAGATTGCAGAGAAGAGATTCGCAATCGAACAGTGCCAAAAGAAATCATTTCTTACCCTTTAATTATGTATTTTTTCCTTATTGTTATTATTTTTTTGTTCTTATGAATAAGACTGAAGAAGATGAGTCCGTAAAGATTTGTTTAACATCTTATAGAGCAAAGCAGTAATCTAAAATTATCATTTGAGGAATTTTTTTTCCTGAAAATGTTTAATGGCTTAAAGTGTGACGACCCGAATTCTCGACCATTCGAGTGCCACTAAAAGTGACTCATATCATATTATCGAGACTTAAATAGTAATGTAAAATTATTCAAAAGAATAATTAGAATCCCATAATTTTATTTGTTGTTTGTGAATAAAAATAGAACATAATTTTCTTACATAAAGTTCAACATAATTATCTCATCAATTTTCTGATACCAACTGTGACGACCCGAATTCTCGACCATTCGAGTGCCACTAAAAGTGACTCATATCATATTATCGAGACTTAAATAGTAATGTAAAATTATTCAAAAGAATAATTAGAATCCCATAATTTTATTTGTTGTTTGTGAATAAAAATAGAACATAATTTTCTTACATAAAGTTCAACATAATTATCTCATCAATCTTAACCACTTTTGCCACTTCCATGTTGACCGCCTCGAACCTTCAATTATCTGAAAATGGTAAATATCGTGGAGTGAGATTTATAAAATCCCAGTAAGTATACCAAGCATAAATTTTCTTTTGAAAGCATATGGATCATTTTCATCATAACATAGGATAGGATCGAAATACTCATAAACATAGGGAGACACAAGAATTTTACCGAACTTAAATGGCAAGAATTCTTATGTGTAGCGCTACTAAACTCCGGTCCCCTTAGCATAATCATAAACATATCATATGGAACCCATAACAATCTTGTGAGATTGATTTCATAGCAATAATCCAAACATTTTCATAAAAACATAAGATATACTTACTTGTCATAAAAACATACTTACTTTTCATAAAAACATAAGGTGTATTTACCTTTCATAAAAACATACTTACTTTTCATAAAAACATAAGATATACTTACTTGTCATAAAAACATACTTACTTTTCATAAAAACATAAGGTGTATTTACCTTTCATAAAAACATACTTACTTTTCATAAAAACATAAGATATACTTACTTGTCATAAAAACATACTTACTTTTCATAAAAACATAAGGTGTATTTACCTTTCATAAAAACATACTTACTTTTCATAAAAACATAAGATATACTTACTTGTCATAAAAACATACTTACTTTTCATAAAAACATAAGGTGTATTTACCTTTCATAAAAACATACTTACTTTTCATAAAAACATAAGATATACTTACTTGTCATAAAAACATACTTACTTTTCATAAAAACATAAGGTGTATTTACCTTTCATAAAAACATACTTACTTTTCATAAAAACATAAGATATACTTACTTGTCATAAAAACATACTTACTTTTCATAAAAACATAAGGTGTATTTACCTTTCATAACAACATACTTAATTTTCATAAAAACATAAGATATACTTACTTGTCATAAAAACATACTTACTTTTCATAAAAACATACTTACTTTTCATAAAAACATAAGGTGTATTTACCTTTCATAAAAACATACTTACTTTTCATAAAAACATAAGATATACTTACCTTTTAAAAGATTAAAATGAAGTGTAGTAGTAAACGAACCAAAACTTTCTTGACCACCTTGAATTTCTCTTACTTGTGGATTTTGTCAAGAGATTGGAAATAAGTGTATATGTGTAGAGTTGTGTGTAAAAGAGATGGGTTTAAATAGATGTATAAAGTTGGCATATTGTAAACATAATCATTCAATTCTATTAATTTTAACACATCATTTTCTTAAAGTAAAGTACCATTCATATACTTTTCCATATTTATACAAATAATATGCTCTTCATGATTATATATAATGGAGTCTATCAATCATTCATATACTTTTCCATATTTATACAATTATTATGCTCTTCATGATTATATATAATGGAGTATATAAATCATTCATATACTTTTCCATATTTATACAAATATTATGCTCTTCATGATTACATATAATGGAGTCTTATCAATCATTCATATACTTTTCCATATTTATACAAATATTATGCTCTTCATGTTTATATATAATGGAGTATATAATTCATTCATATACTTTTCCATATTTATACAAATATTATGCTCTTCATGATTACATATAATGGAGTCTATCAACCATTCATATACTTTTCCATATTTATTAAATTAAGATTCTCATAATTATTATATATAATGGAACCTCTCATGCTTGCATATATTTTCTTAATTTCAATAATAAAAATAATTTTTGTATAAATAAATATTGGGATAACATTGAATTAAGTACTTGGACTTAATATACTTTAAATCAAGAGAATGGAAATATTTTTAGAAATTCGGAATTTAATTTAAAATCGAACGATCTCGATTATTTCTTGATTTGGCTATACGAATACGTCGTGGCGTTAACTTAATAAAAATGGGTGAAATAGTAGCGACACGATTTTCTATTAAAATAATTATTAATCGCGTAAAAATTCTTGGTCGCTACAAACTTACCCCCTTAAAATAATTTCGTCCTCGAAATTAAACTTACTTGATCTTATGATTTCTGAACACTTAATCAGAATCTCTTCTCTTCTTCTCTTAGGTAGTATCATTGCTACTATATTTAACCCAACCATATTTAACCCACTGGACTTTGACTAAATGCATCAATTTGTTTTCTTAAGACATGAACTTTTCTATCAATAATAGACATATGTCTACTCATAAATTCTTCTGAATCAAAATGAAAATTCCCAATCGTATGTGATATTTCATCATATCTTGTAGTACTCATGTAACCTGTCACTTATCATCGTATCATGTAACCTCAAATATTCGTATTAATATCTCTAAAATTTCAATAAATCTTTACTAACATATCATACCATAATAATTTGTCATTTCTTCTTATCACCAAATATCCCAAAATAATTAAAACGATTACCTGAATATTTTCTATGTAATATACCCAAACATGTTATTCACATATCAACATAATCATCAGTTTATCTTTCCAATATTTGTAACCCAAAATTTCTGCAAAATTCAATAAACAAATATCTCCCAAATAATTAAAATTCTTAACTCAAATATCATAACATTTCCCGTAAGGTATTCCTTTCACTTGCACAAACTTATTAATCCTGATTCAATACAGTCCTTATTTCACTTTCACGTATCCCCGTATTATTTCTATAACTTGATTATTATATCAAAATATCAGTACCCAAAATCCAAGAAAATATTCCATATCTCAAATCCCGTCATCATCAAATCTTCTTTTTATCAAGAAAGTAAACGGCGCATAACTCTTGTTCCCTCTTTTCCATTATTCTATTCCGCGCTTTCTTGTTGGAATCAATATCACGCGGATTTCCTCCAATCCTTAATGCTTTTAAAAAGTTCATGCTGGGAAGAGGTTAGATCCATCAAAACATGGATATCATTCTTACAAACATTCGCAAGTATTATTCCAGTCTTCCAATGAATGATCTGAGGAAAATTTATCGAATAAGACTCGAAAGATTGAGGTTGCTGATGGCTCATGGTGTTTCAGAAGATGTTCGCTGGTTGATCGAAGCAAAGGTTCGACTATCTGGTGAATTACCTATGACATTTCCAAAGCACATGCCTGGTTTAGGCAAAAGCACCTTCGCAAAGAAACGAAGAGCAAAAAGGCTGAATGGTTGCTACAAATGTGCTCGTTGGAACTGTGATACTTGTTGCAAAACAGTAGGATATTCTTCTACTAATCGGGATGATAAAATCAAATTCATAAAGGGTGGACTGAGTAAGGAGTCTTTGGATGATATTCGACTGACTCTTGAGACGCACCCAAGTGGTTATGTGCAACGTGAACTTCTCTCCTTATACGCTCAGTTTAACGAGGACAAAAATCGTTATAGTCTCCAAAATATAATAGCAAAAGATCCTGTTCGCCAGTCTGTTTTACAAAATGAGGCTTCTGGCAGTTCAACAATGATATAAGGTAAATCTCTTGATACACATTTAAAATATTTTGCTGTTTTCTTTCACGCGTTTTGGAAATAAAATATATTTTCCTTTCTCGAGTTTTGATAAAGCTGGAAATAAATCACCGAAAGGTGATATCTTTGGTAAAACAGTCAAAAGTTGGCCGATTTTGTCAAAAGTAAATCTTTACTTTTTCATAATCAATCAAAAACAGTAAATTTTTTCGGCTTTAAATAGCCAAACATATTTCATAGTTCAGGCATCCCAAAATCACATCTTCTTCGTAAGTTTTCTCTTCTATACTATCAAAGATGGAAGCACCAAAACTTCGACAGATCAAAACTATTTGTGTATTTTGTGGATCAAAAGTGGGGAAAGGCTTCAGTTATCTAGAAGCGGCCGTAGATCTTGGAAAGAAACTGGGGGAAAAAGGTATCACTCTTGTGTATGGGGGTGGTAGCAGTGGTCTAATGGGTTGTGTTTCCCAATCTGCTCTTGCAGAGAAATCAAAAGTAATCGGTGTCATACCTGTCCCTTTGGTAGATGTTGCAGGCAAAACACGAGGGCATGAAGTTCAAACCTTATCCATCCATGAACGCATAACTTGTATGCTATATGGTTCTAATGCCTTTATAGCCCTGCCCGGAGGTTTTGGTACCTTAGAAGAAATCTTTAACATTACCTCGTGGGCTCAACTAGATCTCCATACTAAGCCTATTGGGCTTCTGAATGTTAACAATTTCTTTGATGGTTTGTTAACCTTTCTTGATTATGCTGTGGAACAGGGATTCATCTCTCCATTTTCCAGAAGGCTTCTTATTTCTGCTCCTACTATTGATGAACTACTGGATAAGCTGCAGTCATATATCTCAATACAAGATCCAGCAGGGGTTAAGATAGATTGGTCGCAAGGAAGGGGAATCAAGCGAAAATGGAGTCCGGTTAATGTAAACTTAACTTTATGAATCTTAGAATAGGTGGGGGTAGAGTACGGAGTATTCTTACTCTCGAGACACCCCTCTAATTTCCTAGGATTTCCTTAATGTTTAAATCTTGTGTGTACCTCAAAGGTTCCAGGTGGTAGATTACGGAGTATTCTTACTCTCGAAACACACCTCTTTGAAGGTTTCTTTATTTCCTCAAAAGGTCAGAGGTGGTAGGATACGGCTACTCCGGAAACACATCTCTCAATTTGAGGAATTTCCCATGTTGCTTTCTTTTGATTTTGCGTGTTTCATGTATTTCTTTCCAATGTGACTCTTGTGTGTTCTCCTTACGAGAAAATAATAAATATCTCTGTTATCATCTACTAAATCTCGTTTGTGATGTAAATGAATTTGCATGTCTAACCTCAATTCTCTTAGTGATTGCATACCATACTATGCTCTTAATTCCAAACGATAAAATTCTAAGCAGAGTTTCCTTTGAAATTTGGACTTATTCAAACCGTAAGCATACTTCATAACTCACAATAATAAATAATTCCACATTTGATCACAACGATCTAAAAATTGACCACAATTTCATCAAACTTCAATATCATAAAAAAATATTCCAGAAAATCAATTCATAATTCCTCAACATAGAAATTTCAAATCATAGTCGTCAATATCACAATATCACTTCCTTCAATACCTTAATTGGCTCAAAAGATTACTCATACTTATATTTATAAGTCATAAATCATATTCCCAAAATTTAATCACAAGGCCAAAGTTCATAATAAATTTCTCTTCAATATAGAGGCATAATTCACTTACTCAACATAATATCCATTACTTAATTCCCAATAACCAAATCTTTAAATCTCTAACTTCATAATGCTTCTCATAAAAGTCTCATTAAAATCATATCACTTATAATCTTAACATCTCATAAAAATTCATAAAATTGGCTCGCTATTTCTCATTAAATCTAAATGATAGATAATCTGAACATATTTCTAATCATTTCTGTTGACTTCTCATACTTAATGCCATGTCTAAAATCAATTATGCAAAGTCCATTTAAGGTTTATCATTTCTAAACTCGAGGACAACAATTATTTTGAAAATCATTCTTAAGTCATATTATTCCCATTATGCTCAACACCCGTTCTCTTTCTTTCTTTTCTTTCTGAATTTTTTTTTTTTTTTTTTCAGAATTGAAACTTGAAGAGTGGTACCAATAATCATCCACAGTTTTTCCTTGCTTTTAAGCAAAGGTAGTGATAAAGGGATAAATTATTGAACCGAAAATTGAAACTTGAAGAGGAAGTACTAATAACCATCCACAGTTTTTCCCTTGTTTTTACACAAAGGTAGTGATAAAGGGATAAATTATTGTACAATTCATTATCAATTTTGTTTGTTTAATATATTATTCCATATATTTTGGGCCAAAGTTACAACCCAACTTAATTTCTAATTGAGTCAATCTTACTAAGCTTAATATGCACCAAAATTCATATAAATATCCTCTCTGTCTCATGATTCTACATTGAAAAGAATAAAAAAAATTGAGTCTTCTATCAATTTATATCATACTTGACATGTATATTATGTGTAACACATAAAGATTCATAACATATGAAGATTTCATACTTAACATGTCTTAATAAAATCGTAAATGACTTGCAAAGCATATAACATACCTGGTTCGAGGAGTCAATACGTGGAGAGTGACATAGTAGAGTGATGAGTTAAAATATTTCATATAATCTTATTTTCCTTTAATCAACAATAATTTAATGTGGTTGTATCCAAATCAACATTTTCTTGAATCATAATTCCTAATTAATCACAGTCTTCAAAACAAATCCAATATCGATATAGTAATTATCTCCCCATCAATAATTAATAACTTAACCCAAATAAAATTTATCGTCAAATCTTATTTTTCCTTTAGTCCCCGAACTTCTAGAAATTTATCAAAGACATCAATATAAACATCATATCACTAAATAATTATATTCCATAAAATTTTCAGGACATTACAAACTCCCTTGCTTAAAATGAATTTTGTCCTTGAAATTCGCACATCAAATTTCATCATGCTTTTCAAAATCATAACCATACTTGACATGTGAAAATTCAACTTTTTTTTTTATAATGAATAGTGATTTCGTTCACTGTTCATCATGAATAGCACGTCGTTTTACTGTTCACGTGAATAGTGATTTTTTTTTTTTTTTTTTTTTAAAGAAATAAAATTTCAAAAATCTACAGAATCGTTTTTAAAACTCTTTGCTCTGATACCAACTGTGACGACCCGAATTCTCGACCATTCGAGTGCCACTAAAAGTGACTCATATCATATTATCGAGACTTAAATAGTAATGTAAAATTATTCAAAAGAATAATTAGAATCCCATAATTTTATTTGTTGTTTGTGAATAAAAATAGAACATAATTTTCTTACATAAAGTTCAACATAATTATCTCATCAATTTTCTGATACCAACTGTGACGACCCGAATTCTCGACCATTCGAGTGCCACTAAAAGTGACTCATATCATATTATCGAGACTTAAATAGTAATGTAAAATTATTCAAAAGAATAATTAGAATCCCATAATTTTATTTGTTGTTTGTGAATAAAAATAGAACATAATTTTCTTACATAAAGTTCAACATAATTATCTCATCAATCTTAACCACTTTTGCCACTTCCATGTTGACCGCCTCGAACCTTCAATTATCTGAAAATGGTAAATATCGTGGAGTGAGATTTATAAAATCCCAGTAAGTATACCAAGCATAAATTTTCTTTTGAAAGCATATGGATCATTTTCATCATAACATAGGATAGGATCGAAATACTCATAAACATAGGGAGACACAAGAATTTTACCGAACTTAAATGGCAAGAATTCTTATGTGTAGCGCTACTAAACTCCGGTCCCCTTAGCATAATCATAAACATATCATATGGAACCCATAACAATCTTGTGAGATTGATTTCATAGCAATAATCCAAACATTTTCATAAAAACATAAGATATACTTACTTGTCATAAAAACATACTTACTTTTCATAAAAACATAAGGTGTATTTACCTTTCATAAAAACATACTTACTTTTCATAAAAACATAAGATATACTTACTTGTCATAAAAACATACTTACTTTTCATAAAAACATAAGGTGTATTTACCTTTCATAAAAACATACTTACTTTTCATAAAAACATAAGATATACTTACTTGTCATAAAAACATACTTACTTTTCATAAAAACATAAGGTGTATTTACCTTTCATAAAAACATACTTACTTTTCATAAAAACATAAGATATACTTACTTGTCATAAAAACATACTTACTTTTCATAAAAACATAAGGTGTATTTACCTTTCATAAAAACATACTTACTTTTCATAAAAACATAAGATATACTTACTTGTCATAAAAACATACTTACTTTTCATAAAAACATAAGGTGTATTTACCTTTCATAAAAACATACTTACTTTTCATAAAAACATAAGATATACTTACTTGTCATAAAAACATACTTACTTTTCATAAAAACATAAGGTGTATTTACCTTTCATAACAACATACTTAATTTTCATAAAAACATAAGATATACTTACTTGTCATAAAAACATACTTACTTTTCATAAAAACATACTTACTTTTCATAAAAACATAAGGTGTATTTACCTTTCATAAAAACATACTTACTTTTCATAAAAACATAAGATATACTTACCTTTTAAAAGATTAAAATGAAGTGTAGTAGTAAACGAACCAAAACTTTCTTGACCACCTTGAATTTCTCTTACTTGTGGATTTTGTCAAGAGATTGGAAATAAGTGTATATGTGTAGAGTTGTGTGTAAAAGAGATGGGTTTAAATAGATGTATAAAGTTGGCATATTGTAAACATAATCATTCAATTCTATTAATTTTAACACATCATTTTCTTAAAGTAAAGTACCATTCATATACTTTTCCATATTTATACAAATAATATGCTCTTCATGATTATATATAATGGAGTCTATCAATCATTCATATACTTTTCCATATTTATACAATTATTATGCTCTTCATGATTATATATAATGGAGTATATAAATCATTCATATACTTTTCCATATTTATACAAATATTATGCTCTTCATGATTACATATAATGGAGTCTTATCAATCATTCATATACTTTTCCATATTTATACAAATATTATGCTCTTCATGTTTATATATAATGGAGTATATAATTCATTCATATACTTTTCCATATTTATACAAATATTATGCTCTTCATGATTACATATAATGGAGTCTATCAACCATTCATATACTTTTCCATATTTATTAAATTAAGATTCTCATAATTATTATATATAATGGAACCTCTCATGCTTGCATATATTTTCTTAATTTCAATAATAAAAATAATTTTTGTATAAATAAATATTGGGATAACATTGAATTAAGTACTTGGACTTAATATACTTTAAATCAAGAGAATGGAAATATTTTTAGAAATTCGGAATTTAATTTAAAATCGAACGATCTCGATTATTTCTTGATTTGGCTATACGAATACGTCGTGGCGTTAACTTAATAAAAATGGGTGAAATAGTAGCGACACGATTTTCTATTAAAATAATTATTAATCGCGTAAAAATTCTTGGTCGCTACATAAAGAGTGGAGAAATGGTGTAAATTTAAGTTCGTTTTTTCATAACTTGCCTTAGTTTCTTGAAACTATTTTTTAATTTTGCATATATTATGCAATTGTAATTAATGGATTGCACAAGTAAGCCACATTTGATTTTCAGTTACAACTCGTTGAAATGGAAGTTTTAAAGTCATTAATTTGGGTATTTTTACACAATTATACAATATTATTTAAAAAGATTTTCTAACGGACATTTTTTCTTATTAAACTCAACATATTGTGATATTTTCAAAATAGAATTTAAACTAATGAAGTCAATACGATTATTAAATTAATGGTCTTGTTAATATATTTATATGATCTTAAATTAAAATATATAAATACCTTAATTGCTATTTTTATTTATTTATTATATTTAATTTTTGTAATTGTTCTACTATAACTCATTTGCACTTTTTGAAAAATTTGATGTATGGGTGCAATTAATTTTTACATTTCTTGTTTTTCTATTTTTTTATTTAAAAGTGTGGGTAAATTTGTCGTTTTATAAAAAAAAATAATAATAATAAAATGATTTATTTAGCAAGAATTGAATGATCAAGTGATGTTTTGTACAAAATAAAAGAATATGAATGTATATTATAAAAAGAATCTAAACTTTAGGAATGTATTCCACAAAGAATTTAAATGTTAAGGATGTAATGTTTCAATTACCCATTTTTTTAACGGTTGAAGTTAACAGTGTTTGACGGTAGGAACCAATTTCGTAACTTTTGGTGAATATGAAGGTTAAATGCCAAAATTGAAACGTTGTGGACAATTTTCACAAGAAATACAAAGATTAAGGACTTTTTATGCTATTTACCAAAGTAAAGATAGATATGTCCTATATCCTGTCCTATTCCATCCTTCAATTTTTTTATTTTATTTTTTATCGTAATCAATTTCTTTTCCTTTCTCTTCTTTTCCTGTTGAACCAAGCCATGTGTACAGATTCTATACATTATTTACCATCTCCAAAATTAACAGATATAGAACTGTGAATACATTTTTTGTACACTTATTTGTACAAACAAATATTTTCTTTCCTATTCTTCTTTTAACTTATTATATTATTATTACTTATATTAAGGGAGTGTTTGATTGAATGAAAAAAGGTGGAACAAAATATTTTCTAGTCAAATTTTGAATGTTTGATCGACAAAATTTTTTCATGAAAATAATATTTAATCCAAGACCAAAGAGTGCAAATTTCTTTAGTCCATTTGGCGGTTGAAATAAATGAAATTGATTTATAATGTGTATTATTTCGATTTTTTAAGAAAGATGTGTGGTTAAAATTGAAGAGAAAAAATGTATGTGATTAAAAAGTTATTTAAAAAATTGTATTCATTATTATTTGGAATTTTATTTTTTACCGAATGGTGCCAAAATTTATTTTCTTTTAATAAATCTATGAAAATGATTTTCCTTTTCCTCTTTTTTTATCCTCCAATCAAACACATTAGACAATGACAGTTAACCAGCAAAGCGAAATTCCGGCATATCGTTCATCAAAATCAAAGAGGCATACTTGAGGCTTGAGCTGGCAGTAATACATCGAGATCGAGTATCCTGCGACTGACGGTACTAGAACTAGCAGCTTTCACCTTGACAGGATGATACTCTGATCGATTGAAATACCAAAAAAATTAGTACACGTGTAATTAATATCATACGTCTGTGTTGTAAAAAATTATTTATAAATTTTATTTATAATGATGACGTATTAATATTTAATTAATTTATTTTTGTTGTAAAGTAAAAAATAATAGACGAGAATATTTTACCAATCAAAGTTATTGTCTTTTCAAGAAAATGATACAATAAAATGTTGATATGTGTCTGTTTATAAATAAAGCCTCCGTTTGGCAACACATGTTTTTAAACATGTTTTTTCTACACAATTCCCCAGATCACTTTTTAACCACACACATTTTCTCTCTCTAATTTTCAACCACACATTTTACCTAGAAAACATAAAAAAATATGTTTTTAAACAAAATTTTTTTTAAAAAACAGCCGAAAAGTAGTTTTTCACTTCTCCTTTCTAATAATAAAATATATCGTTAAGTGTGAATCACATGCATGTCTCCGGTCTCCCCCCACTTTCTATTTTCCTTTATGCTTTTGTCATCAAGTTGATTATTATGTTTATCACAGTGGAAAAACTGCCCACCTAATCTGGTTGACTGCCTGGGTTTTGAGTCTTCCAAGGTGCGTGAGTTGGGGTTTGTAAATATACAATGTGTTCGGCTAAATTGATTATTTTTTATTTATAATTATTCCAATTTTCAATACAACTTTTTAACTATACATTGTTTTCCTCTTCAATTTTTAACCATTTATTTATTTCGAGATTTGAAAAAACAAACATTTATAATCAAACTTTAAGCCGCCGAACTTGAATATGTTCAAAAAAAAAAAAAGGTTGAAATTTTGTTTATACCAGAAACACCAGATGAACAACGTGATATTCATCAATCAATTATTTAATTCTTATATCTTTGTTTGGTTGAAGATTAAAATTAATTTTTTATTAAATTTTGATAAAAATTGATAATATCTAAAATTAAAAAATTATAAGTCGTATGAAATTTTTTATTGTGATTGATTGTTTACTTTAATTTAGATTAAAGTCTGATTTTTAATTTGTATTAGAGCTAAGTGATAAAGAATCCGATTGTGCAGGACAGTTCATTAATTGTGATCAATAATCAATTATTTAAAGTTTAAACTCTTAAATGATAAAAAATGCGACTGTGCAGGACAGTTCATTAATTGTGGTCCACTCTTTTGCATAGTGATGGGTAAAAAAATTGGAACCAAGAGAATTGAATCGGAGTATAACAAAAAAATTGATATCGGTCAGTTTTTTAAGAAAAAATGAGAACCAAATTCAAATCGAAATAAAAATTGAAAATTCAAAAATCGATCGATTCTTATTTGAAAATCGAAAATTGAATCGAGAAACGAACATTCTTAATATAAAAATTAAGCCCACTTGATACTTTTAACACTTTTTGTTTGCTTTACATGGCATGGTTTACAAATCCAGCTTACTTAGAAGTATTATGATAATTGCTAAATTATTTATATCATGTTGCATCATGCATGAAATTTTGTGCACCAGTTTTAGAAGATTGGATGTTGGTATTCCATTCACACTAATTCAGTGCATCATTTTGGTGCAATATTTACAAATTAAGGCAATAATTGTTGTGTTGATATGTACTGAACTAATTTAGAAAGGATGTGTGGTTTGACATGGATCATTAGTGAATTATGGTTTGATATTGAAGTATGAGATAAAAGTTCATTAGAAATCATTTTTATATTCAAAGTATATCTATATTCAAATGATCTAAATGATTTTATGTTATAGTAAATGTGTCTATATGTCATCATTATCATTTAATATTTTAGTTCGGATGATCTGGTTATTCTAGCATAAATAGTACATAGAACAACAGAAGATGAATATCCTACATTTCTTGCTTCCATTGGGGATTACTGAATAGTATAACTTTTCTTATTGTCTTTAAAACCCGAATATATTCAATTTAAACATTTTACAGCATAGATGATTTTGTTTCAGAAATTTTAATTCAACACTTTTTTGTTTTTTGCACGTGTTTTCACATTTGCTCAAAGTTGAATTTTTTAATAAAAGAACTAAACAAAGAACCAAAAAAGAACCGAAACCGAATGGGAATCGGGAAATTTCGATTTTTGAGTTTTGAAAACCGCAACCGGAATCGAACCAAAATTTTTTATTCGATTCCGATTTCTCAATAACTGAACCAAAAATTGAAATACCCAACCTCTACTTTTACACAAGAAAAATATTGGAACCCCACTTTAAGAGCCCCCCACTTGCCCATGTCCTGAAGCTTTGATGAATGATGTAAATTACAGAATTTGTCTTATTGAAATAGAGTTAAGAGCTTGTTGTTTAACTGCATTTGTAAGGAGCCTCATCCATACCAAATGTAGGATTCGAATTCCCATCCTGCAGCTATCAGCTCAGTTGAGATTCCTCATCATCACCTTTCAACTATTGAGCTATGCCCCGAGGGCGTTGTCCACTCTTTTACATTGTAGAATGGATTGCAATGGAGATATTATTACGTAATAATAATAGGAAATGATACTAAAAAGTGATAATGTTGGAGTTGGGCCGTTCACTTTGGTGCTGAAATTGGAATTTTGCCCAATATCAATCATGGGCCTGACCCGGTCCTACAGCTGAGCCCGTGTGTTGGAATTATCTGGAAGTTATTGAAGCGTGTTTATTGAAACCACGCTATATGCTGGATGCATTCCTGGCCGTTGGATGAATTCTGATCTGATGACTTACCTTATCTGAAGGGAACATGTCCAGATTCAATTCATTCTGATCTTTACACTGCTCAGTCTGCTCTGCCCTTTCTCTCTCCAAAAAGGCGATTCAACCTTTTCTTCTTCGTCTTCTTCATTTTTCTGATTCTGTTCAGATTAGAGAGAATCTTGTGAAGTTTCTTTTATGAAACTGTTAGAGGGTTACTAAGTGATAATGATTCTTCTGTTTTGGGTGTTGTTTCTGTGGAAACGTGTTGTTAAGGGCTTGTAATCTGAACTGTTGGTGTTCAGGCTATTCTGTAACGATTTACCTCTAATTTTGGGGGTGTTTTAATGGATTTGAGCGATATCCTTTTGTGGATGCTCAACGGGGGACGTAGGTGTTAATACACCGAACCTCCGGTGCTTCGACCAAAAATTCTTGTGTTCTTGTTTTCTGATTTTCTTGTTATTATTCACAATTTTGTTTATATTCATCTCTGGGACCAATAGTGGTATCAGAGCTTCAGATTTTATTTGCTAAATTTTTCATATCTATTTCAAACCGTATTTCTTTTAACTTTTAGATCTTTATTTTTGTATAAAAGTTTTTGTTAAAATCGTAGATATGATTTTTTTTATTAAAGTTTTTGTTCTGTATATTCA
The DNA here is from genome assembly GCA_963555705.1 of Ligustrum vulgare. Taxonomy (NCBI): domain Eukaryota; kingdom Viridiplantae; phylum Streptophyta; class Magnoliopsida; order Lamiales; family Oleaceae; genus Ligustrum; species Ligustrum vulgare. The sequence continues at coordinate 42,750,069 of OY743174.1, read as the reverse complement.
AGTTTTTGGATCTAATTTTTGTGAGTTTCCTTGTTTGACAGTGAACTGGAGATTATTGTAAATCGTGTATAAAGATCTGTACTGTTTCAAATCCGGTGGTGATTGATCAGTTCTTGAAGAATTCTTCTGGTTATTATAAACTGCTGGTTTGTAAATCATACATTGGGTAACAATTTCTTGATTCTCTTTGCTCGTAGGACTAGATCCCTGATACCTCCCCTAAATTTACCTTTGTCTAGGGTTTCTTGGAAACCCTAGAATCTGAGGGAATTAGGGCTTTGGTCTAAGGGTTCCATTTTTTTTTAATTTTTGTATCTCTTCCTATACTGGTAGTTACCTGATACATGTTTTATATTCCTTATATTCTTCTATCCTAACTGATAGGTATCTTGAGCATATATTGAGTCTATTTGTGTATATTCTCGTGTATGTTATCCTTTTGGTGTCTTGAATATTGTATATTCTATTTTGACTTTAAGTGCTTACACTGTGAATCTGTTCACTATTGCCTATCTGCTATAATCTTACTGTATTCTTGTCATTGCCCTTGTTGTGATATTACCATACATATAATGACTACTAAGATAGGTGTAGAGGTTTGGGATGGTAAGGGGGATTTTAGTCTTTGGAGAAAGAAAATGAAAGCCCTGTTAATGCAACTAAAATGTGTCAAGGCCATTGATGAAACTTGGCCTGATGATCTTCCTGTTGCTAGGAGAACTGAAATGAATGAGCTTGCCTGGAGTACTTTATTTCTCCATCTTTCTGATTCTGTAATCAGAAAGGTTGGGGATTCTGATACTACTATGGAACTTTGGAAAATTATTGAGACTCATTACCTTACCAAAACCACGTCTAATAAATGTTTCCTTTGGATACAATTCGTCAATTTTAAATTTGATCCAAGTTTAGACATAGAATCTAACATGGACAGATTTAATATTGCCCTTCAGAAACTTCTCAGTTGTGGAGAGAAGGTTTCTTCTGATCAGAGAGTTGTGTATGTCTACTTAATGTTTTGGGTGAAAAACATAAAGACATTAAAAATTCCCTTGAATATGGCAAAGAGGATTTGACCATTGACATTATTCAAGAATCTCTACTAAATAGGGAACTTGAATTAAAATCTGAACAAAAAGAAGTTCTTCATGTTGAAAACTTATCTATTACTTCTAAGAGACCAATTAAGCACAATCATAACTACAATCAAAGATCTTCAAACAATAACTTTCAGAATCATAATAAGCAAATGATTAGAAATAAATGGAACAATTCCAACAACTACAACAATTCTTTTAACAAAGGTAATGATAAAAGCTTTGACAGGATCAATCAGAAGAAGAAATGTTTTTATTGTGGGAAAATGGGGCATTTTATCAAAGATTGTTTTAAGAAAATTAAAGGCCAGAAGAGTGGTAGATACTCAGATAATAAAAATAATAATCCTGCAGCTCATAAAGAAGCTGGGGCTAATTTGGGTGTGGCTTATGTGTCCATTGCAGCATCACAAAGTCAAGATTGGGTTCTTGACTCGGCTGCTCTTTTCATATGTAGGGGTGGGCATCAACCCGCCCAACCCGTCAAAACCGCCCAACCCAACCCAACCCGATCGGGTTGGGTTGGGTTTTGATGAAAATTGGGTTGGGTTGGATTATAAAAAAAAAAAATTGTTTGGGTTGGGTTGGGTTGTGGGTTGGATGACAAACCCAATCCAATCCAACCCGACCCGACCCAACCCAACCCAATCAAAATTTTAAAAATATAAGACCATTTAAATTTCAAGAATCTTAAATCCATTTTTAATTTGGATGAAACTCAAATATAATTTGAACATATTTTAATTTTATTAGCAAGTATTTAATTTATTATATTTGAGCTTATTGTATTGTACATAATTTATTTGAGTTAATAATTGATTTATGGGCATAATTTTTTAATTTTCTAAGAATTTTATTTAATTGGACCGAAGCCCAAACCACCTAACCCAACCCGACCCTACCGAAACTTGATTGGGTTGGGTTGGGTTGGGTTTGAATTCATATTTGGGTTGGGTTGGGTTGATTTTTTTTCAACCCGACCATAGTGGGTTGGGTTCGGGTTGGGCAAAAAACCGACCCAACCCAACCCACGCCCACCCCTATTCATATGTGTCCCAATAAAGAATGGTTCTCTAATTTTTCTAAAATAGATGGAGGATCTGTGATTCTTGGTAATAATAATTGCTGTGACATAAAAGGAACTGGGACTTTTGTTTTAAAATTAAATAATAATAAAATCTTGATTTTAAAACACATCAGATATGTTCCTAATTTGAGAAGAAATTTGATTTCCTTGGGAGTTCTAGATTATGAACATTTTGATATTCAAATATCAAAAGGATTTACTAATATTAAAAGGAATGGTGCGCGTCGCGATGCACCAAGAATTAATTAAGTTTCCTTACTTGCCAAAACTCAAATTTAAATGTGATAGCGGAAGCAAGGGTCGATCCCACGAGGAACGGGAACTAATTTGATGCCATGTCAATTAGAATTATAAGGGGGGTTTTGAGTTGAAAATTGCAATTAATCTAAATAATCAAATAAAGATGTAAAATAGCTGGAATAAAAATCAAATAATAAAGAATCCTAGTTCTCAGGTTCGGTTGTGCCCTATCATAATATTGTCATTCCCCAAGCAACGCATGTACTATTTCCTTTGTTTTATTTATCACCCGAAATAATCAAAAAGCTCTAATTAATCCAATTCTTCCTTAATAATAATCAATTAGAATTAGTTCTCCAATCAATTTAGAGTGAATGAACAACCTAGAATAAGCTCCCTAGATTTAATTCATTAACTATGTGAAAACAAGAAGAATTAGGTGAACTAAATTATCAATTACATATGCTCGAATTGATTAATCTAGATTGAATTTTCATATGAAAATATAAAATTACCAATTGCTACTATGATTTGGATAACAAGACAAATACGAATCCAATTACCCAAATTAGCAAACATCAACACAATAATTAAAAGACAAGGCCTTAATCAATTAATATATCGTCTTGACGAAATTAATGTTCATGAAAAATCCAATAAATAAAACATAAAAAACAAGAACTACGTTACGAGTTTGAGGAATGAATAATAAAATAATATGAACACAACGTCCCCCTTGAACTAGGTTGAGAAGATTAGCCACGCATTGCCATGAAGAATTCCCCAAAAATGTTGTCTTGATTCACCTTGATTTTGCCCCGAATTTCTTTTCTTCAACCTTGATATTGGTGGCTCTCAAAAAATATCATTCTCCTCCCTTTCTTGTCATGAACTTCCCTATTTATAACTTCAATTTTCGTGCCCTAGCTTTGGGAGCAAGAAATCCAAAATTATGGAAAGAATTGAAATAAGAAAATTTTTGACTTTAAGATTTACGGCCGTAACTATTCTTTTACGGCTGTAATTGAGTTACTGCATATTTTCCAAAGTTGTCATTACGGCCGTGACACTTCCATTTACGACCGTGACATATCCATTTACGGCCGTGACAAACCCCTTTACGGCCGTAATTGTGTCTCTGCATATTTTTGCACAATGACATGAAAACGTTTACGGCCGTGAGTATATATATTACGGCCGTAACGTATTTGCACCCAAGGTCCTCAATCTTCAATTTAAAGCGTATTTTGGTCATTTTTCCTTATTTTCTCTTCTTTTAGGATCCTATACAACATGAAACACAACATACATTAATAATACTTAGATAGAATCCCATTATGACTTATTCAAGGATATAAGTGTAGAAAATAAACGTTAATATAACACTTATCAAGGAATCAAAATGAAATTGTTAATACTCCTAAAATAAATGGAATCTATATCATCTCTGCTGAAGCTGTTATTCCTTATGTTGCATCCAATCTCATATCTGAAAATAATATATCTGATCTGTGGCACAAAAGATTAGGCCACCTTGGAGAAAAGGGGCTTAAACTTTTGTCTAAAAATGGGGCTTTTGGAAAAGACACTGTTCAGTCTTTAACCTTTTGTGAACAGTGTGTGTTGGGAAAACAGAGTAAACTTCCTTTTGGTATAGGAACTCATAAGTCTTAAAACATTTTGGAATATATTCATAGTGACTTATGGGGGCCTGCACTTGTATTGACAGCCTCAGGATACATATATTATTTGTTGATCATAGATGATTTCTCAAGGAAATCCTGGAATCTTTTGTTAAAAACTAAATCTGGCACTTTTCAAACTTTTAAAGATTGGAAGACTTTAATTGAGAATCAAACTGGTAAGAAAATTAAGATCCTTAGGACTGATAATGGACTTGAATTCTGCAATACTGAATTTAACAATTACTGCACTAATCAAGGAATCCTAAGACACAGAACTGTTACTTATACCCCTCAACAGAATGACATTGTTGAGAGGATGAATATAACTATTCTTGAGAGAACTAGATGCATGCTAATTTCATCTGGCTGCCTAAAATTTTTTGGGGTGAAGCTGTTAAGACAGCTTGTTATCAGATCAATAAAGTCCTTCCAGTGCTGTTGAATATAAGATTCCTGATCAGATTTGGCCTAATAATATGCCTGATTATTCTTACCTGAGAACCTTTGGATGTGCAACTTTTGCACATCAATCTGAGTCAAAACTGGACCCTAGGTCTATAAAATGTGTCTTCATTGGGTATGGTGAAGGTGTTAAGGGATATAGGCTTTGGGTCAAAGGAATAGGTGGCTATAGAATAATAATTAGCAGATCTGTCATCTTTGATGAAAACTCTTTTCCTTGTCTGAATGATAAATCTGTAGAAAAATTAGACAAGAATGATTTTGTTGTTACTGAGATTGACTATCCAGAACCTGAAATTAGTGAACATGTTCAAATTAAGGTGAAGACACCTCAAACTGACTCAGACTCTGATATTGAAAATGATACCAGTGATAGTAATTATAATCAGGACTCTCAAAATGACCTGCAGAATTATCAATTGGCTAGAGAAAGAGAGAGAAGACAAATCAGATTACCTTCTAGATATCAACATGCAGATTTTGTAACTACACAGGTAGACAGTGAACCTTTTGAGTTAGAACCTGAAACCTATAGTCAAGCTATAACCTGCACAGATTCTGCAAAATGGGTTGCAGCCATGCAGGAAGAAATGAACTACTTAAACAAAAACCATACATGGTCTCTTGTTAAGAAACCTGCAGGGTGTAAACTGATTGGATGTAAATGGATCTATAAAATAAAAGAAGGTGATGGTAAATCTGAAACTAGGAGAATTAATCTAAAGCTAGGCTTGTGGCTAAGGGGTTTAACTAAAGAGAAGGTATTGATTATACTGAAACTTTTTTACCTGTTGTAAAATACACTTCTATTAGAATTTTGCTTGCACTTGTTGCTCAATTTGATCTAGAATTAGAACAACTTGATGTCAAAACTGCCTTTTTATATGGTTTTTTTGGATGAAACTATATATATGTCTCAGCCTAAAGGTTTTGTTAATCAAAATAAAAAGGAACATGTATGCTTGTTAAACAAATCTCTGTATGGATTAAAACAGACTCCTAGACAATGGTATAGAAGATTTGATTCTTTTATTCAAGGTTTAGGTTTTAAAAAACCTGAATATGATTCCTGTTTTTATTTTAAAAATAACAATTCTGAAATGTTTTTCTTGCTTCTGTATGTTGATGACATGCTTTTAGCTGGCCATGATACTACTGTCTTAGATGATATAAAATCTAAATTGAAAGCTGAGTTTGAAATGAAAAATTTAGGACCTGCACAGAAAAATTTGGGAATGGAAATTAAAAGGGATAGACAGAGTGGAAAATTATTTCTAATACAAGAATCCTATATTTCAAAAGTTTTGAATAAACTTTCTCTGCAAAATGCTAAACCTGTTAGTTTGCCTTTATTAGGTTATGTGAAATTGTCTGCAGAATATTCTCCTAAAACTGATTCTGAAATTTCTAGGATGCATAATATCCCTTATTGCAATGTTGTAGGCTCTGTTATGTATATTATGGTCTGCACTAGACCTGACATTGCATATGCTGTAAGTGTTCTCGGCAGATTTATGAGCAACCCAAGGGAATTGCACTGGGAAGCCATGAAAAATCTGCTTAAGTATCTTAAGGGTACTAAATACCTTGGTCTAATGTTCAAACCTGATAAAAATGGTATTTCTTTAAAAGGATATGTAGACTCAGATTTTGCTGGAAACTGTGATAATAGGAAGTCAACAACTTCATATTTTTATGTGATTAATTCTACTTGCATTAGTTAGAAGTCCCAACTTCAAAAACTTGTTGCACTATCCTCCACTGAAGCAGAACACATTGCTGCTACTGAAGCAGTGAAAGAAGGTCTCTGGCTGAAAGGTACACTGAGCAAATGAAACATAAGGGATAAAACTCAAGCCCACTGATTCCAATTCCAGCAAGGTGGAGATTGTTGGAGTTGGGCCGTTCACTTTGGTGCTGAAATTGGAATTTTGCCCAATATCAATCATGGGCGTGACACGGTCCTATAGCTGAGCCCGTGGTGTTGGAATTATCTTGAAGTTATTGAAGCGTGTTTATTGAAACCACGCTATATGCTGGATGCAATCCTGGCTGTTGGATGGATTCTGATCTGATGACTTACCTTATCTGAAGGGAACACGTCCAGATTCAATTCATTCTGATCTTTACACTGCTCTGCCCTTTCTCTCTCCAAAAGGCGATTTAGCCTGTTCTTCTTCTTCTTCATTTTTCTGATTCTGTTCAAATTAGAGAGAATCTTGTGTAGTTTCTTTTGTGAAACTGTTAGAGGGTTACTAAGTGATAGTAATTCTTTTGTTTTGGGTGTTGTTTCTGTGGAAATGTGTTGTTAAGAGCTTGTAATCTGAACTGTTGGTGTTCAGGCTGTTCTGTAACAATTTACCTCTAATTTTGGGGGTGTTTTAGTGGATTTGAGCGATATCCTTTCGTGGATGCTCAACGGGGGACGTAGGTGTTAATACACCGAACCTCCGGGGCTTCGGCCAAAAATTCTTGTGTTCTTGTTTTCTGATTTTCTTGTTATCATTCACAATCTTGTATAATTCATCTCTGGGACCAACAGATAAATTATCTTGAATAATATTATGTTGGAAAATATATGTTGGCAAGGAAATTTTCACTTGTGAATCTGAAATTGATCCTATGTTGGAAAGATATGTGGAATTTGAAAAGGACCTTAGATGGGGATTATAATCCCATATTGGAAAATGAAGAGAGTGGGAGTAAGCGTAGCCTATAAATATTAAATAGTGAGTTATCCCACACTGAAAAATGGATAAAATGTGGCAATGTGGGGAAAACTCAAATAGCTATTCCACATAGGAAGAAGTGATTCTGGACCGACTTAAATATGGTTAACAATTTGTAAGATATAACTATTTGTTGCGTAGAGACTTTTCGTGGCCAACGCACCCTGCAGGTGTGCAAATCTTGGATCGGCTTGGCCTTTGAGCTTTGTACTTTAGTGCAGGTCCAACCTGCATACATGAATGTCAAACTAAACAGATAAAAAATGGTTGGTTCTTGGATTATAAGATAATGGACTCTAAAACTGTCATCAGCCTAGTTCAAGAGCTCTAAGTGATCTTGCACAAGATTCAAGCTAAGGGGATGGTTTTAAGTGAAACTTTTCTAGTAGCAACAATAATTAAAATGTTGTCTCTAGCTTGAAAATATTTCAAGAACTACTTGAAGCACAATCGAAAAGAGATAAACGTTGAAGAACTTATTGTTAGGGATCAGAGAGACCATGTCTTCATCCAACAATGACAATTGTTCAGTCCAGTTGATAAATCAAATTTTTTGTGGATTGGATTTCACTTGATTGTCTACGGTTCCATTGCGTGTGCTCGGGCCCCCGTCAATTCCTTTGAGTTTTATTCTTGTGAACGTACTCTCCTCGTTACCTAGAAAAAGTGAGCTACCGATTTGGTAGGTCTTGATGTTGGTTGATTAAAAAAGGCATCCTCCTGTGGTTAAAGCTAACGTTGTGGAGCACGATCAAAACTCTAAAAGCAACAAAGGAAAACATGAGCCACCCAAAAAAGGGCCTAAGTTGGGACCAAATGGGTGTATCGCAAAATAAGAATTTGCTGGGAGATGTCACAACTGTGACAAAAATGGTCACAAAGCTGCGGAGTGCAAAATTCCAAAAGGGAACAACAGAAAGGAGGCAAACGTGGTTGATGACAACGCACATGATGCGACATGCTCCTTGCCACATTCATCTCTGAGGTTAATCTAGTGAGTTCAAATCTAAGAGAGTGGTAGATCGAAACTAGTGCTTCTTGACATATTTACTGTGACAGCGATTCTCATAATTCTGAAGCTACAGAAAATGAAGAGAAGTTGTTTATGGGAAATTCGGATACCTTCGACATCAAAGGTCAACGCAAGGTAGTTCTGAAGATGACTTTCGAAAAAGAACCAACTCTTAACAATATGTTATGTGTGCCAGAGATCCACAAAAACTTGGTGTCCAGATCACTACCAAACAAGCACGGTTTTTGCATGGTGTTTGATTCGAAAAATGTTATTTTATCTAAAAGTAGAATTTTTGCAGGGAAGGGATATGTAGAAGATGGGTTGTTTAAACTCAATGTAATGTTTATTAAGCCCGCAATGATTAAAGTGAATAATTCTTTCATTTACTTGCTTGAGTCTTCCAATTTGTGGCATGGTAGACTAAGACATGTTAATTATGATACATTGCATAGATTAATTAGCTTGGATTGCATACCTTTATTTCACTTTGATAGTAAACATAAGTGTGAGGTTTGTGTTGAGACAAAATTAACAAGGTCGTCATTTTAATCTATTGAAAGAAATAATGAACCACTTGATTTAATTCAAAAAAGGTGTGTGATTTAAAAATTGTGCAAACAAGGGTTTGTAATAAATACTTCATCACTTTTATCGATGATAGCACAAAATATTGTTATGTGCACTTACTTAAAAGTAAAGACTATAAAAATGAAGTTGAGAATCAATTTAACAAAAAAATTAAAGTGTTAAGAAGTGATCGAGGTGGCAAATACAAATCACCATATACTCAATTTTGTGCGCATCATGAAACTTTACATGAGATGACAACGCCAAACTCACCTCAGCAAAATGGTATTGCTAAATGAAAAATTGCACATTGAAAGAAATGATGAATGCGATGTTAATAAGTTTTGGTTTACCTCAAAATTTGTGAGAGAAGCTATATTGTCAGCAAATTACCTTTAAAATATGGTGTCTCGAAAGAAATAAGAAAAGAGTCCCTATGAGTTATGGAAATGAAGAAAGTCTTCCAAAAAATACTTACAAGTGTGAGGTGTCTCGCCAATGTGGCTATACGTACACCAAAGAGGGTGAAAATACGCCTGAAAATTTTTTATTGTATTTTTTTGGATGTGCACACAACAGTAGTACTTATTGATTTCTCGTGTATGAATCTAATATTCAAGACATACAAAAAATATGATAATGGAATCGAGAAATGCTTTATTCTTTGAACATGTATTTTCATACAAGTCCAAAGAAGAAGCAAGTTCCTCAAAACGTATACATGAGGCAATAAACCAAATACAAGAAGAGGAAGGAGATGAACCAAGATGTAGCAAAGGAGTCAAAATGGAAAAATCCTTTGGTCTATATTTTCTGACTTATATGCTAGAAAGTGAACCTCAAAACTTTAAAAAAGCTGTAAGCTCTTCTGAAGGATCTCAATGGAAAGAGGCAATTAACATCAAAATAGATTACATCAATACATCTTGCAAAACCATACTTGGAAACTTGTGGATCTTCGTCCCGAAAGCGAACCAATAGATTATAAATGGATTTTCAAGAGAAAAATGAAAGTGGATAGAACCATCAATAAGTACAATGCCATACTTGTAATTAAAGATTATAGGTAACGAGAATACCTTTATTACTTTGACACATATTCTATGGTAACGAGAATAACTTCTATTCAGACGATATTAGCGATTCACAATCTCGAAGTACATTAAATGGATGTTAAAACTACTTTTTTAAATGGAGATTTAGAAGAAGAAATCTACTTAGAACAACCTGAGGGATTTTCTGCATTAAGACAAGAATATAAGGTGCGTAAACTGGTAAAGTCAGTATATGGCTTAAAACAAGCACCAAAACAATGTCATGAAAACTCGATTATGTCATGATAGAAAGTGGATTTAAAATTAACGAATGTAACAAATGTGCGTATGTTAAATATACTAAAAATTGATGTTATTTTGTGTCTTTATGTTGATGACATGCTTATCGTTGACAGTAATGATAAGATGGTTAAATTCACAAAAGACATGTTGAATACAAGATTCGACATGAAAAGATATGAGTTTGGAAGATTTTATTCTTGGAGTTAAAATCTTAAGAATATCATATGGGCTTGTTCTAAGTAAGTAAAATTACATGGACAAAATTCTCGAGAAATTTAACAATGATGATTGTGCAGTAGTTAAAGCCCCGATAGATACAAGTCATCATCTATCGAAAAATAGAGGGGAAGGTATTTCTCAAGTTGAGTACTCTAGAATAATCGAAAATCTAATGTACTTAATAAGTTGTACAAGACTAGATATATCTTATGCATTTAGCAAGCAGAGTAGATATACGAGTAATCCAGTGTCTGACCACTAGAAAGGAATAACAAGAGTACTAAGATACTTTAGATATACTCGTGATTGTGGACTGCATTATACAAAATATCCCTCTATTATTGAAGGATACATTGATGCTAATTGGATATCTGATATTAAAGACACAAAATCTACAATTTAATTTGTATTTACATTGAGAGGTGCAACGATATCATGAAAATCCTCTAAATAGACAGTTATAGTTAGATCCATTATGAAATCTGAGTTAATAGCCCTTGACAAGTGTAGTGAAGAGGTTGATTGGCTACGCTAATTCTTAGAGGATATTCCTAGATGGCCAAAGTTTGTGCCATCAACTTGTATACATTGCGATAGCCAATCATCAAATGGAAAGGAGGATAAGCAATAGGCTTTCAAGCCTTGAACTTATGCATGAGCGCGACTTGCATACATGAATGTTGGAACAAATGGATAAAAAAATCACCACAAAGTGCAAACCACGTTTTGTAAATTTTCTTTTGTGTTTTTTCATTTGAAACCATAACTCCAAAAAAGGCCTGAATTTAAAGTCTGTGTAATGGCAGGAGTTGTAGCACTTCAATGGCTATAGTAAGTGCAGAGGCTTCTCCCATACCTATATATTTAAAAACTATCTCACTTTGTACAGACACAACAAACACAGTATGAGAATCCTTTCTTACTTCCTCTGCTACTCTATCAAAAACCTAGTCTTGTTCCAATCAGCTTGGTGATTTTGTTCTGGCACTGTTTCAGTTCAACTACGAAGTTGCATTTCACATCGTTGTATCCTGGGGAAGCAAGCGCTTCATTTACTTTGGTGAGAGGAAAAAGATCGCTTTAAGAAAACAATGTTGAATATAGGCATCAACTTCAGACATTAACTCATATTTCTATCTTCTTTCAGTTTAGCTTATTATATTTTGTTCACTGTTTAGCAAGTTTGTTCAACATATTATTCAATCGTTTACATACTTACGCAGGGTTAACAACAACCAGTTAGACATGGACTTTCTAAGGGTGATTGTGACCATTTACTTGATTATGATACAAGCGAAGTACGAAGTCCATGACTAATTTGTCCACGGTTAAATCATGATAGGGAGCAGGCGATAGAAACAAGTATTCGTCGTCTTTCCCTTGACAACATGGCATGTGATACAGTACTCTACCTGCCGCAAAATATCACGCTATAAGGTGAGCCAGAAAAATGTATGTCCAACCAACTCCGGCGTTCTTTCGTGGCCAACATTCCCAACAACATGAAGCTCATATATAATCTTCGAACACAAACTGCACTTTGGAATACAAAGCTGCAAACCTCGAAAGAGAAAACCTTTAAAAACGAAATACCCCAAAGACTTCCGGGACTGAAGGTCGATCATAACATGGTCAAAGAAAGGATCGAAAGCACAGAGATCACGAAAGGTATCAAAACCTGGTACGGCCACCCTCAAATCTGTTAAGAACAAGTGACGATGACTTAAAGCATCCTCGACTTTCTTAGAAGCATAGATTTATGCTTAATTACATATGTGAACTACTGCAAATAGGATGTGCAAGAGGCATGAGGCACATTATCCTAGTTGGCCAAATGCTTCAAAGCCTCATGGTTAGCAAACAACACAAGTTCACGTTGGAATAAGTAATGTCGCCAATGATGAACTGCCTGAACCACTGCGTAAAGCTCCACATCATAAGCCTTTTAACGACTTCAAGCACCCGAGAGTTTCTCACTAAAATTAGCAACTGGATGCCCTCCTTGGCTCAATGCCCCAATTTCGACTTGGGAATTGTCACAATACAACTTAAAAGGAAGCCAAAAATCTTGAAGAACAAAAACTGGTGTCGAGGTCAACTTCTGCATGATAACATGAAAATCTTTTGTCGGCGTCATCCAATGAAGTGATGGCCTTCTGCTTCATACAATCAGTGACAAGGGACAAGATGGAACTAAAATGCTGGATAAATTGCTAGTAAAAGTAAACTAACATGTGAAAACTGCAAACATCGGTGAGAGTACAAGGAGTAGGCCACTCTCAATTGCAGCTCCTTAGCATCATCAACTGTAATAACTTTCCTTGAAATTTGATATCCCCAAAACAACACTTGCTCAACAAGGAAAATACACTTACTAGGGAAATCAAAAAATTTCTCCTCATGAAGAATAAGGAAAACTGTACGCAAGTGTTATAAATGCTCTAGGACAGTGCAGTTGTAGACAAGAATGTCATCAAATTAAATTGCAACGCAAGTACCAATTAGTGACTGAAGGTCCAAGTTCACAATGCCCATGAAAGTGCTAGGGGTACTCGACAGGCCGAATGGTATAACAAACCACTTAGACAAGCCCTTACGTATTTCAAATGCTGTCTTCCACTCATCAACAGGACGAATTCGAATCTAGTTGTAACTACCCCTCAAATCTAGCTTATTGAAAATTAAAGCACCACTCAATTGGTCCAAAAGAACATCAAACCGAGGAATAGGAAATCGATAATGAACCGTGATCTTATTAATTGTGTGGCTATCCACACACATACGCCAAGTACCGTTCTTCTTAAGGATGAGAAGGGTTGGGACCACACAAGGACTCAAACTCCCATGAAGTTGTCCTTTGCACATCAGTTCCTCAATCTGACTCCATAACTCTTCATGCTCAGCTGTACTCATACAATAATGCGATCAATTACAAAGAGAAACCCCCATAACCAAATCGATATGATGTTGAATGTCATGAACCTGAGGCAAATCTAATTGAAAAAGATCAACAAACTCCTAAACTAAAGCATAAACCTGAGATAAAATTGAAACTCCCTTAGAAATTGGCTTACAAATAACCAAAAATCCCTATTTTCGGATTACATTTCTCTCTCAACATGCTTGTGATACAAAAACAAGGACGTGCCTATTTCACGAGGTTTTACAGCTTGTGGGAAAGACGGCAACAATTCAACTCGAACGCCGTCAACAACAATGATGTAGGTATTCTTACAACCATCATGAAAAGTCGCCCTATCAAACTGTCAAGGTCGCCATAACAAGATATGACACGCATCCATCGGGGTACCATCGCAACAAATAGTCTCCTGATACTTACTACCAATAAAAAAATGGGACAAAAGCTAATAGTAAAGGCACCAATCTTTCGAAGCTAAGAAATCTTATATGGTTGAGGGTGTGCATCTGTTGGAATTGTATGCTTTGTAATTGCCTCCTTCAAAATAACATTCTCACAAGCACCCCCATCAATAATAATACGACAAACCTTACTGTTAAACGTACAAGTCGATTTAAAATATCGATTGCACGGGTCAAGAGTGTTATCACAGCGGAGAGCAATGTAGGTGTGTTGGAAAATTAGAGCTGGACCAACATCCCATCCACTTGCTCCTTAAGTAATTGTTCGTCATCTACAACATCAAAGACGGGAGGGCCATCATACCCCATATCACCAAAATCATCCACAAGCAGTCCCTTTTATGCCCCAAGATGGGGCAGGCATAGTGACGATGTCCCCATTTACCACAAGAAAAGTAATGAATTCCTTCACCGTGCCCTACTATAGGGATCGAATTACCCCTCGACGGAACTGTGTAGGAGAAAGTATTCCCACACCTCTAACGACCGCACCAACCTGGACGTTTGATGAAGATAACCCCTGTCATGGGCCAATATTGGAAGAAGGTGTAGCGGAAAGGCCAAAGCTGCGACTTGAAGCCTGTTTCTCTAGCAACATGCTCACTGATGTGCCTTTGAGACCAAAGCAGGTGCAAATAAGTTCATCACATCCTGAAGACTGACCTTTAAACAACCAACAAAACGTGAAAAAAGCTTTTCATTAGTCTCTAAAATTTCCGTCTGAGCTACCAACTGAAAAAACTCTGCAGAATACTCATCAAAGTGCGAGCCCCCTTTTCTCAGATTCTATAATTTCTTATACAAAATTCGAGTATAACTGAATGGCAGGAAGTACTCCTTCACACACTTCTTAAATTTTCTCGATGGCGAAATTTTGGGTCGCCCCTGACGAGACCAGGTGGCTTTCAATTACCTCCACCATGCCACCTCCTTGCCATAAAACCTGGTTGCCACAAGAGACACACACCTACCATAAGGAATGTCTTTAAAATCCAGGCACTCTTCAACTACACAAAGCCAATCTAAGAATTCGTCGGCCTAAAAAATATCATGGAACTCTGGAATATCAACCTTAAAACCTGCGTCCCAACGTCGATCACCATCATCACCCCAAAGACCATGCCAATCATTGTCTAAAGGTGCAAATGGATTATGCACAGATACGATCTCATTGCTAGAAGAGGAGTTCGATAGAGGACGATTGCCTCCTCGTCTGCCATGCTTTTCACGCGCAACATCACCACCTGTGGCTGCTACTCTCACTTGGCCACCTTGGCCATGTCCCCTTGGTGCACGCACATCATGTAGTTGTTAGGTTAGAATTCCTGTTAATTTCCTGTTTTGCTCCATAAGGTCATTCTGATTGGTTTTCAATTCGGCCATCTCCATTACCAATAAGTTGATTTACTAGCGGACCTGAGTTGTTTCATCCCTACGTTAATGTCCGTCTATCAGAGAATCACGTGCAGTTGATTGTACTCGGGGAGGCACCTTCTTGGAACGTAGACTGACTTTGATACCAACTGATTCAGGAAGAAACGTATGTGAATGAAAATAACTCAAACTCAACCTATTGATTTGAAAGATTGCTAAATTGAATTGAAACAACTTTGGAGAAACTCCAAGAATAACAAAATTTTTCCAAAAACGACTAATTAAAAACGCAGAAGAAAGAAACTTAAATAGTAAAACCAAACTCTATTGAGCAAAAATGTGAAAAGACGAAACTAGACATTATAACGTAAATAATTCATTTTTAATTATCTAGACGATTTCGAAAGCCCAAAATTCATAATTTGTAGCAGCATAGCAGCTTGTCTAATATGTCTCGTCAGGACGATTCCGAAAAAATATTATTGGCCAAAATCTGAGCCCATATGCGACTTTGATCCAAGTATGCTTGTTGTCACGGCCTGATTTTTCTCCTACTCATGTGGCACGACATGGATCATACATCTCGGATAATTCGGGATGTGCACTGACATGGCCAATGCAATTGCATGTATTATCAATAAGCCTCTTCTAAGAGTTTTGTTGTACATGCATCGTAACTTGCTTGCCCGTGTGTTGGAGAAGGCTGACACGTATGCTTGTGAGGATCTCGGGTGCCGAACGGTAGGTCCTTTCCACTGTGCTCGATCCTCAACGCCATCAATATGAGACTAAATGTTTTATTAAACATTCATTGCAATTCTGATGATGTACAACTATATACTCCCTCTGTTCACAAAGACAGGCTCATTTTTCATTTTTATCTGTCCTAAATTATATGTCACTTCCTTTATGAACAGTTTACTAATGTATTCATTTTCTAATATAACCTATTTAATATGCATTGTTATCAACAAATATGAACTATCCATTATTCAATATAAGAGTATATTAGATAAAATGTAAGTTACTAAATAGTCCTTGTTTGATTTTCATTAAAAATTTCTCCTTTTTCTAATCTACAGTATTCAATCTTAATTATCTATTAAAAGTTAAGTTCACAATATTTGACTTTCCAGCCAAATTTTAACCATTCATTCTTGTAAAAATCATTATTCATTTAAAAAAAAACTTATTTTAACTAGAATCAAACATAACCATAGTTCCAACATATATCAATTATTATTTTTAATTTGTGTGAAAATAAAAGATTAATAAAGATAAAGAGTATTTTAAATTATCTTTATAAATCAATGACAACAGAAGGATAAGATTATATTATAAACTGTAATAGCATTCTAGTAAATCGAATCTTCAATGGCCACGAGCAGCAACTGCCTGTGGATTATCTTTAACAATTAATTAATTCATTTTGGTTTAGCAGAAAATCAAAATTTTAGTGGATTAAAAAAAAGGTTGATGAAATATGGATAAGAATCGTGGATCCCTTGAAATTGATTAATTCTCGTGTTGTAATCTACATTAGTTGGAGTTTATGTCAAATGTTCTCTTTAAGCTTATATTTCTTTTTATTTCATTATTATGAATGGTACTCCAAACTCGTGATACTTAAGATGTAGGGAAAAAAATAAAAAAAATAAAAAAGTGACGCACTTATTTGCAAATTGAAATTACTCGAAGTAATTCAACACACACTTCGAAAGATCTGTTATTTCAAAACAACCCATTGCAAAAACTTTTATTTCGTTGTTTTACATGTGTGAGAGCTTAGATGATACCCCAAGAGAAACATAGAGAGTATACTCCAAAACAACACGTCCCGTGGCAATATCCACTGAATAAGTACTCGTAATGGCATATCCCTGTGCCCTTCGGAAAACCCCAGTGCCACCAACAATAGCATATTCACGTTCATCCAATGGAGGATTTCTTCCCCACAGACAAATTGTGCTCCCATTGTAAGTGCCCGACTGGAACGCAACAATGAGATTCATGAGCGGCGCCGATTCTTTCAAGTCTGCAAAAGTAACTTGGCCCTGAAGCCGTCCCAGTTTCGTCGAGTTGGCATCGGCCTTTGCTGTTATTAGGTCATCCGCGATTCTGACTAGGCCAAATGATGTGGGTGAAGAGGAAGTGATTTCGGCTCTTGCCACCTCCCAAACGGATTGATTGGGGCCACTTATTGTGTCTTGGACGAAAAAATGAATTTTGGTTTCTTTACGGCCATTGGAGAAGCCACCTAACATGGCTAAGATAACTGCGAAAAGCATCGAATTTATGCTGAGCTTTCCCATGCTAATTAACTTAGATTATCTCTCAATGAGCAAAATCTTGCCAACTATATATAGGCAAACTGCCCGGGAAAAAATAATGGAAAATGCTCAAGGAATCAAAAAATGGTGATAATAGTCAAATGTGTGAAGATGTATATCTTTCGATCAAAAATTTGGGCATTGTAGTACTGTTCAAAAACTAGTACGAATAAATGGCATGTTCAAAATAAAAAAAAAATAATAATAATTGGGAATCAGGACTATGTTTGGATCATTTATTTTATAATAGTGGGCAGCTGTCACTGACTTAATTACCCCCAGACACGCAAAGCAAATGAAAGTGAAAGTATTATAAATTCAGAAGACTAATTATGATATACACGTGTATGATGGACAAGATTGCAATGAATAATTTTGTGATGTGTGAATTGAGACTTTCGTTGTTTTTCTCTTCTTTTTACTTTGCCTATGTTTGACAACGATTAAAATTTAAATTTTAATTTAAATCTTTAAATTTTAGTTAAAGTTAATAATTCATTTCAACTATATATTTCACGGTCTTCACAAAATTTAAATTTTATCAATTTTTATTAAAATTTACTGAAAATCTGATTTTAATTTATATCAATGTTTTTCTGTCTAATAATCACATAGTACTTCAGTACATACAAAAACAAGGTGGTCACGTGTATGTGTCTCCGGTCCCTCCTTTTTTTAAAACCTTTTTCGTTGTTTTAATTCACGTGATGGATTAAACAATCAATGATTTGTTGTTTAATAATTTAATTTTCCTCGAGATCTCCGATTATTATATTTATAATGAATGAACAACGTGATGTTCATCAATTGTGGCCGTACCTGTAATTTTGTAAATCTGAAAAAAACGATTGTTTTTCGAGATATAGATCCTGGCCTCGAAAAATTTTTTTTAAAGAAAAAATTGAAGGAAAAAAAAAAAAAAAAAAATGGCCCAAAACCAATAAGCCCTGAATTAATGACTTCATTTAATTCAAGCCAGGTCCGGCTCTAATTGTGGTCCACGACCACCCTTTTATATTGTAGATATTGTGGAAAGAATCGATTGCTATCTATTATCATCGGGACCACAATCCATTTTAAAACATTATTTTTTTCCCCTGTTTTTCGTATTTTTCTCTTTTTGTCCTTTTAAGTAATTAAATATAAATAAAGCGAGAATTATAGTGTTTAGATTTTATTTGTTAAGTTCCCCTATATTCCCAATGCACTCAAAAAATAAAAATAAAAAATAATATATATATATATTAATATGAAATAATACTAAAAAGTGATGGATTATCTTGAATAATCTTTTAACGTTCATTTCTATATTTATTAAGTGGTGACTCATACGTTAATTAAGTTGAGAAGTCTAATTATTGTCGATTCTAGTTATTGTCACTTTGTTGAGCGCTAAAGGTTTTTGGATTATGACCTTTAAGATATAATTATGATGATTTCTAATTGTCGACATAGACAAAGGGTGATTTTGACCATTGATTGTACTCGAGCAGCTGATCTCACTTTTGAAGTGAACAGTCGATTTCATAAGCTGAGATATAGAGTCATTTTGGTCACGTGAATGTTTTGTTAAGAGGATAAAAATATTGAAGACCAGCGACACAGACTCCACACGAGGGTACAGATGCTAAGTAAGGCAAAGTATATAATGCTTGCAACTATGTTAGTTGAGTTACAAAAGCAACATGAGGGTATGGATGCTAACATTGTGATTATTCATCTCAAATAGTTGTACGATTAACAGTCGCGTGTGCAAATATAATAGATTCTCAAGCAACTATACTAATACTATGCAAAATGGTATAACAATATCCAATCAATATGAAAAACTGAAAATGATTAGCTTCATTGCGAAGTTGTCTCAATTGGGTTCAGCGGTGGACCATGAACAAAGTAGTGACTTGGTTCGGTAATCTCTATCAAAGAGCTATTCAAAGTTTATTATGAATTTTACCATGAATGAACTTGAGAGCATGCTCACTGAGCTGCTGGATATGCTCAGGATTGTGAAGCGCAATATCAGGTTTGATAATGGGATTAGCTTGGGCCAATGATTCCTCTTATATGGAAGTTGATAAGTGTATTTTATACACTTATTTACACACTAAATTAGGATATTATATTGTTGTTTTAGAATAAATGCTATTAATTTTGTTGTTGTTTGTTATTATTTAAGATCTTATCCCAAAGTCGAGAGAATGAGTCAATTAAGGCGAATACAGGTTAATTGGATAACAATTGAAGCTAAATTGTACGCATTGGAAGTTGGCGAAGCCAATTGAAGATCAAAGATGAGCTAAATCGGAAGAAGGGAGAAGTTCGAGGGTTGAATTGAAGAAATTGAAAGATGAAAGAAGTTAATTGAAGACATTTAGAAGTTTAGGGACGAAATGGATCAAATCAGAAGTGAAGGACTTCGATAACAATTAAGGAAAATGAACAACTTTAACAGATTGAAAGATGGGTCAACAGTATAACCACACAATCGCGTGTAGGTATACTACGTGGTCGTGCGGTGAAACTTAATCAATGAAGAACCCTTTTTGACATAACCACGGGGTTGCATGGTAGTCCGACTAGGTCCAATATTCCTCCACAAAATCTGATTTTTGATATCTCTTTCCCAATTCAACTAGATTTCTTCCCTTACCTATATATAGGACTTGTATTACATGAGATGAGGGTTCCTCCAACTCATAATTCCATACCAAAACTCTATCAAGTTCTTGGGAGAACTAATTGACGCAAGATTGAAGATTAAAGATTCATGCAACAAGAAGAATAATTTCTCCATCCAGATTATGAATTCTACAAATTCTTGTTGTTATTTGTCTTTAATGATATTTCTAGTCTAGTTATTTATTTATTTTTTATTTATGTTAGAATCTTGATAAAACTTTATTTTCTAGATTTAATGTTTTGATATTTTTTTAATTTAATAAAATTTACTGTTTGAGCAATGATTTTGCTCTTTCTTGCATCTATAATTATTTGTACATTAATTACATGATTGTTGTGACATATTCTTAAGTTCGAAAGATTAGGAATATGTTATTTATGTTTTAATTACCATAAAGTTCGATAGAAGATAGAAATATACCTTTATATTTTATGTTATCTTCAAGTGTTCATAAAACTTTAATGCTTTTCAATGTGTTCACATTCATCATAGAAACATAGTCAGGTCATATGTAGAAATAGGATTTATTTCATCATTCGAAAGAGGGTTTTAAACAAAATAGGAATATTGATATTTAAAATCTCATGAATTATTGTTAAACGTTTATATCAAAGCATGAATGATGGAAAATAGAGTGAATTTTTTATTCTAAAATTTTTTCTCATTAATTTTATTACTTCACAATTGTTTATTCCCATTTGTTAGTTTAACTTAAATTCCAAACCAAATTGATGTTTTTCTAGTTCAAGTTAAGGTTTTTAATCTAAAATAATAAGTTTGCCCAATCCTCGTGGGAACAAAACATGAACTTGTCATCCACTTTATTACTTATCCGATTCGTGTACTTATGGTAGGAAATATCACAACGAGTTTTTGGCGTCGTTGCTAGAGATTATAGTTTAGATTTATTTTTAGATTATATTCACTAAGTCGGACTTTTATTTTCATTATACTTCTTTTTTATTTTCAGTTCATACACTAGTTCTTTTGTGTCTCTTAGGTTTGTGTATGCGAAAGCTCGAGACAGGTAATCTCCAGATCCAGAGATCAACATACTCTTCATAGCAGATTAAGAGAAGCAAAAGAAGCAGAAAAACAATAAAAACAGCAAGATATGGTAGACATACAAATAAATCTTTTCGTACTAGATGATGATGAAGGTAACATCTTGTGAGTGACTTCATGACTCCTTAGATTATTCAGAATCAGTTAAGCATCGTTTATCCAACTTTTGGTCAACCTAACTTTCAATTGAAGACCAACTTCATTAACATATTCCAAAACGACCATTAGTTCCATGGAAGATCTGACAAAAATCCACATACGCATGTCTCTAGATTCTTGGATATGTGACAACATTTTAAATATCAGGGTGTATCAGATGAAACCATCAGACTTCGCCTATTTCCACGAACTTTACAAGATAGAGCTTTGGGTTGGTTAGATTCTTGTCATGCTGTAAGCATCACAAATTGGAATGATTTGGTCCAAAAATTTTGTACAAAGTTCTTTCCATCAATCAAGATTGCTAAGCTCAGGCATGATATAACTCTATTTCAGCAGCAAGACTCAAAAACATTATATGAAGCTTGGAACATGTTTAAAAACTGGCTAAAAAAATGTCCTAACCATGGCATCACACAGGGCCATCAAATACAATTTCTCTACACATTTCTGCTTCCTCAATTCAAGAGTTTGGTGCACTCTTCATCGAATGGTTGACCGACCACTAAGATTGTTGAATGGGCACTAAAATTATTTGAGAATATAGCCAACACAAACGCCATGTTGGCATCTAATAGGTCCATTCAAAAAAATCCAGCAGGTAGACACTTATACTGAATTATCATCTAAAATTGACTCTTTGGTTTCAAAGGTGAAAAGTGTATAACACACTTGCCATTTAGCGAGAAATGCAAGATTGATTTGTGAAGAATGTTGAGCAAATCATCTGATTGTAGATTGTCCCATTTTGGTATGTCTAATTGAGCTGGTTGACTTCATTCAAGGGGACAACATCAACATAATCCATATTCCAATACTTATAATCCAGCATAGGAAAATCAGCCTAATTTTTTATGGAGGGATAATCAACACAGATCGGTGTCGTGATATTTGAGTATCAAAATGAAGAGAAGAAGCTTGCACTTGAAGAGATGTTAGGAAAATTCATGGAAAAGACAGAATAGTACATGGGTAGAACAGGTCAGTTAATTAGAAGGATAGAAACTACACTGCAAAATCAATAGGCTTCCATTAAAAAATTTGGAGATACATGTGGGGCAGATGGCGCAAATTTTGTTAGATAGAGCACCATGTACACAACCTAGTAATTTAGAGACTAATCCTAGATAACAGGTTAATGCAATACGCAGTGGTGTTCAACTTCCTGGAACCCATAAGAAGCGATCAACTGCAGTTCAAGAAAAAGAGGTTGAAAATGAGGAAAAATAGGTTGAAACATCAGAAAAAGCACTTGAAATAAAGAGAGAAAGGAATACATTGAAATCGAAAATTAAGTCTTATGACCCCCCCTGTTCCTTTCCCACAACGATTGAAGAAAAATAAAGAAGATCTGCTATTCAACAAATTCTTAGAAATGCTCAAAAAACTGCATATCAATATGTCGTTCATCGATGCAATAAGGCAGATTCCAAGCAACTTAAAATTCTTGAAGGAGATGATCTCCAAAAAGAGAAAGCTTGTGGAACTCAAGAAAGTATCTTCAACCGAGGAGTATAGCATAATATTGTAGAAGAAGTCGCAACCCAAACTTAAGGATCCAGAGAGTTTTTCCATACCTTGCATTATTTGTGATTTAAAATTTAATAAAATTTTATGTGATCTTAGTGCAAGTCTGTTTACAAGAAGTTAGGATTGAGAGATCCTAAATTCATGTCGCCCATTTTACAGCTGGCTGATCGCTCAATCAGACATTCATATGGGATCATTGAGTATGTTCTGGTAAAAGTAGATAAAATTATTTTTCCATCTGACTTTGTGACTTTAGACATAGAGGAAGATAGTAAGATACCATTAATATTGGGTTGACCTTTCTTTGTTACTGGACGAGCCTTAATTCATGTGGAAAAAGGAGAGGCAACATTTAAAGTGGGAAATGAACAAGTGACATTCAGCATGAATCAAATGTAAAATTGATATCCACTTCTTGAAAGCTGCTCTAAAATAGAGGCTGATTCATAGCATGACTATGGGGAAAACTTTGAGCATGGGGTCAAAGCAAATGACAATGCTTCAACATCTTATTTCATGCCACCATGAGACATTCTGCCAAAAAAGTTGAGCTTAAGACTATAAATGGAGCATTTGTTGGGAGGCCACCAACCTCTCAAACCTTTTTATTTATTATGCTTTCGTTATTTGCTTTTCACTTGGATTTTAGGTTTGCATGACTCCTTAGTTTGCATGTTAACATCTATTTTACAATTTGGTATTGTTGACAGTTGAAATATAAATCTTCCACGTCTGCAAGGAAATACGTGATTATCAGTTATGCAAAGCGAAAATGTATGTGGAAGAGGTGAACCCCAGTTTGGAATTTCCGAACTGGACTTCACGTATGATTTAATATATTTATATTTGGATTTTTATAGCCAAAGTTGGGATCCCTCTATGAGTAATCTTCCCTTATATTTATAGGGGACCAGGGATGAACTGGCTTATTACAATACCTGACTGTCCGATATTACATCATAACTAAACTAATTGAACTCTTACATAGGACTAGATAGTTGACTTTTATCTAATCTAACTGATTACATCTCTGAAAAACTGTTTCAACTGCCATGTAATAAAGTAGTTATGACCTCGTTCAATCATTGTAACTCAACGTCCGACTTGACCCTTCCACCTTGGACTGATAGAGCTTGGACCTTATGTTTTCACTCCTGGGAATGACAAGGTATTTTCCAACCTGACATGTTCAGATCAGAATGTGGTCGGGGCCTTGATCCCTTTACCTTAGGAGATGATTTACTCGTTGCCCGACCTGGGGGTGTCAAGTCTGACATATTAATTGTCCCCCAATGATCCGACCTCAAACCATAAATCCCATCTATCGTTGTCATTTTGTCACTTGGGTGGGATTGCCCATTAACAATTGCCCCTAGGAGTTGAGTTGAAAGAATTTCATGTCCGCTCCTATAGATAGTATTTTAGAATTAATCTTGAGGACTAAGTAATGATGATGCAGCCATGTGTCACTTGCCCATTGTGGCTAGGTCTGACCATGCCAGAGAAGTGCAATCAGCTGTCATTTCCCTTTGAAGGGCTCAAGATACCTCTTCGAATTCTGTACTGATAATTAATATTATTCTTATATAAAGAACTCTTCAACGTTTTTCCTTCTCATTGGACTTTAGCTTCTCCGAAAAAACTTTCTATTCCTTCGTTCGGTGTGAGCTCTTGGTCGGCTATTTTATCACATGAACTCAGCTTTAGATCTGCCTCACAGTTCAGGTATTTCTTTGTCACTTAGATCAATCATGAGTAATTCTGGTAGTGATAGTGAAGCCACTAGGAATGAATCTTGAGGGGATGGATAACGAATTCCAATCCGAACTTAGGTACTCATTCCGGAGGGTCAGATGCTAGTGCATCGAATTTAGGAGATGTTGGGCAAACTATTCCCCAAGAGGTGCAACCTCTCTGATCTGTGAACCCCCCGTTAATTCCCGTCCCCCACAGCGTCACCCACTAAACTCTGGGAGAACTGGTCTGTCCATTTCGAGTTCGACGTTCTAGCAGGCCGGCTATCATCTTTTAATAGTATCTAAGGACGACTTGGTTGAATGGCATTATAAATTTAGGATTCCGGACTCAGTGCTATTATTCTTGCCTAGGAGTGATGATCGTGCAGATGAGTCTCCAGTAGGGTGTGTAGCTGTGGATAGAATGATGATGGAGGCAGGTCTTGGGTTTCCTTTGCCCTGGACTGTCACTAATTACCTTAGGTATTAGGGCTTAGCTCCTTCACAAATCACCCCAAACGGGTGGAGGGTTATCATAGGATTCTTAATCGTTTGGAGTAAGATGGGGTTTCCACCACCTCGGGCGAGCGAGTTCGATTCTATTTACTAGCTTCGGGTTAACAGGACGGATTCAGACTGGTATTATATTATGGTCCAGCCTCGAACTGGTGGGAACTTAGTGGAAGAGCTCCCTGATTCTATCAAAGGTTGGCTAGATCGATGGTTCTTTGTCAGAGGTGAATGGCAGACTCTGGACTGGAATGATGAGCTGGACTCCATAGTTCCAACTCACTATAAACCTTATTGTATGTTTATGGTTTTGTGAGTTTATTCAGGGATGCTTTATCTAATATTAATTATTTGCCTTTTTTTTTTCAGGTCCTTCCAATCCGTCCAGGTCGTTAGAGTTCGAGCAGCAACTGCAAAGAGTGCGCAACCTTGACAAACGTGATAGGGATTTTAGGGAGTTGATCACATAGGATAACTTGTTCAAGGCCAGGCTCGCCACTGTCCCTCCTTCTACAGCCTTTTGTCCTCTCCCTACTCGTAAGTATGTTTTTTCTAAGTTCATTGACAACATTTCATTGTGCTAACGATTTTCCACTTTGTAGGACCAACCAAATCTAAGCGAAAAGACATGCCTCCCTTCGATAGATCAGCATTTGTTGGGAACAAGAAAAGAAGACCCACAACTGGTGGGAAGACCCTACCCCCTGGACTTGGCCCAACTCCTCAGTCAGGTCAGTCCAGTGGGACACAGGCTTTGGGACATAGCACTTCCAGGTCATTTCATGGCAAGAGGAAATTGGTGGAAGACATTCCTTCCATTCTGCCACCACCACCTTCTGATCCAATAGTTCTTTCAGATCATCAAGCCTCCTCTGAGAATGATGCTTAGTCAGATCTTCGCACTACCTCAGACCATCCTATCCGTTCATCCTCAACTACTGATCCCACAGATTCTCCTATTTCGGCATACAAAAGGCCCGGACTATTGAAATGGCGAAGCTAAAAGACAAAATCCCTAAAGCCCTGAGGGACGTCCGATCTCACAAGTGCCCGGGCTCAAACTCTTTGAAGGTTCTTCCTAATAGTGTCCATAACTCATTCGACATCGTTGTTCGGACCCGAGACAAAAAGAAGGAATCTATGGCTTCCGATATGAACTTACTGAACACCGCTCATGCCACATATTCCTTCTTGGGGCTCACGCAAAATTACATGTCCCATGTTCGCGCTTAAGCTCATGAGCAGATGGAGCTGCATGATGAACTGATGCGCTAGAGCATAGTGGTGAAGGATCAGAATCAGGCACTGGGACTTAAGAGAGGGAAGCTGGTTGGGGTAAAGAAGGAACTGAAGCTGAAATGCGAAGGCTTGGCCAAGAGAAATGATCTCCTTCTTTCCGAGCTAAAGAAAGTTACATTTGAGAATGCCGAGTTGAAAGATAAATTAGAAGTCGATCATAAGGCTAAAGAAGAGGCAGCTGCTGAACTCGAATCGGTCAAGAAGGACCTTGGACAAGCCAGATTTGAGTTAGTTTCAGCAGGTGAGGCTTACAAGGAGTCCAAAGAGTACGAGGTGGACCATACTGATTCCTATATCATGACCTTGGAAGATACAGTTCGTAGGTTTTAGGAGATCAATCCCAAATTCAATGCGACCAGTTGAAGGCAGAACTAGAGAAGCTCAAGAAGGGATGTGTGTCGCAATACACCAAAATAATAAATAATTCTTTACTCGCTAAATATTAATTAATAATGTAGTAGTGAGAGTAAGGGTCGATCCCACGAGGAACGGAAACTAATTTTAGTTGTTCGATCAATTAGAATGGAATGGGGGGTTTGTTGTTTGAAATTTCTTGAACAGAAAATATGCATAAAAATAAATAATTAAATATGACTAGAGAATTAATATGAGAAGAAATCTTGTTCTCGGGTTCGGTTGTGCCCTCAATTAATGTTATACTTTTCCTTGTAACGTGTTTCTATTCCTAATTCAATTATCAATCATAAATAATCAACAAGCTCTGATTATCTAAATTCTTCCTTATGTGTATTGATTCAAAACAAGTTCTTCGAACCAATTCTAGCCACGGACAATCCTAAACAAGCTCTTAGGATTTAATGCACGACTAGTATGAAAATTTAGAAGAATGGATTGAATTGGATCGTTAATTACACAAGCTCGAATTAAACAATCCAAGTCGAATTATTACTAAACCTGCACGAGATTTATTTGCTACTAAAGTAAAGATTCAATGACAATTACGGATCAAGAATCTAAACATAGCTTAATCATGAATTCAAAGATCAATAATCCAATTGGCCAAATTAAACTATTAATCAAATAAACTCAATGAACAATTAAAACATAATAATTCAACAATTGAAATAAAGGAATAAATTCACGCTACTAATTTGTAGGAAGATAAAATAACATAATTGAATTGACACAACTTCCCCTTTGAACAAGATATGAAATTTAGCCTAGCATGGTTGTGGTAGATTCTTCAAGTTGCTTCATGAATTCCATTGTTGTTGATGTTCTTTGGCTTGAAAATCTCCCAAGAATGCTCTATACTTTTCTCTTAATTTTCCTCAATGTGTAGCCTCTTTCAAAAAAATAAAAAGTTTCTTTTTCTTGTCATGAAACTCCCTTTTTATAGCCTCAATTTCGTGCCCTAACTTTGGGAGCAAGAAATCCAAAATTACGGAAAGAATTGAAATAAGAAAATTTTTGACTTGAAGATTTACGGCCGTAACATTCCTTTTACGGCCGTAATTGAGTTTCTGCATATTTCCTTAAATTGGAGTTACGGCCGTAACATTTTGATTTACGGCCGTAACTTTTCCTTTACGGCCGTAAAGTGGTTTCTGCTTATTTTCAACTTGCTTCACGACACTTTCACGGCCGTAACCTTATTTTCTTACGGCCGTAACACCTTTTCTTGCGGCCGTAAATATATTTGCACCTAAGTCCCCAAACTTCATTTTGATCGCATTTTGGTCCTTTTTCCTTCTTTTCTCTTCCTTTGTGATCTTATACAATATAAAACATAAAATGCATTAATAATACTTAGGTAGAATCACATTATGGCATATTCAAGGATATAAGTGTATAAAATAAACGTTAATATAACACTTATCAAATCCCCCCACACTTGAACCATTGTTCGTCCTCGAACAAAGATTTGCAAGGATAAGAATAGGATTCAAACAATAGATTCCAATTTAGAGACTTGAGGTTGCAACCCACTTTTCTTTAACAAGAATGTTCCATTGCATGATTGGATTGTATTAGTGTGTGCTAGAGATGCAACACCCTTTATTTCCCAACCCAATCATGACTCGTTATGGTTTATTTTCTTTCACCTCTCGTGTTCACTCACCTCCCAACCATTATTGAGTGGCTACAAGAAAAATAGTTTCGCCCAATTTTAGAGGAATTCATTTGCGTAAACCGAGTTATTCATGATGTGAATTCAGTCAACACAGTACCCCCGACCACATTCATACCACCAACCCTAGACCAAGCAATTCAAACCACTCATAAGTATATGTAATGGGTTTTAACACCCTCACAAGATATTTCTCTCGTCGCACAAAGTGTATAAGGGGTTGAATTTTCGCTCAGCTCTCTGCATGGATAAGTTAGTACCACAGATTGCCTTACTGTCATAACCGGAGCCAACAATAACACAAGTGCAAAGTGAAGGTCTTTATTTGGTTGTAGCGGGGCTTCGGGTCAGGTAGGATAAAAGGATATATTTAGGCTGAGTCGAGAAGGAATTTCGCAAACTAAGTCAATTCAAAATAATATTACTTCCTTCTCCCTTAATATGATCTTCATTGTTTCCCACTACCCAACTTTATTTACACTTGAATCTCGTTCTTGCTTTTCTTTTCTCTTTTTTTTTTTTCACAAGTTGAGTGTTTGACATCCTCAACTACTAATTTTCATGACTAACTTCCTTTTCATTGTTTTTTCTCTTTCGATTTTTTTTCCGATTATAGACTGCAACTTTTTCTCTTTTTTTTTTTCAAATCATTACGCAATCATCAATTGGCACAAGATAGAATTACAATCCCCTGAATTCAGTCCATTTCACAACCAATGCTCAACACAAGATAACCATTTCAACTTCTTGGACTAGACCATAGCACAATCCTCGATCAACAAAAGCTTGCGAATCCCTTCTCTATGGGTTCAAATCAAAACAGAGATAATGCGAAAGAAAGGGTATTCGTGACTTGTAGCGTAGCATAAAAATTCAAGGAAAGGCTAAGGCTCAAAAGGGCTTCTAACGGTCCATGTAGCAAGGTAGGCTCTTTTAGCAAGTTAAATTTGGGTTAACCTGTTGCCTTTACTATAATTTGCACTTGAATCAAGAAGCTACAACGGTATGCACAAGAAAGCACATCCAAGCATAACCCAACCATGCAGGACACACATCAAAGAATTACGAGCTCATAAGTATTAAGAACAGCTCTTAGGTTCAAAAGCTCACAAATTATGGTTTTCGTGTGTTTTTCCCATCCAATTATGAGTTATAGGTCATTGCTTGATCTTCATTCCAAATCTAAGTCCATTGGTCGAGGATAACGGTTAAAAGTATTCAAACCATGACTACTCACAAAAGTATAATAATTGGGACGTTCAGGGTTATATATGTAGGAATAATCTGTCTATTGTGGGTTAGGTTGACTAGGTTGTAGACATTTGAATATTTTACTTTTCATTTTCAACCTATTTGTGAAGTTTTGGACGAGATGATCTCTATGTGCTCAATTTATATCCAATTATGCAATGATTTTTCAAAAAAATGAACCAAAAGTGGGGTTGCTTCCTATCAAAGTATGGTTTAAGACCTAAGTAGCATAGATAGGTAGCAAAAGTAGATAATAAGATTAAAATGGGTGCTGACTCAACATGAATTTAATGTTTCGACTACAGAAAGAAGATAAAGACATTAAGCTTGCAATCAATTCAATTCCCCCCCACACTTAGACAAAACAATGTCCTCATTGTAAAGCAAAACAAAAAAGGGAAAATAAAAGAAACTCCCTCGGTCTAATGTGGCGGTTGATCGTTCCGGGGTTTTCGCAGTTGTCGAATCTCCTCCCGAAGGGCTCTCTGCTCTTCCAGCATGAGTTGCTGATCTTCCAGCATACCATTCAGCTGAGTCTGGAAGGCCTGCATCAGTTCCAGCATCTTAAATTCTTGCGAAGAAGAAAACGGAATTGATATGTGATACAAAGGAGAATCCTTGAAATTATGATTGTGGGTTGGAAAAGATTGCGCGAGAAGATGGGAAATGATTTGGTTGAAATGGAAGTTGCCTTGTTTTTATTTATAAAAATTTTATTTTATTTTATTTATTTTTTTTTAAAAATGAAACTGCCGGGTTTACGGCCGTAAATAGGTGGATTACGGCCGTAAACAGGCCTCTGAAGATTGTGAAAAAAAAATCAATTACGGCCGTAAAGATGTGGCTTACGGCCGTAAGGTGGTTTCTGGATAAAAAATTAAAAAGTGAGATACGGACGTAAGGCTGCCTCTGAAATTTTTTATTTTTTATTTTTTTTATTTTTTATGAAATGACGAAGTAAACTAAAATTAACCAAAAATGAAAATACGAAAATAAAAAGTCGAGGAGATAAAGAAACTCCCCTCTCGGGTTGCCTCCCGAGCAGCGCCTTTGTTTACTGTCGTTGGCTCGACCGAGTCCTTTTTCAACCGGGATTAGGTGGATTTCCAAAGCTCAACTTCTTTTTTATATTTTTCATTAGGGCCTGCAAAATAGGGGGAAACTTCTCATCAGCTACTGGTAGGGTGGTACAAAAGTTTTCACCTGGTTGTGATGGCTTTGGACAATCATTAAGCTCAGCAACAGTTTCCTGACATGAAGAATAACTCACAACAGTAGAATGAACTTTGTTAGCATCATTAATGTGTTTCATGGAGTCATAAATATAGGACTTAATAATTTCATTATCAAACTCCATGGTAAGTATACCATCACTAACATCTATCTTAGTTTTCGATATTTTTAGGAATGGTCTGCCTAACAAAATAGGAGTGGGGTTTGGAGAGTGATCATCATTCATGTCTAACACATAAAAATCTGCTGGAAACACTAAACCCCCTACTTGTACTAAAACATCTTCAACTACCCCATCCGGATATGCATTGGAACGGTCGGCTAGTTGAATGATAACACTAGTTGCAGTCATTTTAGCAAGTTTCAATGAAGTGTACGTAGATCTAGGCATTACATTTATAGATGCTCCTAGGTCTATCAATGCACGATCTATCCTAGTGTTACCTATTTGACAGGGTATGGTAAACATACCTGGATCCTTGCACTTGGGAGGCAATTTTCTTTGAAAAAGTGCAGACACGGACTCACCCATTCTTACCATCTCATTTCCATTTAGCTTTCTCTTATTGGTACACAGGTCCTTCAAAAACTTTGCATATCGGGGAACTTGTTTGATGGCATCTAATAGTGGAATGTTGATTTCCACTTTCCTAAACATTGCTAACATGTCCTTTTCTTTGCTTTCCTTGTTCGTCTTTGCCAATCTGTTAGGAAAAGGTGGAGGTGTTAGTTTAACATTTAACTGGGAGTCAGTTTTTACCTGAGGTTTTTGCGAAGCGTCGTTTCTCTTCCCGACTCCCTCCTTTTCATCTCCCTCCATTTCAGGTGCAACCGGTTCCACCCTCGGACCCTCAATTTCTTTTCCACTCCGGAGGGTTATGGCACTCACGTTTTTAGGATTTATCTCGGGCTGAGATGGCAGCTTCCTTCCGGATTGTGCCTCAAGTCTGTTGATGGCAATAGCCATTTGGCTCATCTGATTCTCCAAATTCTAAATACTGGATTTGGTGTCCTGTTGAAATTGAATTGTGTTAGAGGCCAAAGTTTTAACCATATCTTCTAGAGAGATACCTGAGTCCTGGGGCCTTTGTTGGTACTGTCCCTGTGAATGGAAATTTCCTTGTTGTTGGAAATGCCCTTGAGATTTGTTGGAGGGGAAACCCGGGGGCTTGTTATTCCCATAGCTTAGATTGGGGTGATCCCTCCAACCAGGGTTATAGGTGTTGGAGTACGGGTTGTATTGCTGTTTTTGAAATGGAAACCCTTCTGCAGCCTTTACCTGTTCACCATTCTCCTCTTGCAACACCGGACATGTATCCGTTGGATGTCCAAAGTTTGAACAGATTCCGCATGCTTTGACCTGATTCAAGTTCCCTATAGCAAGCTGCTTAACAAGATTGGTTAGTTCATATAATTGACCTTCGATATTGGAACTACTTACCTCGTTCACTCGGCGGACTTGGGAATCTCGGGTTGAATTGAATTGCTGAGTATTTTCTGCCATATTAGAGATTAAAGCCCGCGCTTGTTCCGGCGTCTTGTCCATCAGTGCTCCTCCACTTGCGGCATCTATCATGTTTCTGTCCATTGGCGCTAGACCTTCGTAGAAATACTGCACCAGGAGTTGCTCACTGATCTGATGGTGGGGGCAGCTCGAAATGAGTTTCTTGAACCGCTCCCAGTACTCATATAATGTCTCGCCATTGCTTTGGTGAACCCCGCAAATCTCCTTCCGGATTGTCCCAGCCCTAGATGCAGGGAAGTACTTCTCTAGAAACAACCTCTTCATATCATTCCATGTGGTGACTGATCCAGATGGTAGACAGTACAACCAGTCTGTAGCGGCATCCTTCAATGAGAATGGGAAAGCCCTCGTCTTGATTTGCTCCTCGGTAATACCTGTGGGTCTCATGCTATCACATACCACGTGGAACTCCTTGAGATGTCTATATGGATCTTCACCGGCATGTCCCCGAAAAGTAGGTAGAAGGTGGATCAACCCGGATTTTAGCTCAAACGTTCGTCCTTCCTCCACCGCCGGAAATGTGACGCACAATGGTTGTTAAACGACATCCGGAGTGGCTAGCTGTTTAAGAGTCAAATTGTTGTTGTTAGCTGCCATTGTTTGTTGTGCTGCTCTCCTTTGCTGTCGAAAAGTTCTCTCAATTTCTGGGTTAAGATAAAAAATTTCACAATTAGTTGACCGAGTTTTAAGCATATAAGCAAAGAAGCACAAATAATTATGAAATGATTTTTTTTTTTTGAAAAGTTATATAAATAAAGTGAAAATAAAATAAATGCAGAAAAATAAAATTCTAATCGATTAAACACTGAATTGGTTAACCGCTCCCCTGCAACGGCGCCAAAAATTTGATGCGTGTCGCAATACACCAAAATAATAAATAATTCCTTACTCGCTAAATATTAATTAATAATGTAGTAGTGAGAGTAAGGGTCGATCCCACGAGGAACGGAAACTAATTTTAGTTGTTCGATCAATTAGAATGGAATGGGGGGTTTGTTGTTTGAAATTTCTTGAACAGAAAATATGCATAAAAATAAATAATTAAATATGACTAGAGAATTAATATGAGAAGAAATCTTGTTCTCGGGTTCGGTTGTGCCCTCAATTAATGTTATACTTTTCCTTGTAACGTGTTTCTATTCCTAATTCAATTATCAATCATAAATAATCAACAAGCTCTGATTATCTAAATTCTTCCTTATGTGTATTGATTCAAAACAAGTTCTTCGAACCAATTCTAGCCACGGACAATCCTAAACAAGCTCTTAGGATTTAATGCACGACTAGTATGAAAATTTAGAAGAATGGATTGAATTGGATCGTTAATTACACAAGCTCGAATTAAACAATCCAAGTCGAATTATTACTAAACCTGCACGAGATTTATTTGCTACTAAAGTAAAGATTCAATGACAATTACGGATCAAGAATCTAAACGTAGCTTAATCATGAATTCAAAGATCAATAATCCAATTGGCCAAATTAAACTATTAATCAAATAAACTCAATGAACAATTAAAACATAATAATTCAACAATTGAAATAAAGGAATAAATTCACGCTACTAATTTGTAGGAAGATAAAATAACATAATTGAATTGACACAACTTCCCCTTTGAACAAGATATGAAATTTAGCCTAGCATGGTTGTGGTAGATTCTTCAAGTTGCTTCATGAATTCCATTGTTGTTGATGTTCTTTGGCTTGAAAATCTCCCAAGAATGCTCTATACTTTTCTCTTAATTTTCCTCAATGTGTAGCCTCTTTCAAAAAAATAAAAAGTTTCTTTTTCTTGTCATGAAACTCCCTTTTTATAGCCTCAATTTCGTGCCCTAACTTTGGGAGCAAGAAATCCAAAATTATGGAAAGAATTGAAATAAGGAAATTTTTGACTTGAAGATTTACGGCCGTAACATTTCTTTTACGGCCGTAATTGAGTTTCTGCATATTTCCTTAAATTGGAGTTACGGCCGTAACATTTTGATTTACGGCCGTAACTTTTCCTTTACGGCCGTAAAGTGATTTCTGCTTATTTTCAACTTGCTTCACGACACTTTCACGGCCGTAACCTTATTTTCTTACGGCCGTAACACCTTTTCTTGCGGCCGTAAATATATTTGCACCTAAGTCCCCAAACTTCATTTTCATCGCATTTTGGTCCTTTTTCCTTCTTTTCTCTTCCTTTGTGATCCTATACAATATAAAACATAAAATGCATTAATAATACTTAGATAGAATCACATTATGGCATATTCAAGGATATAAGTGTATAAAATAAACGTTAATATAACACTTATCAATCAAGCTGAAGCTATGTCCGAACTGGCTCGAGTGAAGGCTCCTTCGACTGAGTAATGAAGTAAACTTTGTAATTTGTCTTATTTTGTATCACATCATCTATAAGGGCCTATCTGGCCTCTCTTTTGTTCATATTTAAATGAATTTTGTTAAGCTGAACATGGTTCTTCACAATTCTTCTTCCGAACTCACTTCTCAACAGAAGATTTAAACAAAGTAATTTTTTCGACCTGATAAGATACTTTGGTCATCAACTTGGGACTTTATAAAAATATAAACTTGTCACCTAATATTAATATCAGATGGATTTATGACAAATTGCAAATTATTGCCTGACTGGAATAGTCAGGTCAGTTTGGTCCGATGGACTTATGTAGAATTTTTAACTTGCTTCCTACCTGGGGCATTCAGGTCGATTTGGTCCAATATAGAACTTGTAAAATTTAAACCTATCGCCTAACTGGAACAATTAGGTCAGTTGGGTCCAACAAAGGACTTATAGAATTTAAACTTATCGCCTGACTGGAGCAGTCAGGTCGGTTTGGTCCAAAAATGGACTTGTAGAATTTAAACTTATCGCCTAACTGGAACAGTTAGGTCTGTTTGGCCAAAAAATGGACTTGTAGGATTTAAACCTATCGCCTAACTGGAGTAGTCAGGTCAGTTGGGTTCAACAAAGGACTTGGTGCTTTAGTACGCATTTGGGTCTCATTTGTGGGTCGTAAGAAATTCGTAAATTCCGTTATGGCTGACCTTTTGAGCGCATAGTTTAAGGTCCTAAGGAATTCGTAAATTCCATTGTGGCGGACCTTTTGAGCACATAGCTTGAGGTCCTAAGGAATTTGTAAATTCCGTTATGGCACACCTTTTGAGCACATAGCTTGAGGTCCTAAGGAATTCATAAATCCCGTTATGACAGACCTATTGAGAGTAGCTTGTTTTTTCAGGAACACTTGGAATTTGTAAAAAGTTTTATTCAATGGAGTATTCTCATGATACATTGGTCATTACATATATTGGAAAGAAACAATTACTGATAGTACTTTTTGAGATGCTCTGCATTCCATAGATGTGGTAAAGTCTTCCCTTCTAAAGTTTCCAGTTCATATGCCCCATTCAGCAAGGTTTTCTTAATTCTATAAGGTCCTTCCCAAGGTGGGGGCTAGCAAGCCTGATTGAGCTTCCTTTGTGATGCAAACCACGTAGGAATTGTAGCTACGCAACCCACAAAATATTGAATCGACCCAAGAACACGAAAGAACTACGATTTATGGATCCAATTAAAATCAATTGAACCAAGCAACCAATACAATCATAGGGATATATTGACCTCTTGATTACATACAATATTAATTCTCACCTAAGTTTGAAAAAACAAGATTAACTCGCAAATTCGAATTGTATTAAATGAAGAATAGAGTTTGAAAGCAATTTTCCTCATAATAATAATATCAAAATAGTCTAACCTAATAATGAAAATTACATCCCTTTAAATAGGGTCAAATCTAGCTTTAAGAGCCCTAATTCAACTAGGAAAGAAATTGCTCAAATATGAAAAGAAATAAAAATAACAGAAAAATAAGAATTTCATACGTCTTGATAGTTACGGCCGTGACTACTTCCTTTATGGTCGTAACTGAATTACTGGTTCACACTTATGGCCGTGACACCATGACTTACAGCCGTAAGTCCAAAATTCCCAAATCCAGTTTTTTTGAGCAGTGACTTCCAGCGTTTACGACCGTAATTCCAATTCCTCTCAATTTCAATTTCGATCCGAGGCCCGGTTATGGCCGTGACTTCCCAAGTTTACGGCCATAACTTTGTTTTCTTGAAATTTCGGTTTTTCTTCGGTAAGCTCGTTACTGCCGTGAGTCTCCAAGGCTTGCAGCCGTAAATGCAATAATTCCTCTTCTCCTTCGACGGCTTGAATGAGGTTGATCCACTCGTCGTCTTGGCTAGGTCCCAACATGGAACTTGCTTCTTTTGATGACACGAACATTGTTTTGGCCATTGTTTCTTGTACTAGCTTGTCCATTGCTTCGTTGCCCCTCTTCGTTTGCACTCGAGTCATTGGTCCTCCTTTGATCATCAACGGATCTTTGCGCGGGCTTGTACTTGTGGTCTGGATCACATCATCCCCTCCCTCCTCGAAAGAATTCGACCTCGAATCTGTACCTGCATCAAATGGAGATAGATCAGAAACATTAAATGTAGCCGAAACATTATACTCACCAGGAAGATCTAGTTTATAGGCGTTA
Organism: Ligustrum vulgare; assembly: GCA_963555705.1. Taxonomy (NCBI): domain Eukaryota; kingdom Viridiplantae; phylum Streptophyta; class Magnoliopsida; order Lamiales; family Oleaceae; genus Ligustrum; species Ligustrum vulgare. The sequence goes on along the minus strand of OY743174.1, from coordinate 42,712,907 downwards.
TTGTTGATCCTTTCAATCACTTGGAATTGACCATCTCCTCGCTGTTGTAACTTTGATTTGCGTTGTTCCGGAAACCGCTCCTTCCTCAAATGTACCCAAACCCAATCACTTGGTTCAAAGATGACGCTTTTTCTTCCTTTGTTAGCCTGCGATGCATAATGTTCATTCTACTACTTCTTGTTCGCCATTTGAAATTGTTTATGGTTTTAATCCGCTAACACCATTGGATTTAATTCCTTTACTTGTTAATGAACGTAGTAGTTTGGATGGAAAGAAAAAGACTGAAATGGTTAAATCACTCCACGACAAGGTGAGGTTGGCAATTGAAAAGAAAAATGAACATTATGCTTCGCAGGCTAACAAAGGAAGAAAAGAGGTCATATTTGAACCTGGTGATTGGGTTTGGGTACATTTGAGAAAGGAGCGATTTCCAGAACAACGTAAGTCAAAGTTACAACCGCGAGGGGATGGTCCATTCCAAGTGATTGAAAGGATCAACAACAATGCCTATAAACTCGATCTTCCTGGTGAGTATAATGTTTCGGCTTCATTTGTTTCTGATCTATCTCCCTTTGATGCAGACACAGATTCGAGGTTGAATCCTTTCGAAGAGGGAGGGGATGATATGATCCAGATCACGAATACAAGTCCGTACAAAGATCCGTTGATGATCAAAGGCGGACCGATGACTCGATTAAAAACAAAGAGGGACAATGAAGCAATGGACAAGCTTGTATGAGAAACAATGGCCAAAACAATGTTAGTGTCATCAAAAGAAGCAAGTTCCATGTTGGGGCCGAACCAAAACGACAAGTGGATCAACCTCATTCAATGCGTCGAAGAAAATTGTGAAATCTCAAATTTACGGCCGTAACATACACTACTCACGGCCGTAACGAGTCTACTGCAAAAGAACTGAAATTTTGAAGAATTGGATTTACGGCCGTAACTCACATTTGTCACGGCCATAACGCAGCCTCGGGTTAAGAACAAGATTTTCAGAAAATATAATTTACGGCCGTAAAGATATGTCTCACGGCCGTAACTGTTAAACAGAAACCAAGTTACGGCCGTAAAGAAGGATTCACGGCCGTAACTCACCATACGCGTAAATTTTAGGGTTTTATTTATTTCCTTGTTTTTAGCTAGTTTTTTCCTAGTATAATTAAAACTCTTAAACTATGTTTTTGACCTTATTTATAGGGATGTAATTTTCATTATTCAACACACAACTTTGATATTATAATTGAGAGGCTATTTTGCTTTCACAATCTTATTCTTCATTGAATAAAATCTGAACTTGCGAGTTATTCTTGTTTGTTCAAATCCCGGTGAGAATTATTATTGCTTGTGATCAAGAGGTCAATATATCCCAGTGATTGTATTGGTTGCTTGGTTCAATTAATTTTAATTGGATCCATACATCGTGATTTTTTGGCGTTCTTGGGTCGATTTCAATATTTTGTGGGTTGCGTAACTACAATTGCTACGTGGTTTGCATCATCTACCCAACAAAATGTGCCAGGTATGCATAGGAACTACATCACGCATAACGTCATCCACATAGCACCAATAGAAAAACTCACCAACACTTTCCTATTTACCTTAATTTCTCCACTATCATTTAACCATTGAAGTCTATAAGATTTAGGATGTTTTAACAAGGGTAATCCTTATTTTTCAACAAGTGTAGTGCAAGCAACATTAGTACAACTACCACCATCAATAATCATACTACATATTTTTTCATTAATGCGACACCGTGTATGGAATATGTTCTCCCATTGTTGCTCCAAGTCATCCGTGTTGATTTGAGCACTAAGAGCTCGCCTTGCCACTAATAACTCTCCATGCTCCCTGGATAACACATCCTCAACATCATATACTTGCTCCAATGCCGGCATATCACTATAATCCTCTTCTTTAGTATCACTTTCCATGGTTCCATCCTTTTGCACAAGTATTACTCGCCTATTAGGACATTAAGATGCCACATGTCCTCTCTCTAAACATCTGAAGCATTGAATGTCTCTACTCTTAGATGGTTGAGGTTCCCCCCATAGGTGCGAGTTTTCTAGCATGCTCATCCTTCCCTTTTGGTGCCTCAAACTTCCCTTTAGAAACATCCCCATCTCCTTTGTTTTCCCACTTCGGCTTCAAAGAAGAATTAGAACCCGATTGATACCTTGCTGTTCCCTTTTTCTTCAACTGCTTCTCCACCTTTATAGCCATATGTAACATATCTTCCATCTCCAAATAATGTTGTAGTTGAACCACATTAGCTATATCCCTATTCAACCCATTCAAAAATCGAGCCATAGTAGCCTCTCTATCCTCATCTACATTAGCTCTAATCATCAACATCTCCATCTCCTTATGATAATATTCCACACTCTTAGATACTTGGTATAGACTTTGTAATTTTTGATGAAGCTCCCGATGGTAATTACTAGGCACAAACCTCTTTCTCATGATATCTTTTAATTCATCCCAAGTATTAATGGGTCTCTCGCGATTCCTCCTCCTAGAAGTCACCAATTGATCCCACCAAGTAATAGCGTAATCGGAGAATTCAAGTACAGCTACCTTAACCTTTTTCTCTTCCGAATAAGTGTAGCAAATGAAAATCAACTCCATCTTCTTTTCCCACTCCAAGTATGCTTCCGGATCACTCTTACCCTTGAATGATGAAATTGTCATTTTGATGTTGCTCATACTACCATCCACTCTATCCCCAACAAGATCTCTAACCCCCCTTCCATGCCTAACTCCTCTATCCACAATTCCCCATCGTCAAAATCACTATCTTCTTCATTCTCATCAACCCCCTCTGCTCTACGACCTCCCCCACCTTGCCTACGTGCATTAGTCACTTCCTGAGGCTGTTCAAGTATTTCTAACCCGCTTAACACATCCCCAAAAAACCGCTCAAACCGTTGTACCATCTCATCCAAAATGTTGGCTCGACGGTTGTTTTTGTAGTAGAAGATTGTTCAGACATCCTATATTAATTAAATTTTATGCCTCACATATTTTTCACTCGAGTATCACTCAATTTGGCTTTTTCCCTGTATTAATCTCACCACTCTTGCCTTTTTCCACTCAATAGCTTTCACACCAATTGCTTCAAAGAACGAACCCGAACTCAAGCAAGTATTAATCCCGAATAGTTCAACTATGTATGAGTGAGAATTCAATGATTTATTGGAATTAAAACCATTGAAGACTTGACAAAGGTAATTTGGCTCAACGTAGGGATTTGATGCTTTATATTGGAGACTAGAATTAATTCAAGAAAGTAGTTCTTGAATTTTTTTTGATGGAATTTTCAACTATGATAACAACGAAACAAACAAAATTTGATTTGGATAACAAATGAATGAAATAACAACTTTTGAATCTTTTTGGATACTTTTCTGGATCAAAGACTCAAAACTTATGAAGAACGCAAAGAACCAAATAAAAGAATTCAAGAAAACAAGAAAAGATATAACCTTAATTTCTTGGAGCCTAAGCTCTGATACCAAATGATGCAAACCACGTAGCAATTGTAGCTACACAACCCACAAAATATTGAATCGACCCAAGAACACCAAAGAACCATGATTTATGGATCCAATTAAAATCAATTGAACCAAGCAACCAATACAATCACAGGGATATATTGACCTCTTGATCAAAGACAATATTAATTCTCACCTAAGTTTGAACAAACAAGATTAACTCGCAAGTTCGAATTGTATTCAATGAAGAATAGAGTTTGAAAGCAATTTGCCTCACAATAATAATATCAAAATAGTCTAACCTAATAATGAAAATTACATCCCTTTAAATAGGGTCAAATCTAGCTTTAGGAGCCTTAATTCAACTAGGAGAGAAATTGCTCAAATATGGAAAGAAATAAAAATAACAGAAAATAAGGAATTCACGTGTCTTGATAGTTAGGGCCGTGACTACTTCCTTTACGGCCGTAACTGAATTACTGGTTCACACTTACGTCCGTGACACCATGACTTACGGCTATAAGTCCAAAATTCCCAAATCCAATTTTTTTGAGCAGTGACTTCATTACGGCAGTGACTTTCAGCGTTTACGGCCGTAATTCCAATTCCTCACAATTTCAATTTCGATTCGAGGCCCGGTTATGGCCGTGACTTCCCAAGTTTACGGCCGTAACTTTGTTTTCTTGAAATTTCGGTTTTTCTTCAGTAAGCTTGATACGGCCGTGAGTCTCCAAGGCTTGCGGCCGTCAATGCAATAATTCCTCTTCTCCTTCGAAGGCTTGAATGAGATTGATCCACTCGTCGTCTTGGCTAGGTCCCAACATGGAACTTGCTTCTTTTGATGACATAAACATTGTTTTGGCCATTGTTTCTTGTACTAGCTTGTCCATTACTTCATTGGCCCTCTTAGTTTGCAATCGAGTCATCTGTCCTCCTTTGATCATCAACGGATCTTTGCGCGGGCTTGTACTCGTGGTCTGGATCACATCACTTTGTGGCTATGAACACCTTCCTAAGTACCAAATCCCCAGCATGGAACTTCTAGCCTCTAACTTTGGAATTATAGTATCTGGTGCTTCTTTGCTTGTAGGATGCATTCTTGAGATCCGAGTCTAGCCGTTTCTCTTCAATCAAGTCTAGACTGGATTGTAGCATTTCAGTGTTCATCCCTTCTTCAAAATGTTGTATTTTGCTTGAAGGGATGGCAATCTCAATAGGGATCACAACTTTAGATCCAAAAGCAAGGGCAAAAGGAGTTTCTCCCGTTGCTTTCCTACAAGTTGTCCTATAAGACCATAACACCACTAGTAATTCATCAGCCCATGCCCCTTTTAGCTCATCCAGTTTGGTCTTCAATGTGTGCTTGATGATTTTATTAATTGATTCCACCTGTCCATTTGCTTACAGGTAGCATGGGGTAGAATAGCGATTCCTAATCTTCAGCTCTTCACAGAATGACCTGAACTTTACGTTGTCAAATTGTTTCCCGTTGTCAATGACTAGTGAGTGAGGGATGCCAAACCGGAAAATGATGGACTTCCAGAAAAAGTTTATGGTCTTTTGTTCGGAGATTTTTGCTAAGGCCTCCGCTTCAACCCATTTTGTGAAATAGTCAACTGCCACTATTGCATACTTAGTTGATCCTCTTCCTGTTGGTAACGTTCCGATCAAATCAATGCCCCATTTTGCGAATGGCCATGGTGCCATGATAGAAGTTAGGTCTTCTAGGGGAGATCTGATTATTGGGGTAAACCTCTGATACTTGTCACATTTTCTTACAAACTCCAGGGTATCTTTCTGTATGGACAGCCAAAAATATCCTTGCCTTAAGATCTTGAATGCTAGAGATTGTCCTCCGGTATGGTTCCCACATACACCTTCGTGTATCTCTCTCATAGCATATAGGGCTTCTTCTTCATTCAAGCACCTGAGTAATGGGAGGGAAAAACCTCGTTTGTATAACACATCATCTATCAAAGTGCATCTGGTGGATCTGATTTTTAGCTTCCGAGCTACATCTTTCTTGGCCACCTTGTGATAAGATGCCATTTTCTCCTCTTTCGTGTTGTAGGTTCCTTGGATTTGGTTCACAACTAGTTGGGAATCGCTATGCATAGTCACTCTAGTTATTCCCATATCTCTTGCCATTTTTAGACATGCAATGAGAGCTTCAAATTCTGCCTCATTGTTGGTTGCTGGGAATTCAAAGCGGAGGGACTGACAGTACATTGAGTGTTCGTGGCTGAATAGAACAATTCCAGCTCCTGCACAGTTTTCAGTAGATGAAATGTCTACATAGAGGATCCAGAGCTCACCTCGATCAGACTGGTCAATTTCCATGTGAAATTCTGCTATGAAGTCCACCAATGCTTGCCCTTTGATTGGGTCCTTAGTTTGTAGGTGATATCGAATTGTCCTAGCTCTACTGCCCACTTCATCAATCTTCCCTAGGCGTCCAGTTTTTATAAGGTCTGACGTAGTGGAAAGTTGGTTAGCACCTCCAGTGAGTGCTCCAAGAAGTAAGGTCTTAGTTTTCTCGAGCTCATAACTAATGCCAACCCTAATTTCTCCATTGGTGGATATCTCAGTTCTGTATCTTTCAATGCCTGACTCACATAGTAGACTGCGTGCTGAATACCATTCTCTGTTTTGATAAGATCTGAACTAATTGACCACTCTGATACTGCTAAGTATAATTCCAGCACTTCTCTTAGTACTAGTTTGGAGAGTAGGGGTGGTGAGGTGAGCTACACCTGCAGGTCTTCAAAGGCTTTTTCTCACTACTCCGTCCACTGGAAGTTCTTCCCCATTTTTAGCGCTTCAAAGAAAGGTCTACATTTATCTGTTGATTTTGAGATAAATCAGTTCAGGGCTACTATTCTTCCAATCAAGCTCTGGATTTCCCTTACATTAGTTGGAGCTTTCATGTCAATCAGGGCTTTAATTTTTCCAGGTTGGCCTCGATTCCTCGTTGATGTATCATGTATCCTAAGAACTTTCTAGATCCTACTCCAAAGGAACACTTTTATGGGTTTAGCTACATTTTGTATTGTCTGAGAATGGTAAACATTTCAGCTAGGTGCTGGACATGATCTGATGATTTGATGCCACGTATACTTCCATGGTTTTACCAATTTGCTCTGCGAACATTTTGTTGACAAGTCTCTGGTAAGTTGCCCCTGCGTTCTTCAACCCAAATGGCATAATCTTGTAGCAGTATAACCCCCTATCTGTTATGAACGAGGTATGTTCTTCCTCTGGACCACATATTGGAATCTGATTGTAGCCTGAATACTTGTCTATGAAGCTCAATAGCTCATGCCCTGCCGTGGCGTCTACCATTTGATCTATCCGTGGAAGTGGAAAACTATCTTTGGGGGTAGGCCCTGTTCAAGTCCGCGATATCTATGCATAACCTCCAGGATTTATTGTTCTTACGCATAAGGACTGGATTGGCCACCCACTCTGGGTATTTTGCCTCCCGTATGAATCCATTCCCCAACAACTTCAGGATCTCATTTACGGGAGCTTCATACCTCTCTCCATTTAATGGACGACGTTTTTTCCTTTTTGGTCTTGCTCCACGATCAATATTGAGCTTGTGACAGGCCAAGTGTGCAAGTATTCCCTCCATGTCAGCATGAGTCCAGGCAAAAACATCCCTATTCTTTTTCAAAAAGTCTACAAGTTCTAATCTTACTTGTACTTTGAGGTCTTTCCCAATCTTCAACTATAACTTAGGCATATCTGGATCCAAGCTTACCAACGTGAGGTTCTCCACCGGTCCAGTCCTTATTTCATTTTGGTCCAGGCGTGGGTCTAACGTTTGGATTTCTACAATATGGCGTTCCATTCGGATACATTTTACTTGATGTGCTCGGCAGGGGCAAAAACTCAAATTACATTGTCGGGCCATCCTCTGGTCTCCCCTCACTACTCCTACCCCGTGAGAAGTGGGAAACTTCATCACATAATGGTATTTTGAGGTGGCGACCTTCTGTTCATGTAGAATAGGCCTTCCAAGGATGGCGTTGTAGTTGGGCGGTATATCTGCTATGATAAAATCTGCTATTACTCGCCTAGTGCGTGGAGGATTCCCGAGATCTACCATGAGTGTAATTTGGCCTAGCGGTGTGACATAATCCCCCGTGAAACCTTGTAACTTCGTGTAGTAAGGATTGAGATATCGTTCTTCTACTCCCATTTGGAGGCATGTCTTCCAATACAGGATGTTTACAACACTTCCGTTGTCTACCAGAGTACGGTAAATCTTCACCCCCGAGAATGGCATGGTTATGATCAAAGCATCTGCTTGGCCTTGCTTTTCTTGACTTACATGCGGTTCTCCTGCATATTCCTTCAGGTGGCCCGCTTTGATCAATTTTCCGAGTTCTATCCTCAGGTCTTTACCGTAATCCATGTTATGGCCTGCTGATCTATGGTACCTATAGTATCTGGATTGATTCAGTTTAGACGAACCTGTCCTTAATGGTCTAGGCCTTGACAATAAATTTCGGTCCATAATACTCATAAATATGGCTTCAGGTCGGACTTTTAGGAGATCTACTGGTGTTGGAATGGATGGATGGGGTCGAAAACTTCCTGGTCCTCGAAAATCTCGCTTCTTTTCTTGGCTGAACCTGTCACTCTTCTGGGTTTCTTTTTCCTTTCCTTTGGATCTATCTTGATCATTCGCTTCTTTTGTCTTCCAATCTACTGGACTTCACCTCTTCAGCTCAGATAGCCCTATTTGCTCTTGTCTGAAATTCTCGGAAGGTCTTCAACCCCTCTTCATGTATTGTCCACCAGAATCGGGATTATGGCTATAGACCTGACGTTACCACCATTAGGAGTGCATCGTCTAATACGTTATCTGTATCCATAATCTGTCGGTTGAACTAGTCCAAATAGCTCTTCAGTGATTCATTCCTTCCTTGCTTGATGGTTACCAGTTGTTCTTTGGGGGTCATCCTTATTTTTGCAGCCATGAAGTTGTAGAGGAATTGAGAAGACAGATCCTTCCAATTTGTTATGGAGTGGTTTGGTAAGGTACGTAACCACCTCTGAGCCCTGTCCCCTAGAGTTAGGGGAAAGCTCCTACACATGATGGCATCACTAACTGCTTGTAAATCCATCTAAGAAACATACTGGTCTATATGTGCTACTGGATCAGTTGTCCCATTGTAACTAGGTACTTGCGGCACCTTGATCTTACTAGGTAAAGTCTCGTTCAGAATTTCCTTCAAGAATGGGGAGGATCTGGAGGGAGCGTAATTATCAGTCAGGCCGTCCTTCTAGCGCCAATTTTTGACAGTTGAAATATAAATATGCCATGTCAGCAAGGAAACACGTGATTATCAGTTATGCAAAGCGAAAATGTATGTAGAAGAGGTGAACACCAGTTCGGAATTTCCGAACTGGACTTCAGGTATGATTTAATATATTTATATTTGGCTTTTTACAGCCAGAATTTGGATCCCTCTATGAGCTATCTTCCCTTGTATATATAGGGAAAAAGGTATGAGCTGGCTTATTATAATACCTGAATGTCTGACATTACGACATAAGTAAACTAATTGAACTCTTACATAGGACTAGGTAGTTGACTTTTATCTGTTCTAACTGATTACATGTTTGAATAACTGTTTCAACTGCCATGTAAGAAAGTAGTTATGACCTCATTCAATCATTGCAAGTCAACATCCGACCTGACCCTTCCAACTTGGACTAATATAGCTTCGAACTTATCTTTCCACTCCTGGAAATGACAAGGTATGTTTCGACCTGACATGTTCAGATCGGAATGTGGTCGAGGCCTTGATTCCTTTACTTTAGGAGGTGATTTACTCGTTGTCCGACCTGGGGGTGTCAGGTCGGACATATTAATTTCCCCCCAATGATCCGACCTCAAACCATAAATCCCATCTATCGTCGTCATTTTGTCACTTGGGTGGGATTGCCCATTAACAAGTATGTTTTTGTATTTCTAGTTCATTAATTGGTTCATCACGATCACTAGCACACATTCGATCCTAGAATACATGAAAATACTATTTAGAGATAGTGGCACACATCACGAAACTCATTGGGGTTGAAAATGCATTAGGCATAACACACACACAAAATGGATTCTAGTAGGAATGCCCATGCGATCGCGTGAGGATAACATCACGCAATAGTGCAACTATTCATTTTTCAAGCATTAGCTACATTTTTCAACCACGCGATCACGCCTAGTAAAGGCATGCTATCACGCAGGTATTTTTTGGGTGTTTTGTAATGTTAAATAGGGGCTTCAAATTTTGAAAATTTGATAACACGTGATAAGTGTATTTTATACACTTATTTATCTGTCAAATTTAGGATATTTTGTTTTTTATCATGAATAAACTCTATTTAATTGTTTATTTATAATTATTTCAGGTTTCATCCCAAAATTAAGAAAAATGAGGAATTTAAGAAATTACACAACAATTGGTAGAAAAATCATGCACATGGAGGTTGATGAAGACAATTGAGGTGCAAAAGTGGAAGAAAAAAGAAGTTTGAGGGCTTATTTGAAGAAATCAAGTGAAGAAATTAGCCAATTGAAGAAAATCATAAATATGGGGACCAATTTGTAAAGTTTTGAAAGTTGAAGGACTTTAGTTGCAATTAAAAAGGACCCAATTGAAATAAAAGTGAAGTGTTGAGGACTAAATTGGAAAACTCCAAAACTCAGAGGATGTGAGTTGTATTTAATTGCAAACTCAACAAAGAGAAAACCGCGGCTGAACGGAAGTTTGCTAACCATGATACATCCGTGGTCTGAATAGCGCCCTGTTTGACGCGGTCTGACTGCAGTACTATAGTAGGGTGCGAATTTGCAAAATTTTTTGTTTTTTTCCTTCCCTTTTTTCAATCTTTTCTTTAATTTTTTTTTTTATCCTTTTTCGAGCCCAAATACAATTCAACTACTTTCTTGGTTTCAAAACTATAAAAAGACCTATTCTACCACGAAAAGAGAGGTTGGAGGCACAAATTCTAAACCCTTGACCAAAAAATCAAGCCTCTCTTCGACAAATTTACTCTCAAATTCATCCAAATCTTGGGAGGAATCAAAGGGGAAAAAGCTAGGAATTTTGAGAACACACATAGCTTGGGCAAATTCTTGGTGCAAGAAGATGTTTATCCACAAATTCTCTAAATTCTACGTGTGTATTTTTATCCCTCCATTATTGTTTTTTATTTTTATTTCCAAGAATATGAGTAGCTAGATTTAACATTGGGATTGACGATGCAGATTTAATTTTTCTAGTTTAATTTAAATTCTCGAGTTGGGAATATATTGTGAATGTATTGATTTTATTTTTGTTTTTCATACATGATTTAACTGGCCAATAGTTCTTGTAATTTGGGGTTGTTTTCATAATCAGAGAGATGGGTTAACAATTAGACCAAATAATAAAATCCGGCAATTTCAACAAAAAGATAGAGTTATGAATTTGTTGTTGCATGTGATCAATTTTGGATTCCTAGCTATTTTAATGTAGAGATACACGACTGACTTAGTTAAATAGGCCTAAATTGAACTCGAAAGAAGTAAATTAGATAAATGCGTGAATTCGATCAAATACAATTTTAGAAAATAACTTGAGATGCGAAATTAAGCTTGAATATTATTTCGAAATTATTAATCTCAATAGTCCTTTATTGTTAAAAAATGCATCGCTCAATTTCTTGATTTTATATTTTAACTAGTGAATAAACACGTGCGTTGCACGTGACGATTAATATTTGTGATCAATCGCGTGACGATGTAACTGAATTCGAATATTAAAAATTTATGTTAAGAATCATGCAATTTTGCTCACATGAGTTGAGACTTTAAATTCAGGGAAATTTTTGTTAGAACCATATCTAGTACAATGAGATATTATAAGATTATGAGTTACACAAGTTGAAGCTTCAACTTGATGGGAATTGAAGTTCATAAACGATAAACGAGATACCTAATAATGTAAATGCAAAACAAAAATGGTAAAGTGAAAGTAAAAAATGAACAATGAATCTTATAGGTAATTCTTGCCTAAAGGTATTTATAAAACATATATGTGAAGCACAAAAGTCATCATGAAAACTAAATATTGAGTTACAGTCCATATTTTGCTTACTACGTCAATTCCAATAAAAGCACAAGTCTAAAAATCTAAGCATGAATTGATAGCATCTTACCCTTGTTTCTGGTATAGATAGGTGCGCACCATTCGGTTATTACTATCAATGCAAGAACAATGGAAAGCTATTTCAGTAAACCTAGTGGAAATATTGTTCATTCATCTATCTTTTACTGTCACTTCCATCCAAAGAAACTTGCAACTCATTTTTCTTTCCAAATCCAAGTTCCTACATTTCTTGCTTTGCCATCAAATCCTGCAAAAATCTGATACAATATTTACTTTTACTTGAAAAAAATACATATTATTAGTACTTCTTTATTCATTTTCAAAATATGATACCCAACACCAAATTTTCTTCCTACCTGATGTTTTTCTCCAAAGTAAAAGCTACTATCCTGCTTTTCTTTCTCTAGTTCTTCTCTTTCTGAATTTCATATATATGTACCTATATTGGAAGGCAAAAATACATTAAATGTCGAGAAATATTATGAATGGGTAAATTATAACCTAAAGGGGAAAAGTGACAACTATATAAAATCAAATTCTCAAATGACAGAAAAAGGACACAAGCATTGGAAATTAGATAAAATAATACCACTACTTCAAACTAATAGTTCCCAGTTAATTTAAGTTGATTTCAATCCAACTTTACTTAATTTTATTACCTCATTAGCATAAAATTATGTTGAATGAAGGATAAACAACACAAATAACTAAATCTGAACTATAATAGATCAACAAAATATAAATCATTGTACCCCATCTCTCATAACTTAAGCTTGACAGAGTGGTACGATCATGATATGACATTTGCTTTCATATCGCAAAACTGAAGATTTCATTATAGTATAATCGACCTTGCTTTCACATGATTCCGTATAATCTCTTTGGTGAAATATAAAAAATGATATATTATGCATAGGTATTGAAGGAGATCTGTGGTCATTATGAAAAATAAAAAGAAGTAAATGCATAGTTGGCTTTCAACCTACTAAAACCTAGACTCTTTGTTGCAAGAGAGTGAAAATATTTACAAGAGCTCATACCTCATCTATCTAATGCTCACCACTTCAATGCAAGCATTTCTTCCCTGTTCAAAAGTAATCCATGACTAAGTATTTACACGATATTCTATTAAAGATAGCACCTATTAGTGAATTTTTGATACAACAAATGTGTTCCCAAATGGCCCTATTTCATTTTCATAGTTAAGCAAAAATCTCTAACACTAAGCTTGTTTCTTCCTTCCGCTAAATATAAAAAATGAAAATAATTTAAAATGAAAAATTGATATCTGGAGATGCTACCTTTGAACAGACCTTGTTAAATCTCAAATGTCAATTATGTAAATATGAAACTTCAGTGCACATTTTGAAAACTTAAAGTTACCTGTCCAATTCATAAAGTTTAGTACCAATTTTCATTGATTTAATTGAAGCTCCTAAATCATTCCTTGAAGCTCACAGAAGTAGGGAATCTGAGTTCTTCCAATGCTCTGCAACAAGGAATTATGTCATGCTATATTTTGTTGGTAATTCAATGAAACAAAGTACATATTTTGCAGCACGTGAAATTTATGAACCTGCCACCGGAAAGTCATTAAATACATGGACTTTACCCGCATAGAATATCACCATCTGTGCAGTCTCCGGCTCAGATCTGTTTCGTACATGCAAATCGAACTATTAGCAAAATTAATAACATGAAACGACAATTGAAGTGGTGATCTGAAAAAATTAACCTCATAACAGTGTTTTTCTGAGCTGCTTCTGTGCAAAAGGTGGAACCATAACCGCCGATAAACTGAGGTAGAGCGGATAGGATTTGGGTCGGAGCACCCGATTTATCTATCGTCGACAATAAATTCATTGTTCCAGTCGGAGCCCCTGTTTCAACCAAAATAACTCGGTATAATTTCCTGTGTTGGATCCAATTCCAAAACCACAAAATTTTGACGAGAAAATGGAAATAATTTAAAACTAAAATCTAAGCAACTCATACATCGAACTACAAAGAAAATGGAAAGAAAATGAATATACCATTGATTTCAAAATCCTGAGTCATCAATCCAAGGCCAAGGAGGAAGACACGATATTTTTATTTTGTAGAAAAAAATAAAAATATAACACAAGGATTGAGAAAAAAAAAAAAAGGTGAGAAATAGTATCAAATTAGAACTTCAAAGTACAGTGTAAGTGTAGGTTGAATGTGCATCTAAATAAAAACAACAACTTTAACCAAATAACTTATAATGTAACCTGAATTAAAACTGGATGTTCTCATGTAAAAGTAAAGACAATATAAAACATAAGATTCCCTTCATTTACACCACTTCAAATATAGAGTGCATCAGGGAGATGTAAGTTACAAAAGTGAAGGGAGAACCATAAAGACGAATAAGGAACATAAACATAGATAATCAAGCCTACAAACTAAAACTAAGCAACAAGATGTCTTTATAGCATCATTTACAAAAGGACAATGGGTTTTTCCTTACAGACTTTCAGTTTGGAGCTTTGATATTTTTTTAACATAAAGAAAGTTATACTAATCAAGCTTTCTTTTACCCGTGGCATGTTTAGTGGAGGAGCTCATAGAATGCTATTTTGTTTCAGATTTAATAGTTTGTTGCTGTGTTTCTATTGATAGCTGGAACAATGCTCTTTTGGCCAATTATACTATAATGAAATCTTCAGTTTTCAATTGATGATAAGTTTTGCGATATGAACAACCTAAATTGCAAAAAATTCTAGAGTAAACAAAAATTAGTTAGAGGGAATTAAACTAAATGAATGAAATTTCATACATTCAATGGTATAAAGTTCAGATACATTCCAACGAAGATGAAACTATTACCATAAAATTAATCCTTGTTAAACAAAAAAGAAAATGAAAGTAGCTAGGTGGCATAATGTACATGATGAAATTTCATACATTCAATGGTATAAAGTTCAGATACATTCCAATGAAGATGAAACTTCTACCATAACTAATCCTTGTTAAATGAAAAAGAAAAAGAAAGTAGCTAGGTGGCATAATGTATCAAATAATAATAATAATAAAATACTATGAAGACACTCCAATCGAGAAAGAACATTCACAACAAGGCTACTAAGGACCAACCATGTAAATGAAAAATGTTCGCTAATATGAGTTTCATAAGTGATATTTTGATGCCAAATTCTCAAAGTGGAATTATTGGAGTATGAACACAACCAGTTAGCACCAAGAAAGAACACAGAAATACAATACATAACTTGCTTGCATATAACTGAAGTCCCAAAAACAAAATAAAAGTAGTTTGTGAATATTCTGATCACTGTTAAGGATAGAGCAGATCATGTTGAGAAAAATACTCAAAATAATAAACAAATAATTAAAGAGAAAAGACAATGCAAACCTCAAAATTTCTCTTGAGTGGCTCTTCAACTGCATAAATTTCCTAAATAAAAATGGTCACAATTAGAAAGCCAGAATTCAACAATAAAAAATCAAACGAACTAATCAACAATTCCATTATGTGATCCATTATCAATGTTCGTCGAAATAATATACATAATGAAATTCTAATAAGTGTAAGTAATGATTAAATGAAAACAAAAGCCACAATCATGGCAAATGCTTCACCAGCATCAAATGAAGGTGCTCCCTATTGGAAGGGGTATGGAACTCTTATCGTGCACAATCAAACCGAACAAAAAATCAAAATTCAATTGACATCATATCACATTACCACTAAGATAATTGTTCTGAAATGAATAAGCTAACTGCATTTTGATAGTTACAAAACACGTTTGTAAAATAGTTTCGCCAAAGTACACATATATAAATGACTTTTGATAAAGTATTTACATTCATGAAGAACTGAAGATCTATTACATCTATTCAATAATTTGTGTCCTAATTTGATACTTATGAATAAATTTTTATCAAACAAATATAGAGAAATAAAAACAAAACAAAACATATAGGAGAAAATACCCCAGTCAAGAATTATACACGATAAAATGGAGCTTAATCCAACCAATTTAAAGATGAGTGATTTGTTTTTGGATGGTAGTAGAACAAAGGTGCCACCAGACCCAAACCCACAAGCAGACGATGAGGAAAAAATAAAAAGAACAAATATGAAAAATAGCATAAGAAAATACCAGAGTGGAAATTCTGATTTTTCCTTTACTTTTCAAATCATACATTGAAATGACTTACCTTATTAATCTTCACTGATTCTTTTTAATAGACCATAGAGATTGCAAGGAATTATCCGGATAATCAGTTGAGAGGCTTAAGTATCAAACTCCTCATGAGGAATGAAAGGAAAAACTATATTTCATGCTTACTTTCAAGTCAGCAAGGGCACTTTCGAACATATACTCATCTGGCAACTCTGATCCCACATGTTCTACAAAACAAACAAGAACTACCTGATTAAGCAATCCCAAATATGTATATAATCCACTAAATAAGAGTATCCCTTCACAGGCACTTGATAATCACGCAAAATTAATTTTGAATGCAAAGAAAGAACTAAACCTCATAAGTAACAGCTTCATCAAAGCCATCCTACATCAAAGTGAGCAGACGAAAGTAAACCAAAACAAAAACAGAGACGTGAAGAAAAAGGGAGAATATTTGATATATGACAATGAAATGAGGGCCGTGTAGAAAAATGATGAAAGTGGAAATCGAAGATGACAAATCGCACCGAATACTCCGATCTTCAGAAACATATACTCAAATCAAGCACCAATAATAAATAATAACCACCAGAAAAACAAAGAACACAAAATAAATAAATGAAAAAAAATATTCAGTAAATGAAAAGGCATATTTATCACATAAATAAACTATTTTTTATTTCACCAACAAAATAAATAAAACAATAAACACAATGACTAATAATCAACATACTATAACTGCATTCATATCATTTGACATGCTTCCATTTTCGATGCTTTGTAAGTACAATTAATATTCAAAACTTACATACTAACCCAAGAACATCTTCTATTTAGAGAAGCAAATAAAGAAATATACAGACAAGTGCTTAAAATAAAAATTTTAATCCATAAGAAAAAATATATATAGAACAGATTTCTAGAAAAAAACTATAACAACTTTATGTTTGTATTAGGTTTTATTTTCATCAAATCACCAAGTGTAGAACGTTAGAGAAAGGAAGAGGGGGGGGGGGGGGTTTCCCACCCAAAATTGGGATTGTGACTGAGGTGTCATTTGGTCAGCATCTAAAAAAGATACCTCGGCAGTTGGTCCAAAGTGATGCCCTAGACTTTAATCGTGGGCTAAAGTCCATTGGACTCCTATTGGGCCTTCGCTGGTGATTCAACGTACTATGTTTTTGAGCACGGTCTCAACAATGTCCATAGACTATAAATATCTGCCATGCTCAGAAGATGAATAGAAACATAGAAATCACTATAAGCATCGCACAAAATACTCAGATCATTTACTTTATCCTAATGAAAAGTGACAAAATGGATGATGGATCAGTTACACTCCATTAATCAAAAGAACTACCAAAATGCCCTTGACCTTCATTAAATCAACTAACCTCTCTTGCTTTCGGATCAGGTATTTCTCGTGGAATAGAATCATAACCCTGTAGCAGGAAACATACATAAAACTGAATGATAAATATCATTAATCGACTTTGGGGAAGCTACTAAATTCTATTAAGTACAATACCTCATGTTTCACTTCACTTGGATATCTACATATTCTCGATCATCCGAGTCTGCACGATCTTCAGACCCCATCTATTGACAAATAAAATGATCTAACAAAGTTAAAACATGTAATGTATCAAATTTATTTAAATACCCGCACTAAATGAAAATAGAAAAATGATGGTCAAAGAGACAATTTTTTTCTCCAACATACATAGAACTAACAACACAAAACAGGAATTTATATACCAGAGAGTCTTCCACTTCCCCCATCCATCCAGTCTGCCAAGAGGGATACAATAATGCCTAGGTGCTTCTGTAGATAGGCCAGCTATTGAGCCTCTTCATCAGCTCGAGATGACGCAAATCAATGACTGATGCTGCGCACAAGCTACAATAGATAGAACTGTATTTGTTACTGACATAATGTACTATTTAACTATGAACAGCCAAAATTACTATGTAAACAGCCAAAATAACTAATTCCAACAACCATGAACAGCCAAAATTACTATGTAACCATCACAGCACCAAATTATTTAAATGCTTAGTATATTACACATCAATCCGACAGTAGTGACATATTCACCCGTTATCTATTGTGGTGCACATTTTATCAAATCATATAAAGAAAAATAGCAATCTAGCAAAAAAACTCAAATTCAATGGTGCAAATGATTAAGTAATTCCTCATAAGTAGACTTTTCTTGAATTTTCCTCCTGCTAAGAGACTGTCAGCTTGATGTTTAAGAAATGCAGGAAACTTAAAATTACATGAGATAGGAACTGCAGCATAAGAGAGCGAAAAAACAAATGTATAATAACCACAATCAATAAATATGCAGGAGGGTGTATATAAGGAATATATGAGCTAAACATTGTAAATTAAAATGCTAAGAGAAAAAAAAAACCTGTATACATGCAAGTTCATCACCAGCTGCCACTCTTGCCCCCACCTTGTTGTCTTAACATCCAATTATAAAGCTTCTCCTATGCCAAAATAGAAAAAAATGGCCAAGGTTAATTATATATCAATTATTAACATAGAGAAATTGGGTGGGTATGAAAGGCTATGAATATGGCTCTTCAGTTCAGTTATGAACACCCACAATGGAAATCCCACACACGAAAATAAAGGGTCCTTTCCAAATGCAGTTTGTAAATGAGAAACAAGCAGTAATTAAATAAACATTTATGGAACTTGTATATATTAAATATGAAAAATAAAGAAGTTAAATTACTGATAAATAGTACAAACCTAGTGAAATAGAGAAAGGGATGAGAAGAGATGTGGGAAGCAAATAGAGAAAGGGATGAGAACCGAGAGGTAGAATGGGATGGGAAATGCAGTTATGCAGTACAACAATAATTTTTAACCAATAATGCTACAATCACAATGTCATTCATAATGTGGATAACAATCTCCTCACATTGGGGCGGGGGCCATAAAATTCAAAAATTCAAATTTTGTGGCCCCCGCCCCAATGTGAGGGGATTGTCATCTACAATCAACCACATTGTAGATGATTTTGTGAAAATAGCATTATTCATTTTCAACTTACTGATTCTCCTTCCTTGGATTGTTATTTATAGAATAAATAGGAATATTCTAGAAGAAAGTGAGGGTGCCACATGGGTGTGATGGTTGTGAGGGTTTAACTATGACACAAAGGAACATAAAGAACAAAGGACCGTGTAAATTTTACCCATGGCATCAACTTTGTGGGCTCTGGACTCCAACCTTGGTATGTTCCTTCATATATTTGTAACCTCTCCTATAAAAAGTGGATATACTGTATAACCTGCAATAAGTATCATTGAGACCTTGAAAGAATTTGTATAACAAGTAGATATTTTTGCTAACGGATTGTCGGATAACATAAACTAATTTAAGGCACTAAACTGGAATAACAAACCTCCAACAAAAGTGTAGCTTTATCTCTCTTCTGATCATTTTTCGGTAGTAACTCTTTTAAAATTTGAAATCTGCAACAAAAAAACTTATATTCACTCATCTCCATCCTTTACCAATGAACTAATCTTTCATTCTGAAGTATCTAAGCGGAAAGTAAGGACTAATATAGTGCTCAAATTTAGTGTAAGGCAGAAAAATTAATTTCCAATACCCAAAACAAAACAAAACAACACATTTTCAATTGTCAAAAAAGAGAATTCAGCACTTAGCAGCGTGGAAGTCACCCTCTCAGTTAAAACTCTTGAAGAAACACTATCGCAACATTTAAATTGGCATATAAAAATAGTAATATAAAACATGTCAAACTCCAAAAATTAACAACTTCCAAAATCACCAAAACAGAATAACTCAAAAGGAGGAGGAGGAGAATTGCCTTTCATTAATTTTGCTTCTCCTACGTTGCTCTGTCTCTGAATGTTTCGACCTTAAAGCATTCACTTTCTGATCACCTCTTTTCCTCTCCCCTTTTCCTGCCCAGTTCAAAACTTCAAAAACTTTATCGACAACACACACAGACACTCAGACACACGCGCATCGTACCTCCGATTGAAGAGCTATCGGGCGTTCCTTCATCCTCATCCTGGTGGGCATTCATCCTACCCATCTGCAGAAGATCAACAAATCCAATTTATCTACAAATATATAATGGTACCCTAAAACCTGAACTACTATTGAGAATTGGGCAGTCTAAGCGGTTTGAATGAATGTCCCTAAACTGAAGTGCGAAACCATATGCTGAAAATATGCCCATATTTTCAGCACCCAAACAACAATCTACACTGAAGGAAAAAAAATCGAAATGATTTCGTTGTCCGACCCCAAACCAAAAAAAAAAAAAAAAAAAAAACGAAAAATCTATAGATCTCTACACAATACAAGTTACGAAAACAAAAAAAACGGGGGAAAGGAAGAAACTAACCGTCGACGACGAAAGCGGCTAAAAATTGTAACCCTAGCGAGAACCTTCTGAAAACCCGACGAGAGCAGTGCAAGCGAGAGACGAATGACACTGACTTCTGTCTTTTTTTCTATTTTACAGGAAGAAGTCGTTTTTTGTACAGACCAAAGAAAAGATAAGAGAACGCGTGTTTCACTATTGCCTAAAAGTGCTAATTTTCGTCCTTATGAATAGTAATGATGAAGTGAAATTTATATATAGTAGGGATTTAGTTGCAATTAGTTTAATTTTCTATTTTTTATTGTTTATTTCATTAATTCATCAATTTATTGTCATTTTTGGAATTGTTTGTAATTTTTCTTCTTAGTCAATTTTTGCAGTCTAGGGATTCTTTTGAATCAAAGTAGATCGATAACAAATAAATAGTCCCCATTGGATTGACAACTCAGACTCTAAAGTCCACTTTATTATTTGTTAACGATATCGTACACTTGCAATATTTATCACGAACAAATTTCTGACGCTGTTGTCGGGGACTATTTTAATTTGTTATTAATTTATTTTGATTTGATTTTTTAGTATTTTTAGCTTTAGTTTTTTTCCTTTAGGTATCCAATATTCTTTTGATTCATAATAAAATAAAATAATAAATTACTGAAAACATGAAAAATCCTGTTGATTTATTTAACGCCTATGATGTAATTCGAATTGATTTGGTGCTTTGAATTAGATTGTTGGATAGCATTTTAAATTAAGTTTACTTATCCATGTTAAACTTGAATAAATTGAGCACATAGTCAAATTGAATTATACTTGTGTGGGAATATGCTTGAAATATGTGGGGCAATATCATGTAATTTGAATTAGGAATGATTTTGTCCCTATCCTTAAGTTATTAGATCTTGACCTTAAAATTAGAACCAAACTGCTTAAGTTTGGTGGGTGGAAAGACTAGTATAGGTATGAAATGGGTAGGTTGATGGTCTGAAGTTATTGATTTTGTATCTTTGGTTGAAGAGGTTTTAGTCAATAAATATATGCTAGCAAAAAAAAAAAAAAGGTCTTATGAGTTGGGAGTTATCCACCCAAAGCTTGTTACATGGTTTACTTAGAAAGTTTAAGGAAGAGAAAACTTACACATAAGATGCTAAAATATCTTTAACTTTTCTTTGTAGCCTTTGTGACTTGGGTAATTAAGTCTTTAAGGGTTCTTTGAACCTAGTGCTCTAACTTCGTCAGGCTTGGGATTCACCGGCCCAAAACTTTTTACAGGGATCACATAGAAAGTAAATAAAATAAATATTGCACAAAGATGAAACATGGACATAAAAAAGAAAAAAAAGTTGTCCATTTATAATAAAGTGATCGGTATAAACTATGAGACCATAATCCTTTTTTTTCTTTTCTGATTTTTCAATCTTTTCAAGTTTTTCTTTATTTTTATAATCATTTGTCGAGCCCAACTACAATTCAACTAGTTTCTTGATTTCAAAATTATAAAAATCCCTATTCTATCACAAGAAGAGAGGTTGGAGGCACAAATTCTAAACCTTAGACCAAAAAATCAAGCATTTCTTTAAAAAATTTACTCTCAAATTCATCTAAATCCTTAGAGAAATCAAAGGGGGAAAAGCTAGGGATTTGGAGAACACACAGCTTGGGCGAATTCTTGGTGTAAGAAGATGTTTATCCGTCAATTCTCTAAATTTCGGGTTCTGTTTTCATTATTGTTTGTTATTTTTATTTCCAAGAACATGAGTAGCTAGGTTTAATATTGGGATTGATGATGTAAATTTAATTTTTTTAGTAATTCTCAAGTTGGGACTATATTGTGGATGTATTGATTTCATTATTGTTTTCCATGCATGAATTAATTGGCCACTAGTTCATGTAATTTGTAGTTGTTTTCTTAATTTGAGATGTGAGTTAAGAATTAGAGAAAATAGTAAAATTCAGCAATTTCCACAAAAAGATATAGACATGAATTTGTGATTGCATGTTATAATTTTGAATTCCTAGTTGATTTAATGTATTTAGCTAAGGAAGAATTCTGACCTTCTATAGTGATACACGGTTGACTTAGTTAAATAGGTCTAATTTAAACTCGAGAAAGGTAAATTAAATAAATGCGTGAATTCGATCAAATACAATTTTAGAAAACAATTTGAGATGTGAAATTAAGTTAGAATATTATTTCGAATTCAATAATCCCGATAGTCCTTTATTGTTAAAAAACTCATCTTTCAATTTCTCGCTTTTATATTTTAATTTAGTTGTAATTAGTTTAATTTTCTATTTTTATTGTTTATTTCACTAATTCATCAATTTGTTGTCATTTTTGAATTGCTTGTAATTTTATTTTTTAATTCAATTTTTTCCTTAGTTTAGGGATTTTTTTGAATCAAAGTAGATTAATAACAAATAACTAGTCCATGTGACATCGACAACCTGGACTCTAAAGTCCACTTTATTACTTGTTAACAATATCGTGCACTTGCGATATTCTAACATGAATAAGTTTTTAACTCAACCGTTTTCTCTCCCAAATCGACCCAAACTCATTTTTCATACATAGTACTAGTCATATGCATTCTGATTATTGTCCAATTTTACTTATTTTAAAGAAGTAAATAAATGAATAAAATACAATTTTGGGATATAAATTTTGTCATTTAGAGTAAAATTTATAAAAGACCCAATTTTATTTCTTTAACTCAAAATTAATTTTAATTGTTAAAAATTTCATTTATTTAATTGCAGGGAAAGATTGGACAATATTTCAAATTGAATTTGAATTTCTTCTCAAAATTCTCTAACCCAATTCGACTGAAGAAATCAAGAATAACGCATATTTTTGGCCCAATTTCCCAGCTCACTCTCTCACGCCAATCAAAACCTACACACACGCCATACCATTCTCTCCTCACACACGCAGCCAACTTCTCCATCCCTAATCTCTCAACTCTCGGCCAGTAGACCTCTCCCGACACATCTCACATTCGGCAGCCTCTGCACTCCAGCACACGGAAGCCCAATCTCCCTCTCAACTCCCTTGATCGAAACAAGCCTCCCCCAGCAGAACAACCAGCCGCAACCTCTTCTTCTCGCCACAGAACCAACCAGCCAGCCATCTCTCTTTCCTCAGCCTCCACCGTTCTCAGCCACAGAAAAACCATATACAACAGCCGTGAACCTCCACTCAGCTGCAACCTTTCCTTCTCTCCACTCACGAGTCAGCCAAAGGAAATAATCGTCCCCAGCCTCTTCCATATTTTACAGTCGCACCAAACCTCCAAGCTCCTCTCTGTCTCAACCTCCTGATAACAGCCGCCAGCATCCTCTCCCTCACGGAACTCAACCAACAGCCCACCATCTCGTCTCTTTCCTTCATCTCTCGCCAGCAGCTCCATTACCATCTCGCAGCAGTGCAGTCCACACCAAATCAGCAGCCTCAGTTTTGATTATTTTTCTGAGTTCAATTTACAGTTGCTTAGAGTTTAAATTGTTTAAATTTTTAGTTTATTTATATAATTTCATATTGTTGATGGTTTGTTGAATTGAGATATATTTTTGGTTATAGAGTTTTTTTTTTTTTTTTGTTTCAAACTTGAATTTGAATTTTTAGTTATGATATTTTTTTGGTTGAATTTTATTTCGTTTAGTTTAATTATGTTCGGCTAAGTTATATTTGAGGGGAGTTATTCTTAGCTTTAATGGATATGCTTTAATTCGTCATGAATGAATTCTTGTTATTGATAAGCGTTTACAAATTGTTTTAAGTTTTCAAATTATTTTACTTGGATGAATGTTGCTGATGTGGTGTGTATTGAATATGCACACAACATGCTCGACAAAACGCGGTAGAATAAATTGAGTAATTTTCTCACTAATATTTTTTTTCATCTTATCGATTTCAAGAAATTCATATTAATCTTATTTGAAAAACCCAATTGATAGCGAAAGAATAACTTCACTCAATTTTCCCTTTCATTGCAATTTAATTATATTCTCTTTATTCATTTAAACACAATTGAAATCATAGTTTAAGTTTCGAATTTAGCAAATATTACGATACCAATAAAATCCCTAGGAAGAATGACCATGGATTATTGCTAGGCAATAACTTGACCCCTTTATACTTGGAGGGTAAATTTTCCGTCGAGTCAAGTTTTGGCGCCGTTGCCGGGGATTTATTTTGGTGTTAATTGATTTTTACTGAATTCTTTTTATTTTATTATTAATTTTTTTTCATTACTACTATTCTTGATATTGTTCATTGTTTATATCTGTTTGGTTCCGAGATCATTCTAGGGGACTAGTAAGATCAGAACCCACTAACCAATTTTTACTTCTTGAAAATCAGCAGGTAGAAATGGCAGATAATAGAGAACCAAATGAGGCGCCAGTCATTCGAAGTCTTAGAGATTACATTTTTCCAACGATGGCAAGCACTCCGTCATGCATAGTGATTCCTGCAAATGCAGCAATCTTCAACTTTAAACCGGGAATGACTGATCATCTACCACGCTTCCATGGAATGCCATCAGAGAGTCCATATCACCACACACCAGTACAGAAATAGGAATTCGCGTCGGTTGGAAAACGGAATACGCGTCGGTTGTAGCGGCGACGCATATGACACAGACGCGTAAAGTCTCGACTTTAGGCGACGCGCAAAGTCAGCTTTGGGCTTCGGTTCTAGTTTAAAACCGACGCCTAAAGTCAAAAAAAAAAAAAAAATACACTTTGGGCGTTGGTTTCTGGTTAAAACCGACGCCCAAAGTCGGTTTTGGGCGTCGGTTTTAATTTTTGAATCGACGCCCAAAACAGCTTTAGGCGTCAGTTTTATCTTTAGAACCGACGTCTAAACTTTTTTTTTTTTTGAATATATATTACATGACCTGGACGTAGCCTGCAATGACCCAGGCCACTGCACGTCGTGCCCTGCAGTGACCTGGACGTAGCCTGCAATGACCAGGCCACTGCACGTCGTGGCCTGCAGTGACCTGGACGTAGCCTGCAATGAACCAGGCCACTGCATGTCGTGACCTGCAATGACTCAGGCCACTGCACGTCGTGGCCTGCAATGACCCAAGTCACTGCACGTCGTGGCCTGCAATCACCAATCCCAACAATGCGTCTCTTTCCTTGAAGGACGACTGACCACTTAGTATCGGCAGGATCAAGAACATAAAATACCTGTTTGGCTTGTGATGCAAGTATGAATGGCTCGTCTAGATAACCCAACCGGCCGAAATCCACCATAGTGAATCCTAATTCATCCACCCAAACACCCCGTCGGTTATCAACCCATTTACATTGGAAGAGAGGAAACTTGAACTCCCTATAATCAAGTTCCCAAATATCTTCAATAATACCATAATAGGACATCGAGGCATCTACTGGCATGGTATCTTTAGCATTTGAAAAATCTCTTGATAGTGCTACTTGTGTCACTCCACTGTTTTGCACTGCACTCTTATCATCTTGACGTTTAGTGTAAAACGTATACCCATTAATGTCATATGCTTCATATGACCTCACAATCGTGGTAGGACCGTAAGCTCACCACTTTACCGTTTCAACAATGGTATTCGGTGTTTGTGACAATTCTTTCATGACTTTATCTTTGAACCATTTTGCAAATGAACGATTATGTTCATTAGTTACCCACCTTTCAACTTTTGAAGTATTCTGCTGCCTTATAATGGACATATGCTCGTCCAAATATGGATGAACTTCAGGAAGGTGTTGTAATACAAGGAGGTGTGCTTTGTATCGCAATTCAACATTGGGGACGATTGACTTGCATCCAATAGTACCTTTACCTTCAAGTCTTCCATCATGCCGAGATTTAGGAACACCAATAGTCTCAACATCATCCAAGTAATTAGTACAAAATTCAATAGCCTCCTCAGCAGCATAACCTTCAATGATACTACCTTCAGGTCGAAATCGATTTCTCACATATCCTTTCAATATACCCATGTATCTCTCAAATGGATACATATACCTCAAGAATACTGGACCACAAATCTTAATTTCTCTCACCAAGTGAACAAGTAAGTGCACCATAACGTCAAAAAATGATGGCGGAAAATACATTTCAAATTGACATAGAGTGATAACAATATCGGCCTGCAAATCATCCAACTCCTCCGGATCAATAACTTTGCTGCAAATTGCATTGAAGAAAAAATAAAGTTTTATAATGACTTGTCTAACATGTTTTGGGAGAATGCCTCGAATTGCAACTGGTAACAATTGTTGCATTACGACATGACAATCATGAGACTTCATACCAACCAATTTTAAGTCCTTCATCGAGACAAGACTTTTAATGTTTGATGAGTACCCAGATGGAACCTTAATAGTATGCAGGTACTCACAAAAACTTGTTTTCTCTTTTCTCGACAAAGTATAGCAAGCTGGGGGTAAATAAGTACGCTTTTCCGACTCTTGCGGTGCTAATTGATCCCTTATCCCCATTTCTACCATGTCCTTCCTGACTTTAATACCATCTTTTGTCTTTCCTGGAATGTTCAACAATGTCCCAATGATGCTATCACAAACATTTTTCTCCACGTGCATTACATCAAGACAATGCCTTACAGATAAGTGTTGCCAATAAGGTAGATCCCAGAATATGGACCTTTTCTTCCAAAGACTCTTCTGAGGAGGTTTAAAAGTTTTTCCAAATGAAACATCAAAATTTTTAACTCGTTCATATACCTCACCTCTTGTTAATGGTAAGCGAGCTGTTCGAGCCTCGATTTTTCCATTGAATGGCTTTTTCTTCTTGCGATAAGGGTGGTCAATAGGGAGAAATCTTCTATGACTCATGAAGACATTTTTCTTGCAGTTTTTCAACCAAAGATCAATCATGTCTTCTTCACAAATGGGACATGCTTTAGGTCCTTTGTTAGTATAACCTGACAAGTTACCATAAGCTGGAAAATCATTTACAGTGCAAAATATCATAGCACGTAAGGTGAAATTCATCTGGGTATATGCATCAAACACAGACACGCCTTCATCCCACAATACTTTTAAATCTTCAATTAGTGGGGCTAGATACACATCTATGTCATTACCCTGTTGTTTGGGCCCTGATATTAACAAAGATAAAATGATATACTTGCGCTTCATACATAACCAAGGAGGAAGATTGTAAATAGTCAAAAGAACCGGCCAAGTGCTATGTCGACTACTCATATTACCGTGTGGGTTCATCCCATCTGTACATAGTCCCAGCCTAAGATTTCTATCTTCACCCCCAAACTCGGGAAACAACCTATTAATATTCCTCCATTGAGGAGAATCAGCCACGTGTCTTAGTTTTCCATCTTCTTTTCTCCCGTCGGCATGCCACCGCAAGTTCTTTGCATCCTTTGCATTGGCAAACAAACGTTTAAATCTTGGTATTACAGGTAAATACCATAACACCTTTGCCGGAGGGCTTTTCTTATCACCACAATTATCATTCACGTTCTTCCGTTTATATCGTGATACCCCACACTTTGGACATAGACGCAAGTCCTTGTAATCATTTCGATACAGTATACAATCATTTGGACATGCATGTATCCTCTCAATCTCCATACCCATCGGGCACAACAATTTATTTGCCTCGTAAATTGAACTAGGAAGTTCGTTATCTTCCGGAAGCATCTCTCGTAACAGTCCCAATAATGCCGTGAAACTTTTATCACTCCACCTATTGCTTGCTTTCAAGTTATACAATTTTAGTACCGCAGACAATTTAGTGAATTTATTACAACCAGAAAACAAAGCCTTCTCAGACTCATTGAACAAGTTATCTAATACATGAGGTTTTTCAATGTATTCCCCTTGTATATCACGCATCATATTGTCTATCATATCATTCTCATCATTTTCCAAATCATTCTCACAAATATTGCTTGAATTATTCTGCTGCTGATCACCAACATCGTCACCAGTGCTCGTCCTAGGAAGCATACTCTCACCATGCCATATCCATCGTGTATAACCTTCTTTAAACCCACGACGAATCAAATGACTCTTCACTTGATCAAAACTACGAAACTTTCTGAAATTCTTACAATCGTAACAAGGACACAAAATCATTGTTTCACCTTTCTTTCTCTTGTTTTCATCCGCACATTTCATAAACTCTTCAACACCTTTTACATATTCATGTCTATTACGTCTGCCATACATCCAACCCCGATCCATATCAATGACCTATATGTGAAGATATAATTAAATTTTTTTATTAGTTTTGAGTAAATATTTATTTAGTACGGTCAATTCTGTAATAGTGAAAATCACTTTAAACTATAATTCTCATTTTTTATTTACAAAATTTTACAAAACTTTTGACACAACCTCCCCTAAAAATTGGACTTAACCAACCTATAGGAATAATCAACATATCACAATAAACCAAAATGTTCATCCTCGACATATTCAAAAATCTAATACATACATCATCAACTACTCCAAGTTTAATTTGAAATCCATTCTCAATTCCTAAAAAGTGAAGCTAAGATTTCATGACTTAATATCTCATAATTTCAACTCCAATAATTAAAATATTAAAATTTATCTATCTACTAACTTAAAATCAACAATATAAATTTAACACCCAAATTTATATATATTAAAATTTAATTAACACATTTATACATATTAATTAACATGTAATTATCATATTTATATAATAACAAATATATATAGATTATATATATATATATATATATATATATATATATATATATATATATATATACATACACACACACACACATATATATATATAGACACACATACATACATATCTATATATATATATATATATACACATACATACACACACAAATATATACACAGTCATATATATACACACACACACAAATATATATATATACATGCAGACACATATATATACACATAAATATATATACACAAATACATAAACATACTTATAAACAAAAATGGGAATCGGGTCTTACAATGTCGATGGAGGCGGCGGCGGTAGAAGAGTGAGGGCGGTGGAGGCGGCGACGTTCACAAGAGAGGGAGAGCCGGCGTAAGAGTAGAGAGAAATTGTGAGAGTGAATTGTGAGAGAGAGAGAGAGGCGTGAGTGTATAGCTAGAGAGAAGTGTACTGAAAGAGAGAAAGAGGCGCGAGAGTTATGAAAATACCGGGAATAAATTATGAGAATGCGCGTCGGTTTTTGCAAAAACCGACGCGCAAAGTCAGCGGTCCGACTTTGCGCGTCGGTTTAAAATAGAAACCGACGCCTATTCCTAAATTTTAATTACGAAAATGCCACCGTCCTATTTTATGCGTCATTTTTTTATGCCTTTTTGTACTAGTGACATCCAGGAATTCGAAGGGGTTTGTTTTACTTTTCTTGAAACAAATTGCACTGAGGAAGTCATTCGACTCAAGCTTTTCCCTTTTTCACTAAAGGATAAAGCTAAGTCATGGCTTAACTCTTTAAGGCATGGTTCAATTACAAATTGGGCAAATATGCGGAAAGAGTTCATTAAAAAGTTTTTTCTACCACAAAGAACCACCGCTATTCAAAGACAAATCATGAATTTTTCCCAAAAGAATAATGAAAATTTTTACACTAGTTGGGAAAGATTCAAAGATTTGTTGTTATCTTGTCCCCATCATGGTTATGAGAAATGTATGTTAACTAAATTTTTTTATGAAGGGCTCAGACCAGAAATGAGACAATTTGTGCAAACCATGAGTAATGGTGATTTCTTTGCAAAAGACCCAAATGAAGTTTTTACATTTTTTGATGATTTAGCTGAAAGTGCCCAATCTTGGGATAACATTGATGAGTTTGATAGGGGTGTTCCAATAAAAACTGAATTTCCAAAAATTGCATCTGGAAATGGAATTCATTCACTTAGAGCAGATGATGACATAAATGCCCGATTGGCTGTCATCACTCAAAAACTTGAAAATTTGGAAACTCAAAAAGTGAATGAAGTCAATTCCTCTTCCACTATTTTAGAAAAGTGTTCAATTTGTGAAGATGTACAACATTTAACCTCTGATTGTCCTGCACTTCCCCAACTAAAAGAGATGTATTTTGATCAATCTGTTGCTATCAATTTGATTTCCAAGCCTTATTCTAATCCATATTCGAGCACTTTTAATCCAGGTTGGAGAAATCATCCAAATTTCAGTTGGAGGAATGATCAAGGAGGAAGCAATAATGTTGGCAACAATGCTGGACCTTCACAACCAACACCTTATATGCCACCGCAGAAGAGAAGTCTGGAAGGCCAAATCCAACAATTCATGCAAAGTCAAGCTGCCATCAATAATCAAAACTCTCAGGCCATTAATGACATCCAATCCCAGCTTACAAAATTGATTACCAAGGCAAGTGCAACTGTAACACCCCAAGTTCAAGAATCTTAAACCTAGGTGTTAACTTCTCTTTTTCTTTTAATGCGGAAATAAATCGTTTAAACATTAAAAATGCGGAATTTAAAACGGTTGCACAATTAAAATATTCATTTATCTATTATAAAATTTTACAGAAATTTCGGCAGAGTCTCCTCTATAAATTGGACATAGCCAACCTGTAGAGGGACATCAAAAACCATTTCAAAATTTAAAACATCCATCACATCTCAACCACATTCATCATCTCCAAAACCAATTCATACATTTCCCAAACTCCTCAATCATAAGATTTTTCAAAACATCATCAAGCATTGACCATTGAAATAAAGGTAATTTAACCTCTAATACGTTCCATACTTACTAAAAATAACTTCAACCAAACCATTATCAATAATAATGAATGAAGAAATAAATTTAAATGATAACTCAAATGAATTTAAACTTTATTAATTAAGGCGACAACGGGTACTATCGGAGTCAGCCACCAAGTATTCTCCTCTGATCATCTAACTTTCATCACCTGAAAAATGGGGAGGGATTGGGGTGAGCTGAAGCTCAGTAAGTAAACTGTATGCATGAATGCATGCTTATGACATGAATGCTTTAAAAATTTCATATATGTATCCCCATTTACTTTACTTTCCAAAACTTTCAAACTTTCATTTCAATTCAAAACTTTCACTTCATTTCCAAACTTTCACTTCCTTTCCATCGTGAGCTCACTTGGTGTAACCTCTAGTCAATCAGAATACAGTGGGCTATTATTTATTTGGAACCAGATTAACATGCGCATTTCCACCGCAAAGCGGTTTAACATTCACTTTCCCACCGCAAAGCGGTTTAACATTCACTTTCCTACCGCAAAGCGGTTTAACAGTTCACCGTAAACGGTTGAACATTCCGTCGCAAAGCGACTTAATTCGGGTACGCCGGTCCCCCGCGCCCCATTTCCCACTCGCAACTTTCATGAACTAGAAGTACACCCATTCATTCGAAAAACTTGGGATACATAACTTTTGACAAAAATTTCACTTTGACACATTCCTTTCATTAAAACATTTGACTTTCCCATTTCGATGTCAGTGCATGCTTAATGATGCAATGACATAATAACGTGCATGCTTTAACATTCTTCTCAATAACATATGCTTTCATAAAGTAAGTGCAATTCATCAAAGCAAGTAAGTTGCACGACAGTCATTTACACATAACTTTCACGTTTACATTCGACTTTGATGAAAATAGGGGGAAGTTTACTTACCTGATGTCCTTAATATTTACCGTTTTCTTGATTTGCAAGTGGAGGAGCCTCGACTGCCCGTGTCGTCAATGTACCAAAAGTCCTAATTATTTCCATTCGCCAAAATGAATAACTTTCAGTTCACAAACACATTCATTATTCATTTTAATACTAATCAAACATTAACCGAGATTAAAATTTCAATTTAACCCAAGTGTGACTTTACATAATAACCACAACACATAAAACCATATTCGAGGCAAGAAATGAATCTCAATGCACATTAGAAGACCTTTTCTTCTTTTAAATTCAATTTCAACTCAAACTTACATAACTTTAGAAATTACTTAAATCGTGATTCTAACAAGTTCACAAATATTAAAATAACCATTTATTACAAACTTTACCAACAAGTAATCAACTAATTTCTTAATTCTAATCAAATTCGAAAAATTAACCTAACCATTGGTCCATTGGTTAACAATCGGATTCATATATAAAGATCTAAGAATTAACTAGCTAATATGACTAAAGCCATTTAGACCAATACATGAAAATTCTCAAATTTCTCAATTTACCCAGAATAACATAAACTTAATTAACTAACTCAAATTTTAACAAAGTATTTTCCAAAATTTTTAAATCTGAAAAATTGTCTTCATACTTCAACTTAACCAAATATTTAACTAAGTTACAAAATCATCAATATATACACACACCACATACACATTGTCTAACATCTCAAATAAACAATTTAAAATTCGAAATCTAAACAAGTCCAAAATCTGAAAATTTGAAATATACAAATATACACATACATCAATATATACATACACATACATCAATATATACATACACAGAACTTACACCTACCTATAATCATGGTTAATTTCGAAAATTTAACAAAATTACAAAATCTGAAATTATCTGAAACATCTGAATTCATGCATATCAAGTGTATTCATACATTATTTACATAGAATTTATACATATATACATGTGTGTATCGAATTATGGGGGTGTGTGTGTGCGAAATCGCGTGAAACCGTGTGTGTGTGTGTGTGCGGTTCGCGGGTGGTGTTTGTGCGTGAGGAGAAAAGGGAGAAGGGGGAAGGGGGAAGGGACTTACCGCCGGTGATGGTGGCGGTGATGGCCGGCGTCGCGAAGGGAGGGAGAAGCCGAGAGCGAGGTGAGGTCGTGAGAGGGAGTGAGTCGCGAGGGCGAGAGGCGGAAGAGAGAGAGCGAGGTGCGAGACGTGAGTGAGGGATATGAGAGTGAGGTTTCTCTTAGGTTAGGTAAGGTGTGTAACTTTTGGTAAATTGCAATTTAGTCCCTCTACTCTCATAAATTAGTAATTTAGGCTCAAAAGTTTCAAATGAAATTCCAAAGTGTCACCAAATTTTTCCCAACTTCAATATAACACAATAAAAATAGAAATTAGCATGCCTAGGCAATAAATTTAATTAATCACATAAAATTGCACGTAAACTGTTAAAATAACAATTTATAAACTTTTAATTGGTACATTGATCGAGACGGCATCCAGTCCTTCCACTGCAAAATAATTCAATAAAAACCATAATAACCATAATATTAGTTAAATCATTTATAATGATATTAATATAAACTTTACGTGATAATCAAGAAAGCATGTAAATTGAAATGCGGTATTACAATTCCTTACCCCCTAAAAGAAAATTTCGTCCTCGAAATAAAAACTTACCAAAAAGGTGTGGATACTTGGCACGCATTTCGTCCTCGCGTTCCCAAGTAGCCTCTTCTACTGCATGATTCCTCCAAAGGACTTTAACTAGAGGTATCTTCTTCCTCCTAAGTTCCTTATCTGCCTTCAATAGGATCCTCACAGGTGATTCCTCGTAAGTTAGATCCTCAAGAAGATCTAACGACTCATAACTGAGGATATGAGAAGGATCCGAAATATATTTTCTCAACATCGACACGTGAAATACGTTATGGACTCCAGATAGTGCCGGTGGCAATGCAACCCGATAAGCTAGGTCACCCACCCTTTCAAGTATTTCAAAGGGGCCAACAAATCGAGGAGTTAACTTTCCTTTCTTCCCGAATCTCATAACTCCTTTCATAGGAGCGACCTTTAGGAAAATCATATCACCTGCAGCGAATTCCAATGGTTTCCTTCTTCTGTCTGCATAGCTTTTTCTGTCTACTTTGTGCAGTTCTCATCCGTTGGCGAATCTTCTCAACAATTTCCGATGTCTGCTGCACCATTTCTGGGCCTAGAAATTTCCGTTCTCCTACTTCATCCCAGTGAACCGGCGATCTACACTTCCTCCCGTATAGCGCCTCATATGGAGCCATGTGAATTGAGGCTTGATAGCTATTGTTATAGGAGAACTCAACCAATGGGAGAAATTCGTCCCAAGTACCTGGAAA
Organism: Ligustrum vulgare; assembly: GCA_963555705.1. Classification (NCBI taxonomy): domain Eukaryota; kingdom Viridiplantae; phylum Streptophyta; class Magnoliopsida; order Lamiales; family Oleaceae; genus Ligustrum; species Ligustrum vulgare. The sequence goes on along the minus strand of OY743174.1, from coordinate 42,678,610 downwards.
GTCGATAATACAAGCTCTCAACATATCTTCCAGGGTTTGAATTGTTCTCTCTGACTGTCCATCTGTCTGAGGGTGAAAGGCCGTGCTGAATCTCAATTGAGTACCCATGGCCTTATGTAGACTTTTCCAAAATGAAGAAGTAAATTTTGGGTCACGATCAGACACGATAGATAGGGGAATCCCATGAAGCCTTACAATTTCTGCCACATATAACTCTGCATACTTCTCCATATTATAAGTAGTCTTTACCGGTAGAAAGTGTGCCGACTTGGTAAGACGATCGACAATCACCCATATGGAGTTATAACCTTTCTTCGTCTTAGGTAAGCCCACAATGAAATCCATGCCAATTCGTTCCCATTTCCACTCCGGAATCATAAGAGGTTGTAATAGGCCAGAAGGTCGTTGATGTTCGGCCTTAACTTGCTGACAAGTGAGACAACGTTGAACATACTCCGCCACATCCCTACTCATGCCATTCCACCAAAAATGTTGCCTCAAATCCCGAGCCATCTTAGTACTTCCAGGGTGGATTGAGTAAGGAGTGTTATGAGCTTCCCTCATAATTTCTCGCTTCAATTCCTTATTATTGGGGACTACCAGCCTATTACCTTGCCGAAGGGCACCATCTGTGGAGATAACAAAATCGGTGTGCTTCCCATTAATTACTTCAGTGCGGACCCTTGAAGTATTGGGGTCTTCTAACTGTAGGGCCTTTATTTTCTCCAACAATGTCGATTCCAATGTTATGTTAGCAAGATGACCTGTCTTGCCTTTTGGAACGATCTCTAACTCTAACCCTTGGATATCCCTCAGTAACTGTTTCTGGACAACTTGCAAGGCATTCATTGTTCCATGACTTTTCCTGCTAAGTGCATCAGCTACAACATTAGCCTTGCCAGGATGATAATTAATAACACAATCATAATCCTTGACAAGTTCCAACCACCTGCGCTGTCGCATGTTTAGTTCTTTCTGTGTGAAGAAGTATTTGAGACTTTTATGATCGGTGTAGATCTCACATCTGACCCCGTAGAGATAGTGCCTCCATATTTTCAATGCAAATACGACAGCTGCCAACTCGAGATCGTGAGTTGGGTAATTCTTCTCGTACTCTTTCAATTGCCTTGAAGCGTAGGCAATTACCTTGCCGTGTTGCATAAGAACACAACCAAGCCCCTTTAGTGAGGCATCACTGTAAATGACTAATCCTTCATTTCCTTGTGGAATAGCCAAAATTGGCGCAGTTGTCAACCGTGTCTTTAACTCCTCAAAACTCTGTTCGCAATCTGAATTCCACTGAAATTTTGTATCCTTTCTGGTCAGCTTAGTTAAAGGCGAGGAAATCTTGGAAAATCCTTCCACAAATCTCCGATAGTAACCAGCTAAACCAAGAAAGCTGCGGACTTCTTTCACATTAGTTGGTGTCGGCCAATTACGAACTGCCTCAATTTTACTCGGGTCCACCTCAATGCCTTCTTTTGATACAACGTGCCCCAAGAACGGCACTCTTTCCAGCCAGAATTCACACTTCTTGAATTTCGCAAATAATTTCTCTTCTCTAAGTTTCTGAAGCACTATTCTCAAATGCTTTTCGTGTTCCTCTTCAGACCTCGAATAGATCAATATATCGTCAATGAAGACTATAACAAATTGATCCAAGTATTCTTTGAAGACTCGATGCATCAGATCCATAAATGCCGCAGGAGCATTGGTTAACCCAAACGGCATCACCAAAAATTCATAATGTCCATATCTGGTACGGAAAGCTGTCTTTGGAATATCCTCTTCTTTAATCCTCAACTGATGATAACCAGATCGCAGATCGATCTTGGAAAAATACCCTGCACCCTGAAGCTGGTCGAATAGGTCTTCAATTCTCGGCAACGGATATTTATTCTTTATTGTTACTTTATTCAACTCCCTGTAATCTATGCAAAGTCTCATAGAACCGTCCTTCTTCTTCACGAATAATACAGGAGCACCCCATGGAGAGAAACTAGGTCGAACAAAGCCCTTATCCATGAGATCCTGCAATTGCTCCTTGAGCTCCTTAAGTTCCGCAGGAGCCATCCGATACGGTGCTTTCGATATCGGGGCTGTTCCAGGTACCAAATCGATAACGAAGTCGATCTCTCTTTCAGGCGGTAGATCAAAAAGGTCCTCTGGAAAAACATCCGGATATTCTCGAACGATTGCAATTTGTTCGAGTGAGGGGTCTGTTTTTGGTACTTCGACTATCGCAGCCAAGTACGCCTTACAGCCCTTATTCATCAATTGACGGGCTTTCATCGCTGACACTATTGGAATAGAAGGTTTCACCTCAACCCCGACAAAGTAAAAAGGAGTTTCATTTGGAGGCTCGAACATCACCTTCTTCTCATGACAGTCTATTGAAGCATAATACCGCGATAGCCAATCCATGCCCAGTATGATGTCAAAATCGTGAATATCCAGTACTATAAGATCTGCCACCCAGTCATTCCCATTCACCACTATTGGATAGTCTCTCAATACAGTACTTGAACTCAATAAGTCTCCGGATGGTGTTGACACAACAAATGGAGTACTCAGTTGTGGGGATGAATGATTTAATTTCTCAGCAAAAACAGGACTGACAAAAGAATGAGTAGCCCCGGAATCGAAAAGAATAGTTGCAAGATTGTCACATACGTACACAGTACCTACCACAATAAAGTATACTTCTATAGATATATGCATGTTCATAATTTGTCTAGAATGATACGAGATGTACAGACAGAAGGGAAATGTAATAAATAAAATTTACAATACCTGATACCACGGTGGATGAGTCATTAGCTTCCTTCTTAGACATTGTATAAACCCTTGCTTGGGTAGTCTTCTTCTTCTCTCTACAATCCTTAGCTAGATGTCCCGGTTTCCCGCAGTTAAAACAACTTTGGCAATCGCTTGCAAAATGTCCCGACTTCCCACACCTAAAGCATACTCCTTTGCCATGAAGGCACTCACCACGATGTCCCTTGCCACACTTCGAGCAAGTTACTATCTGTTGCTTGTTTGATTGGTGATACTGCTTACTCCCTTGATCACTCCTCCTTTTATGTCCCCTGTTCTTCCACCCCTTTGAATTTCCACTCTTAAATTTCTGGTTAAAGGATGGAGTTCTATTTTCTTCGCTGTCTATGGCTAAAGCTCTTTCCACCAACAGAGATTTGTTGATCACCTCTCTATAAGTAGTGAGTTCAAAAGGGATCACAGCCTGTTTGATTTGTGGTTTAAGTCCTTCTTCAAAGCGCCTAGACCTTCTCTCTTCAGTATCTACTAAGTTTGGAGCGAACTTAGCCAGTCTAGCAAACTCCGCCTCATATTCCGTAACTGATCTGTTCCCTTGCACTAGTTTCAGAAATTCTCCCTCCTTTTGCTGGCGGATACTCTTGGGAAAGTACTTTTCATTGAAGGCCGTGGTAAACATTTCCCAAGTAAAAGGTTCAGCGTCATTTTCATGTTGCCGCTGCACCATCAGCCACCAATCATAGGCACCGCCCTGAAGCATGTATGCGGAAAAGTTAACCTTCTCCTCATCGGTGCATCCCATAACCTTAAAGGCTTTCTGCATTTCAGTTAACCACTTTTCAGCCTCGAGGGGGTCAGTGGTTCCGACGAAGGATGGCGGAGACAGCCTCTTAAATTCTGATATCCTCCCATGCCCACGGTTCTCATTAGTCCTAGGCTGACTTGCCTGTCCCAACGTAGTTAACGCTTGGACCAAGGCCTCTACGATCGTCGGAGTGCCGGAAGGGGCAGTGTTATTGCCTGTCCCTTCATCCTGAGTTTGAGAAATTCTTCCTTGAGTGTTGTTACGTCTAGTGGGAGCCATTTCTAAATAGAAGAGAATAAAACATCTAGTTCAATATATAGTACTACATATCAATGTGTACAAATTTTCAATCTAGTAGCATTACATGACATTCAATAATTTAGGCAAAATTAACTTACCAGATGATCGAGGGAGAAGCACTTGAGGCGTGACTTAGTACCCGAACCAATTTCAAATAAAATTTAAAAGTCTACAGAATCGCTTTTAAAACTCTCTGCTCTGATACCAAAAATGTAACACCCCAAGTTCAAGAATCTTAAACCTAGGTGTTAACTTCTCTTTTTCTTTTAATGCGGAAATAAATCGTTTAAACATTAAAAATGCGGAATTTAAAACGGTTGCACAATTAAAATATTCATTTATCTATTATAAAATTTTACAGAAATTTCGGCAGAGTCTCCTCTATAAATTGGACATAGCCAACCTGTAGAGGGACATCAAAAACCATTTCAAAATTTAAAACATCCATCACATCTCAACCACATTCATCATCTCCAAAACCAATTCATACATTTCCCAAACTCCTCAATCATAAGATTTTTCAAAACATCATCAAGCATTGACCATTGAAATAAAGGTAATTTAACCTCTAATACGTTCCATACTTACTAAAAATAACTTCAACCAAACCATTATCAATAATAATGAATGAAGAAATAAATTTAAATGATAACTCAAATGAATTTAAACTTTATTAATTAAGGCGACAACGGGTACTATCGGAGTCAGCCACCAAGTATTCTCCTCTGATCATCTAACTTTCATCACCTGAAAAATGGGGAGGGATTGGGGTGAGCTGAAGCTCAGTAAGTAAACTGTATGCATGAATGCATGCTTATGACATGAATGCTTTAAAAATTTCATATATGTATCCCCATTTACTTTACTTTCCAAAACTTTCAAACTTTCATTTCAATTCAAAACTTTCACTTCATTTCCAAACTTTCACTTCCTTTCCATCGTGAGCTCACTTGGTGTAACCTCTAGTCAATCAGAATACAGTGGGCTATTATTTATTTGGAACCAGATTAACATGCGCATTTCCACCGCAAAGCGGTTTAACATTCACTTTCCCACCGCAAAGCGGTTTAACATTCACTTTCCTACCGCAAAGCGGTTTAACAGTTCACCGTAAACGGTTGAACATTCCGTCGCAAAGCGACTTAATTCGGGTACGCCGGTCCCCCGCGCCCCATTTCCCACTCGCAACTTTCATGAACTAGAAGTACACCCATTCATTCGAAAAACTTGGGATACATAACTTTTGACAAAAATTTCACTTTGACACATTCCTTTCATTAAAACATTTGACTTTCCCATTTCGATGTCAGTGCATGCTTAATGATGCAATGACATAATAACGTGCATGCTTTAACATTCTTCTCAATAACATATGCTTTCATAAAGTAAGTGCAATTCATCAAAGCAAGTAAGTTGCACGACAGTCATTTACACATAACTTTCACGTTTACATTCGACTTTGATGAAAATAGGGGGAAGTTTACTTACCTGATGTCCTTAATATTTACCGTTTTCTTGATTTGCAAGTGGAGGAGCCTCGACTGCCCGTGTCGTCAATGTACCAAAAGTCCTAATTATTTCCATTCGCCAAAATGAATAACTTTCAGTTCACAAACACATTCATTATTCATTTTAATACTAATCAAACATTAACCGAGATTAAAATTTCAATTTAACCCAAGTGTGACTTTACATAATAACCACAACACATAAAACCATATTCGAGGCAAGAAATGAATCTCAATGCACATTAGAAGACCTTTTCTTCTTTTAAATTCAATTTCAACTCAAACTTACATAACTTTAGAAATTACTTAAATCGTGATTCTAACAAGTTCACAAATATTAAAATAACCATTTATTACAAACTTTACCAACAAGTAATCAACTAATTTCTTAATTCTAATCAAATTCGAAAAATTAACCTAACCATTGGTCCATTGGTTAACAATCGGATTCATATATAAAGATCTAAGAATTAACTAGCTAATATGACTAAAGCCATTTAGACCAATACATGAAAATTCTCAAATTTCTCAATTTACCCAGAATAACATAAACTTAATTAACTAACTCAAATTTTAACAAAGTATTTTCCAAAATTTTTAAATCTGAAAAATTGTCTTCATACTTCAACTTAACCAAATATTTAACTAAGTTACAAAATCATCAATATATACACACACCACATACACATTGTCTAACATCTCAAATAAACAATTTAAAATTCGAAATCTAAACAAGTCCAAAATCTGAAAATTTGAAATATACAAATATACACATACATCAATATATACATACACATACATCAATATATACATACACAGAACTTACACCTACCTATAATCATGGTTAATTTCGAAAATTTAACAAAATTACAAAATCTGAAATTATCTGAAACATCTGAATTCATGCATATCAAGTGTATTCATACATTATTTACATAGAATTTATACATATATACATGTGTGTATCGAATTATGGGGGTGTGTGTGTGCGAAATCGCGTGAAACCGTGTGTGTGTGTGTGTGCGGTTCGCGGGTGGTGTTTGTGCGTGAGGAGAAAAGGGAGAAGGGGGAAGGGGGAAGGGACTTACCGCCGGTGATGGTGGCGGTGATGGCCGGCGTCGCGAAGGGAGGGAGAAGCCGAGAGCGAGGTGAGGTCGTGAGAGGGAGTGAGTCGCGAGGGCGAGAGGCGGAAGAGAGAGAGCGAGGTGCGAGACGTGAGTGAGGGATATGAGAGTGAGGTTTCTCTTAGGTTAGGTAAGGTGTGTAACTTTTGGTAAATTGCAATTTAGTCCCTCTACTCTCATAAATTAGTAATTTAGGCTCAAAAGTTTCAAATGAAATTCCAAAGTGTCACCAAATTTTTCCCAACTTCAATATAACACAATAAAAATAGAAATTAGCATGCCTAGGCAATAAATTTAATTAATCACATAAAATTGCACGTAAACTGTTAAAATAACAATTTATAAACTTTTAATTGGTACATTGATCGAGACGGCATCCAGTCCTTCCACTGCAAAATAATTCAATAAAAACCATAATAACCATAATATTAGTTAAATCATTTATAATGATATTAATATAAACTTTACGTGATAATCAAGAAAGCATGTAAATTGAAATGCGGTATTACAGCAACAGAAAAAGGTAAGTTTCCAGCTCAACCAATGCCAAATCCTCAAACTCAATACAATGGGTTCGATGAGTCCAATCTAAGACATGTGAAAGCAGTAAGTACCTTGAGAAGTGGTAAGCAAATCCAAGTTCCTGAACCTAAAGAGAACTTGGTGGGTAAGCAAGCTGAACCTCTCGTTGATGATACTGTGTTAAAATCTCTATCTGATGTTTCAAGAACCACCTAGGCCAATAGTAGGTGCACCACCTACCCCTTTTCCTCAAAGATTACAACCTGGTAATAAGACCAAAAATCAAACAGAAATTCATGAGATTTTTAAGCAAGTTAGGGTAAATAATCCTCTGTTAGATGCAATTCAACAAGTCTCTGCCTATGCTAAATTTCTTAAGGATTTATGTACAGTGAAAAGGAAGCTAGCTGTTAAGAACAAAGCATTTTTAACTGAACAAGTGAGTTCTATCATACAATCCCAAACTCCTCAAAAATCTAAAGATCCTGGTTCTCCAACAATTGCTTGTATGATAGGAACCACTCGTATTGGTCATGCATTGCTAGATTTAGGTTCAAGTGTGAATCTTTTGCCCTTTAGTGTATAAACACAACTTGGTCTAGGTGAACTTAAGCCTACCCCCATGATTTTACAATTAGCGGATATATGTGTTAAGATGCCTAAAAGGATAATTGAGGATGTTTTGGTTCAAGTCGATAAATTCTATTACCCAGTTGATTTTGTTGTTATTGATGTTCAAAGTACACCTAAAACTTCTCCTCAAATCCCTGTTATTCTTGGTAGACCATTTCTTGCAACTTCAAATGCTTTAATAAATTGTAGGAGTGGTATTTTAAAGTTGACGTTTGGCAATATGTCTTTGGAACTTAACATTTTCAATGCTTGTAGGCAACCAAAAGATTTTGATGAAGTGCAGGAAGTTAATATGTTGGAAGAGCTGCTAATTGAGCTAGAAGGTCCTGATGAGCAACTTGAGCAGAATCTCGAATTGGACAACATTCAAGACCCTTCAAAAAATATAACAACAGTAGCAGTAAGAGCTTGGAAGCCAAACATTGAGCCTCTAAATGTTAGCCAGACACCCATGCAAACATCAGCAGAGAAGATGCCAACTCTAGAGCTTAAACCTCTTCCATCGGAACTAAAGTATGCGTTCTTGGGACCAAATGAATCATACCCTGTGGTAATCTCTTCTACTCTTACTTGTGATCAGGAAAATATGTTGTTGAAAGTGTTGAATGATCATAGATCTGCAATAGGTTGGACTATAGCAGATATTAAGGGAATTAGTCCTTTAGTGTGCACTCATAGAATTTTTCTAGAAGAGAATGCTAATCCTTCGAGGGAATCTCAAAGAAGGCTAAATCCTAGTATAGGAATCCTGACCTTTACATAGAAACAAAACTTGCTCAAGAGCAGTTTGGGGGTAGAAAGATTAGTACAGGGATGCTTAAACGTTTGAGGTTTGAAGTTCATAAAATATGTGTTTAGTTGAAAGGGTATTCAATGAGTATAAGCCAACACTAGAAACATAAAAAATAGTCTTATTCTTCTCTTTGTAACCTTTTCTACTCGGGCAATTAAACTTTTATGGGTGTTGAAACTTGATACACTAAATTCATCTTAGTTGAGAGTTATAAGCCCAAAGCTCGTTACATGGGATCAATTAGAAAGCTTAAAGGAGAGAAAACTTACATATAAGACACAAAGATATCTATTCTTTGTAGCCTTGATGACTCAGGTAGAAAGATTAGTGCAGGGATGCTTAAACATTTGAGGTTTGAAGTTCATGAAATATGTCTTTAGTTGAAGGGATTTTAGTCAATGAGTATAAGCCAACACTAGAAACATAAAAAATAGTCTTATTCTTCTCTTTGTAACATTTTCTACTCGAGCAATTAAACTTTTATGGGTGTTGAAACTTGATACACTAAATTCATCTTAGTTGAGAGTAATAAGCACAAAGCTCATTACATGGGATCAATTAGAAAGCTTAAAGGAGAGAAAACTTACACATAAGACACAAAAATATCTATTCTTCGTAGCCTTGATGACTCAGATAATTAAGTCTTTAAAGGTTCTAGAACTTGGTGTCCTAAAGTCGTTTGACTTGGGAGTCACACCGACTTAAAGCTCGTAATAGGGGTCACTTAAAAATATGATGAGAAAATTATTGCATAAAAGATGAGTAGAAAAAAGAAATAAATTAAAGTGCTTGGTATAAGACTTGAGGCTAGAACTTTAGATACTAAGGGTGTGAAATTGGGAACTGAAAACCATCGATCTTTTTTGCAGAGTTGTCTAATTCTGACTGCCTTGTGTTGAAAAATGCAAAATATAGATATATGGAGACCACACATAAGTAGAAGAAACTTCGAGATTGGAGAGAAATATCATAAGCTTGGGATCATACATGAGAGATGTGAGAAAAATAAATAGAAAATCATTATTTGACAACATGAAATTCAGTTTTTTTTTTTTTAAATGCATTATAAGCCACACTATATTGAGTTTATTTTTATATGGGCATGCATTTGACTTTGGCTAACAACACACACACATGGAAAGTCAAGCATTGGATAAGTGGAAATAATTTTAATTGTGTTGTTCTGCTTTCTTTTCTAAAGTGAATTTTTGATTTGAGCATGGTGCATAAGGCAAGCGAATTGATAGTTGACAAAAAAAAAAAAAAAAAAAAAAAATTATTTTGTGGTTTTATATTTTAGTTCTATTTTATTTGAGGATGAAAAATATTCTGGTTTGGGGATGTTTAATAAGTTTATTTTATACACTTATTTACGTGCTAAAATTAGGATATTATATTATGTTGTTTTATAATAAATGCTATTGATTTCATTCTATTTGTTATTATTTTAGATTTTATCCCAACGTGGGAATAATGGATCAATTAAGGCGAATAAAGGTCAATTCAATGACAATTGGAGCTATATCGTACACATTAGAAGTTGGTGAAGCCAATTGAAGATCAAAGAGGAGCTAATTAATGCAGAACCATTTTTTACATAACCATGCGATCACGGCCCATTCAACCACGAGGTCACATGGTATGTCTGTCTGGGACGAATATTCCTCCTTAAAATCCGATTTGTGATCTCTCTTTCCCAATTCAACTAGATTTCTTTCCTTACCTATATATCAGTGTTCTAAAAATCGTGAAGCGTGGAGCCCAAGAGTCAAGCTTTTGAAGCTTAAGCGAGAGTATGCGTTAAAAAGCGTTTTTAATTTTTTTTTAATAATTTTAATCAATTTAAACCATTAAATAATTGAAATAATGCATACCAAACACATCTAAAATTATAAATATTGTATTTTACTTAATAATAATTTGATTAATTTCTACTACTAATCTAATTATATATTTATATTACAGTCAAGCAAGCGGACTCCACCTTCCATCGCCACTGAGCTTCTCCTATCGGACCTATCCACAGCCACACAGAGTCACCAGCTTCCTCTTATCCACAGCCCACCCTCAGCCTCCACCTATCCACAGCCCACCCTCAGCCTCCACCTATCCACAGCCACCTCCCTCCACCAATCCACCCACAGTTCCTGCAACTCATGGAAAATTCACCAAATCCTCCCAAGCCAATTTCAATCCCCAAATCAATTCTCAATTTACTCAAAACTCATAAGAAATCTCGTCTATGCCCAACCTTCAAAGTTCAACCGAAACTCCACTCATCGTCCTCCACCAACACCATCACAACATCCACCAATCCATGGCGGAGAAGTGCAGTCACCACGAGCAGTCGAAAGAAGATCATCCGGTGGTGTTGTGCAACATCCATATCTGCTGCTTTATCACTCCTAATCAAATCCTAATCCTCCACCCTGTCTAGGCCATCCTACAGCCGAAGAAACACCGGTTCATCCTTCAAGACGCCACCATCTTTTCACTCAACACCTCCACCCCCAGGCCCCAATATCATCTCCACCACCGTCCAAGTGACCATCAATTCCCTCAACCCTAACTCCAAAATCAACATTTTTTACATATGGCTACTACACCTGTGTGGCACCGTTTTATTGATTAAATGGTATTAGCTTCAGCCTTCAGTTGAAACTTGAAAGCAATCCCACATCGAAAGGTTAAGGGAAACTCACGACACTATTCTCCTATAAAATCATGTGCTGTTTGCTTGTTAGATTTTAAATTGGGTCACAGCTTTATTGTTTGAGGCCTGAGAATATTTAATTTTGGGCTTTAACTTTGTTTTTGTTGGGCCTTTTAATTGTACAAAAATTGGATGCAATTTTATTTTATTTTTTTTAAGCGCGAGTTTGCGTGCATCAGCGCGAGTTCGCCTACCTTTAGATGCGTTGACTGTCTGTTGACCTCTTTTTTTGCGCTTATCAAAGAAGTGCCGGGCGAGGCCCACGCATCGCGCTTAGAGCACGAGTAGGCGGCGCGTTTGCACACGTTTTAGAACACTGCTATATATAGGACCTGTATTGAATGAGATGAGGGTTCCTCTACCTCATAATTCTATATCAAAACTCTATCAAGTTCTTGGGAGAACCAATTGGAGCAATATTGAAGATTCATGCAACCAAAAGAATAATTTCTCCATCAGAGTTATGAATTCTAAAAATTCTTGTCGTTATTTATTTTTAATCATGTTCTAGTCTAGTTTTCTTCATGTTGAGATTTTGATGAAACTCTAATTTTTGGGTTTCATCTTTTGATATTTATTTAATTTAATACAATTTATGGTTTTCAGCAATTTTTTCTATCTTTCTTGCATCTATAATTTTTTGTGATCATCACAAAGGGGGACTTAGGGGAGGGAGGTGACTCAAACCCGGATCTAGAGTCTGGTGAGGGGATGTCTCATCCACTTGAACAAGCCCCCTTGCACCTATAATTATGTGTACAGTAATTAGATGATTGTTGTGGCATAATCTTATATCTGAAAGATTAAGAATATGTTATGCATGTTTTAATTGCCATAAAGTCTTATGGGTGATATAAATATACCTTTATACTTTTTGTTATCTTCAAGTGTTGATAAAATTTTAAGGTTTTTCTATGTTTTCGCATTCGTCATAGAAATGTAGTTGGTCACATATAGAAGTATGATTTAATTCACCGTTCGAAAGATGATTTTAAACAAAATTGGGATATTGATATTCAAAATCCTATAAAGGATTTTTTAGCAAATTCTATTCATGCCATCGAAGAGCAGGGAGTAGAACACCGGCAGGACATAGGTTCGGGGAAAGTAGTTAAGGTTAGCCCCATGGTGATTAAGATAGTCTTGGAGCTGACTATGGATGGTATCTAGCCGATACCGAAGAATGTGGAGCTTGACCTCATTACTGGATTTATTTATGGCAAAGCTAATGCATAGCTGAACAGAGCCAACAAATTTGAGCACAGATAATCGACAAGTAGCCTGCAGGTGCTCCATATCTTTAAATGCCATAATATCTAACCCAACACTCACTGCATAGATTTCAATGATCAGAGGACTTGGCTACTTTACCATGTTACAAGATGACGGAAGATCGATATAGGATGATATATATTTGATTTCAACATTGGTCTCACACCCCAGCTTCGCTCAACAAGACAGGTTATGTTTTCCTACCTTATTAGTACATTTTTCTTTGTCGAGGGAGTATCTCTCCTACCACACCAGCATCCTGAGCCACTAGAGCCTATGATTAGTGGGAAGAAAAAGGACAAGCTTGATCGCGGAGACCCGAACTCCACCTGTTGATCCAGTAGGGCCAATCGATCCACCAGTGCCAATAAAGCCAATATTTGATCTAGCTCCACCCAAGATAGACAGGCTCTCAGACAGATGCTAGTCGAGATGTCAATACTGTGCAGGTCCATGAGCTTGGATGGGATGGGACATGATGTTCGTGCTATTAGGAACTCCAGCACATACATAGAGGGTGAGCAGCGCAAGATGCAATATGCCTTGAATGAGCTCAGCACCCAAGTGTTTTGAGATACAACTCGAATGGATGTTGTTGAGGACTTGACTGTACGTGCTGTAACACACACATACACCGAAAAGACCATCTCAACCTCCTCAGTCAGACTGACCCCAGGGAAATGTATTATTCTATGTTTGGGGATGAGGTGGGTGTTTTGGTCTCATTCATTTTGGCATGTATAATCTTTAATTTAGTACTTTTGGTTTGTATAACTTAGTTATCTAGTTCATTCACTATTAATTTTCTGTTAATTCGTTCATTCAAGTGCATTTGGTGTTAAAGAATAGATTAGATAAAGTGCTTGTATAGACGTTAAGGCTAGAACTTCGGAGACTAGGGGTATGAAAATGGGAACTGCTTACCTTCACTCATTTGTGCAAAGATGTATCTGATTCTGGTTCTCTTGTGTGGAAAAATTACATTTTACTAATCAATAGGAACCACATACCTTAGAATGTTAACCTCAAGTTTGGAGAGAAAAGTATAAGAAGTGATTATACATGAGAGATGCAAGAAAGGAAAAAGAAAATCACTATTTAACCAAATGGGATCTGAGTTTAGGACTTCATAAACAACACTATGTTTGGTTTAATGTTTTATATGTGTGTGTTCGGTGTTTGCTATTCACACACATGAAAATTCGAACATTAGATAAGTAAGAAATAATCTTATTGTTTTGTTTGGAATTCTCTAAATAACAAATGTTCTAGTTTACAGGTGTTTGAAAATTGTATTTTGTACACTTATTAAGACTCTAAAACTAAGAATTTGATTCACCATTTTTTGGTTTTTCTACTTAATTCGTTGCTTTTTGTGTCTATTTTAGTTATAAATCCAAATTCGAGAACATTACTGAATTAAGGTGAATCAAAACCAATTAAATGCATTATGGAGTAATATGTACAATATGGAAGTAGATGGAGAGAGAATCAATCCAGAGCTAAATTAGAGAAAATTAGGGATTTAAGGAATAAACTGCATAAATAAAAAAGATGAAGGACAAACCAGTAAATAAAGATGAGGACCAAAAGTTAAGGGACGAAAATTATCCCTAAGCTATCGTATGGTTTAAACAATCTCTTAAGGGGTAATTGGAATGGTAAAACTGTAAATGTTTCAACCAAGCATTCGCTTGGGTTAACACCATGCGACCGCTTGGCACAAACCTTGACAATATTTTCTTTTCTTTTCAAACCCGTATTTAAAGAGATTTTTTGGGCTTGGACTAAGATTATACTCTATCATAAATACACAAAGCACGAAATTCAGAGAGAGATGGAAGCGTTATCAATAGGCTAATTTGAAGATTGAAAAGCAAGAAACATATCAAGAAGCGCTTTAAGATTTATATCAAGATTCATCAAATAGTTCAAAGTTCTATTTTGTGGGTGATGAAATCTATTAAATATTTTTGTTTAATCTCAATCATGTTTCTAGGCTAAATTAATTTTTGTTAAGATCGTGATGATACTTTTATTCTAGATTATTAGTTTTAGTTTTGGTTTTGGTTTTGGTTTTGGTTTTGACTATAATACAATTTACTGATTTGAGCAATATTTTTTTTCTTGCATCTACAAATATGTGCGCATTAATTGTATGATTTGTTGTGATGTATTTTTAGATTCGAAAGATTGAAAATTCGTTAAACATATTTTAATTATCTTAAAGTCTGATAGGGATAGAAATATACTTCTATGCTATATGTGATCTTTAAGTGTTCATAAATCCATTAATGTTTTTTTGTATGTTTGCATTCATCGTAGAAATATAGAAAAGTCACATATAGGAATATGTCTTAATTTCACTCGAAAGAGGGTTTTAAATAATTTAGGAATATTGATCTTCAATATAGAGAAATTGTTGTCAAACATATAATCCAAGATCTATAAGGTGGAATAATAGTGGATTCTAGATCTACTATCAATCATTTAAAACACAACAATCAGTCTCATAATTCGCAGGAGTTAAATCCTCATTCATAGCTATTTTTGTTAATTAGTTTGATTTTAATTCAAAAACTATCAACATGAATATTACTTATTTCCATGAAGGACAGTGATTTAAAAATGATTTATTTCAATCCTTGTGGTTACAATACATGGACTAATATTCCCTTATATTACTTATTCGATTCGTTCACTTCCGGTAGGGAAATACGCAACAAGTTATTGATAGAGAAGCATCGCATGGACTTAGGATCTATTGTGGTTTACCAATTAGACAAGAGTATTGATTAATCTAGTGAGCATAAGTGATGATGTCTGTGATATGTGTTCTCGAGGTGCGAGCTACACAGAATGGGATATGATGATTGTGGTGAGATCTTTCCATGAAGTCATTTATGCATTATGTTGTATATTTTGCTGTTTTGTTTGATTAACTCGAGGTTCCTTACGTTGTGAACATGTTTGAAAAGATTGTTTATTATCCTATGTTTATAACTTCATCACATCTGTTATATGTTTTTGATTGATTACTGTGATTATCTACCTTCTACTTGGGTGTTCTCAATTTTAGTGCTCGTGAGTAAATAAAACATGTATGTTGTGTGTTTCAGATTCAAGACATGAGGTAAGGTTTGTGATTTTAATTTTTATTGATTACCTGATTAGGAAAGTATAAACATTGTGTTGTTTGCTTGCATGTTGATTGTGTATTAAGGTGAAGATTTGTTGAATTTCTGATATCCAATAAATCCGAATGACAATGTGAAAATTTAAAGGTGTCTAATTCTATTATTTACTAGTGTAACACCCGTGCGATGCATGATCTTTTTACTCACATATATTTAATTTATATGTTAACATTAAAAAATGTATAATTATACAGACCGTAATTTTTTTCCCCCGGTTTGTATATTTACCGTTTCAGAAAATTTCTCATAATAATTTTATTAAAATGAAAAGAAAAAAATAGATTAATGAACGCTTCTATTTTATTTTCTATTTTCTAAAGAAGAATATTTATGTGATAATGAATTTTTTTCTCAAGAATTAAAAAAAAAAAATTATAATTGATTTTTGTATGTTAACTTATAAAATGAATTTAATTAAGAATGAGAAACGAATGAAGATAATTAATTACAAAAAAAGTACAATTACACATACCTTTTTTTTTTGGTAGTATGTATGTTTACCGTTCTAGTAATTTTTTTTAAACATTGTAATTTAAATTAACTTAAAACTCAAAGTAAGAAAACAAAATTACATTTAAATATAATTTATAATAAGTGAAAAAGTAGATATATCTGTGATATACGGTTAGAATTTTATTAAAATGAAAAGGAAAAAAATAGATTGATGAGTGCTCCTATTTTATTCTATTTCATTTTCTATTTTAAAGATAAAATATTTATGTGATATTGATAACGTTTTTTTTTTTATTAATTTGAAAAAGAAATTGTAATTGACTTTCAAGAGGGGAAGGTAGACCAAGAAATTTCGCAACGATTTGATCTTTAAGACGATTTTACGAATAATATATTTTCAGTTTGTCTTACTTGTTATCTTGTATTAAACTTGTAGTTGAGATATTTTATTTGATACCCATATTACATATTTTTTTTCAAATTCAAAGTAATACAATAATTATAATAATTATAAAAAGAATAATAATTAACAGTCCATTTGGCAACACTGTTTGGTTTATAAACTGGTTTATTTATGATCTTGAGGTAAAAAGTAGTTGTTGAAAATTGGAGAGAGAAAAGTGTGTGGTTAAAATGTGGTTTGAGAAATTGTGTGGTTTATAAAATAATAGTACATTTACCAAACGGAAGCTAATATAATTAATACAAAAAAATAGTTTATAGAATTTGAATAATATAATTTAAACTGAATGAGATATTGAGTAAAAATAAAAATCTTAAAAACTTTTACATCTTTGAGAGGTTTACAATTTCTTTCCACCTGCTAGCTAATATTAAATTTCTCGTTGAGATCTTCAATTTGATATCCATATTACATATTTTCTACTTAAATATAATAAAATAATTATCAAGTGAATAATGACTATTAAAAAAAAAGTTTATACATTAAAATAATAATTGCTAAAATTTTTATTACAATTTTTTGTATAGATTTTCATATTAAGAAAGTCATTTTAGGCGGGAAAATATGTGTGTGTTATTTTTGGCATGATTTTATTTTTTATTTTTATTTTATTTTATTTTTTATAGATATGTATAGATTAAGACGAAAATGACTATCACATATTTGTTTAGACAATAAAGTACAAACAGAAATGCGTGAGTCTTGTTTATTACAAATTTAGATGAATCTAGTTATCACAGATTTGTCTGGATAATCAATCAGGAACATAATTATAAAGCGATGTAGAATTATAAAGTAAAAGGAAAACAACATTTGAGCTTAACGTGGAAAAAATCATTTCAAGGGAAACTCACGTACGCGTACCCTGTGGACAAAAATCAATCACTAATAAGAAAAGATGTTACACAGTTCAATAAAGTTACATGATAAATTTAAGGATAAACTTATCAAACACCCATGAAATTAAACGAATTACTCCCTGATTCTTTGATGGCGTGTAATGTGAGCAGGCGTTCCACCACTCTTCAGTAGCTTCTCTTCACACTGCAACTGTCTTCTACAAATTCGAACTCCCATTCAATCTCAATCTAAACCTCCCGTTTGATTTTTTGGGTGAAAGTCTTTTCTTCTTGTAGTGATTGAAAACTCTTCCCAAAGAACCAAGACTTGAAGTTTAAAGATTGATTTTTTGGCATGAATGAATAAGCTCTCTATCTCTAAGATATTCTTGCAATTGGAGAAGTCACAAATATAAAGAAGCTGTGTATAATCTCTGCACACTAATAATTTTCGGCTTCAAGATTTGGAGAAAGACGTCCCGGTCTTTCTCTATTTAAGCACATCCGAATTTCTTGTCCACCAAGAATCCTAGTTGTGTCTCCCTACAATAAATCAAAGATAATTACAAGTTAATAGAAATAAGGTAAGATAATCATAGATAATGATGAATTAAAAGAATCTTACCATAAGTGAATCACTTACCAACAAAGTGATATAAACAAACTTGAACTTTAAGAAATAAGGTCTCGAATTTTTGGTAAATAGGAATTAGCAAGGCTAAAAAATTATCTCATACATAAATATTATCATAAATAAAAGGAGATAATTATAGCAAGTTTATAATTTATCTCTAAGTAATAAATCACAAGCATAAGAATAAGAGATAATATGAATACATGTCAAAGTAAATAATCTAGTAATCTAGTTAAACTTAATAAATTACTAAACATAAAATATTTAGTAATTAAATTAACTTCACTAAATTACAAACCCGTAAAAATAAAAAATGCTAACTTAAACAAGTTAACAATCTCTCCCTTTGGCTTTTTCTATTTTTCCAAAACCTAAACATCTTTTCACAAATATATGTAGAAGTAACATGCCACCATAATGCTCCCCGTGTCAAAATTCTCCCCCTCATGCACCATAATAAGCTTGTTTCAACCAATTCATGCATGTAACAACAAGAGACAAATAATAAGCACATCAATAAACTAAAAGTTACTTCATTATTCAAATATCCCGAAAGATGATAAAAACGACTACTCCCCCCTTCTTGAAAGAAATAGGGTAAGCCTTCCATGTCCTTGAAACCTGCCAAAATAGCACAAAAGACAACCATAGGAATATTCGGTTACAAACTAAACAAATTGATAAAAAGTTGAATGTTTAGAAAAATTTAGGAAATCAGCAAAAAACATTCAGGGGCATCTGGATAGAGACGCCGGTATTGAGATGGATCTCAGTACTTCTTCTGCTTCTTTGGTCTAGTGGGCTTTTTGGCCACTACCTTCCTCTTTTCACCACCAGCTTTTGAGGTAACACCTTTGGAAAACCCAGCAGACATTATATTTAGTATTTCCTCAAGCATTTTGACAATGGACTTGAGCTCAACAACCTCTACTTTTAGCGCAACAATTTCTCCGATTACCCAATTCTGTTATCCTGTGCAGATGAATCCTGCTACCAGAGTCAACTGTATCACCCAGAATTGGTTTTCGTTAGAATTCTGTATGTCAAGAGTCTTCTTGCACTTTACCCTGTTCAGCTGCTTGGGAGTGATGACCAGATCATCCTCCAATCTTTTGACACCCTAATCAACCAAATACTGTGAAATAATTCACAGGTAAACTAGAAAGTAGGTATTTCCTTGACGATGACCACTGCCTAACACTCGACCAACAATTGAATTCCAAATATGAGTAGGTAAATCAATATTCCTCTTAGTACCTAGGAGAAAAAGGGTCCTAGCATACTCTCGTTTAAAGCTCAATTCATGAATGAGTTGGTCAAAGTTTTCCTTGACAATTCTATGCAAAATTTGATATTTTTTTGGAAATTTCGAACCAAGGCAGTTGTTTCAATCCTTTAACTAGCCAAGGTGTCTTTCCTCCTGTTAACTCAATTGCAATTTCATCATTAGTGGCCTCAATAGAATCATCCTCATCTGAACATTCATCTTTCAATCCTAACCACTTTCTAAGGTCTTTTGTTGTAAATTTCACCAATTGACCTCTAACAAACACAGTAGTGGTAAACAGACATTTTTTGGAGTTAAAATAAATAGGAATGTTGGCATAAAATTCCTTGACCACAATTTCATTTATCTCCCCCTTGCACCCGACAGTTTCTCCAAACCAAAATGACTCACTACATCATCAATCCCAAAATCATCAAATTCTTTTACAGATATGCGGGGCTCATGGTGCATTCTCTTACCCTATATATGTTTTTGGAAATCAGTATATGCACTCGACGAACAAAACTTAAAATTGAAAGCTGTAAACATACCTTTTGGAAGTCTGTATAAGACTGCTAACAAACGATCAAGGATCATACCTAGATCCATCTGGAGCCACAGATGTGTCTGTCTTTGTGCTTGACACCTTTTCTTTGTTGTCATTGTTCCTTCCACTTTCTATCCGATTTCACAATCTCTTCTTCTTCTTCGACTTCTTCAGCTTCCTCAGGATCATTCTGTTCTTCAGACCCCTCTGTCTCATCTGATTCCTCCTCACTGTTAGACCCCTCAAACTCACCAGACTCATCCTGAATGTCTGATTCCTCAACTTTCCCTTCTTTTTCTTCTGACTCCAAATCACCAGATTCATCTGAATTTCTTTTTTCCGAGTCAGCCCCTCTGTGCCTTTAGTTCCTCCCTCTTCCATATTTTTCGTAAATTTTGGCTTTATCACAATTGCTTTGCTTTGTTTTCTAGCAATTTCTCTTGCACCAAATAACTCACTACAAATATCTAATGGAGAAATATGACTTGTTGCAAGATTACCAGATATGGGTGACAGATTCATACCCATCACTTGTGGGACGGTGGAGATATCTTGGCTCTGTGTGACAATGGGAAAAGCTGGAGTTGTGGTAGTTCTGGTGAGAGTAGGAGCGGTCGGTGTGGAGGCGGTGTCAGTGATTGTGCCAGACATAGTGGTGCCTTCACCGGGTGTACCGCTTTTCGATGGGTTCGGAAAGGATGAACCCTCAATGTTAACATTGGCACTTCTTCTAGTATTCCTTCTTACACCATATTGTTTGGTTCTCGACATGGTTAGATATCAAGAAAGATTGGGGCGATTTCTTAAGAGTTTGGGGTTTTAATGTTTATCTATTTTGAGGTGAGGAAGGTGAAGCCGAGATTTAAAACGGGAATACTTGAGAAGTTTGAGTGTAAATAGGACTCAATTGATTGCATTCTTTATGGTAATAGATATCTCTTAAGAGTCCAAGTTTCTTCAACTTTTCATTAAAAAAAGGGATAAATATGAAAATAGAATAATTCAAGAATTAGGTAACAAATAGATTACCAAGAATTGGGTTTCACAACTTATTGACTTAATCTGCAAGATTTGCACACATTAGCCCACTGTATACTACCTTAAATAAAGATTTAAAAAAACTAAAATTCGTGAATGAAAATCTAGATGCATCTGAGTACCTGAGACATACATCTGACAGTCTAAAGTCCACCACACGATTAAGTTGATTAAAGTGTGTGCGTGATTTGAGCAACTCTTAGTCATCCACATACTGTCAAAAATCATATAATTTCCCTTACTTATTAATTTGTCACTATAGTGCACAAGCACACCGATCAATATATAAAATGTATTTTCTCAAGTTTGGCTTGCCGACTTTTTCAATAATGTGACAATGTCTTTTGGAGGAGGAAATAGCTTCGCACAATTCCCAGAAGTTATCTTACTAGATTTTATCCTTCAGATTAGAAAAAGGGTCTGAACTTCACTTGGATTGACAATTCCACACAATCTCCAGAAGTTATCTCACAGATTTCCCCCATTTTCTTTTTGATTTTTTTCCTTAGATTTTTGAAAACAAAAAGGTATGAACTTGGCTTGGATTGACATCCTTCTTTTCCACAGGCCCGGCCATTAGATAATAAAAAAATGCATACAATGCTAAAAGTAGGATTCAAATCATAGGTCTATATATAGAATATAAAACCTCATGCAGTAACAAAGCAGATATCTTTGACAGTAGTGACATATTCCTTGGATTGTCCAGATTTGAGTGCTAGTTAGATTTATCTAGAGACATGTTGACTAACATCAGCCATAAGTATTTGTCTCGTTATGAGCCTCAAGCACTTAGATATATCTATAGGAATAGAATAAATCTACCTAAATGCATGCAAAAAAATAAAAAACGCAAAAAGAGATGCAAATATATATATATATATATATATATATATATATATATATATATATATATCTTAATCTTATCTTAATATATATAATAATAGTATAGCAGCCAAAAAAACCCACACGTAGTTTCCCGCCATTTTTCCCTGTTATTTTAGGAAACTTTGCAATTTTATTAATTATTTTAATAATTGAATTGGGAAACTTCAATTAATGCAAGATTAATTATAGGTGACATGTAATAAATGACTTATTGATTGTAAAAAATAAAAAATCTATAAAAAAAGATCAAATTGTATATTATTTTTATTATTTTGATAATTATTGTAATATTTTGAAGTAAAAAAATATGCAATATAGGTGTCAAATTCATGATCTAAACGAGAAGTTCAATACAAGTTAACAAATGAGAGCAAACTCTAAATATATCATTTTTAAAATTGTCTCAAATAATAAAGGTAAAAGTTTTGCTTATACTTTTTACCTTTTTCAATATCAAACTTTTAAATTTATCTCATCTAAGTCATAAAAAGATATTTATCATTTCTTACCTAACTTCAATTTGACATGAATGATTAATTTCAAATCTTTTTTCTTATCAAATTAAAATAAATAATGATATCTGATCTTTCTAAGTAAATTCAATTGAATCATTTTAATTTATACAATTTCAGGTTTCGATAAACTCTTTGGTAATTTTGAAATTAATTTTATAAATTTACTCATTTTGATCATTTATCTATTTTTTAATTTTTATAAATTTAAAATAACATCAATTTTTAAAATATATACTACATACTTTAACAATTAATTCATTGAATTCTATAGAAAATAAAAATATAAGGTTTTATCAAACTTATTCTATTTAAAAATAAAATATAGTCCATACATTTATTTAACATGCACAAAAAATAGTTTTGTGTGTGTGTGTGGGTAACATGGCCATTTTCAATATTTGGTGAAAAATAAAATGTCATATTGTATTTGAAATCATTGAATAGGAGTAAGTTTGATATAAACTATATAAATGGTTTTAAATGTGTAATTGAAAGTGAAAGAAGGTAGTATAAAAAATAAAATAATTGTCAGATCAATCAATTGAGTGGTTAAAAATTGATTTTCTTTTTTTAGAATGTGTGGTTAAAAAGTAGTATGTGCAATTGTGAAAAATTAGTTTTTAAATAATATGTGGTTGTGAATGAACATTAAAAAAAAATATTTTTTAATAATCAATTCTATATGAATAAATAAACTAAGGAAACTAGATAATGAACAATTAACTGTTAAAAAAAATGCAATTCATAACTTTTTTTTTCTCTTTTTTTTTGATATTTTGATTGTATATCGAATATACAATTTATGCATTAAAGTAAGAAATCTTATAGGGAGAAATGAAATTACAAATTATTCACAATTTGTGTATGCAAGTTATTATTATTATTTTTTTATTGTGTTATTTTTATCGGGCATTGTATTTTTACAACTTATTCAATAAATATTATTTATTCCGTGCATCGCACGGGTGCGATTACTAGTGTGTGTGTGTATATATATATATATAATTGCATGCTCCTATTCTAGAGGAGGTGAAACTACAATTTGTTTCCAAAAGTTTTCAAATTTGACAGTATTAAGAGCTTTAGCGAACAAATCTGAAAGTTGTAGATTAATCTGTATGTGCTCCAGATTTATAATATTTTGTATTACCAATTCTCTGATGAAGTGATATATGAGTAAGAAATCATCTAGTAATTTAGTTAAAGTTAATAAATTACTAAACATAAAATATTTAATAATTAAATTAAATTCACTAAATTACAAACCTGTAAAAATAGAAAATGCCAACTTAAACAAGTTAAAACGGGAAAACAAATCAACTCCTAAATGAATAGTTTGACCAAATAACGACTTTAGGTCATTGAAAGCAACTTATTCGCATATATATATTAGTTTTGTCTACCTTTACCTAAAAAAGGCAAATGCGTCAGTTGTAAAGTGGAAAAGGCGTCAATTGTAAAGTGGATGCCTATAGTAGCAATGCTAAAGGTGCATACTAAAGTCTTCGATTGTACTTAAGGCATCGGTTATTAAGTAACAACCGACGCCTTAAGTTATGATAAGGCGTCGGTTATTAAATGGAAACCGACGCCTTTATATGACTTAAGGCGTCGGTTGTTATACAACAACCGACGCCTTTTATTATTAACTTTTTTTTATTTATATTTCCATTATACCTATATACACTATAACAATCAAATACATATCAACAAATTATCTTCAACAAATATATAATCGAGGAATGCAGAACAAAACCTAATAACTCAATAAACAGAATTTCAAATTAATTAATTTTGTATTCACAATATTGTTAAAAAAATTGTACATGTTAACATAAAATGAGCCAAATTTACATACACTCTCGATGAAGTATTTGGCCCATAAATTTCGAACCTCGTCAATTTCCTCTGTTGAGTAAAATTCTTGAAATGCCTAAAAACAATTAATGAGAATTAATAATTATTATGTTAATTACATATAAATCGTAATTAAATAATTATCTTCAATAACCTATACCTCATGTAGAGAAGTAAGTTGAGAATTGACTGTGACTATCTCGAACATATTTCTCATAAAATAATAGCCACACTCATCTCCTTCAGGTTGCTGAGGACACTGAAATTTGAATATTTAAAATTAAAACTATTATTAGTAATCTAATGAAAGTGAATATTAAACTAATTTGAGAATTTGTTGCAACTTATAAAATTCTAGTTTCATACCGAGATCTTTTTTCAATTTACATTGGATGTTACCCTCTTGCTTCCTAATGACCAAAACACTCGAAAGGCCCCAAAGTTTCAATAAATATGAATAAGTTATAAAAATAATAATAAAACTCAAAATTCTTACATAAATTTTGCCAGAGTCTCTCCTATAAATTGAACGTATCCAACCTGTATAGAGACCTATTTATTATTAAAAATTATCCTAACAATTATCATAATCACAACATAAACACATCAATTTTACCTCAAACTCTCCACGATTATTCCATGAAACTAACCTAACTTATCTACAATGCACTACACAAAAAAGTTTGAACAATGTAATAATTACTTACACACATTCAATGATGGCTTGATTTCTATGTTACGCCTATATGATTGTGCTGAATCTATGAAGTACACAGTATTGGCTTTACAACATATCGCAAGCAATATCCAATGATTCATACTTATTATGAATGTGTAAGTATCCTTTAAATAAATAAAGAAATACATAAAGAATAATAATGGTCTTACTCCTGATAGTATGGCGCTAAAATGAATTGCTTGAATCTCAATGTATTCATTGTTACAGCCATATAACTCACAACACTTTCTACATGTGTTTTAACTCTGATCGATGCAATCTGTGATGGACACATAAATCCAATTGACTGAACACCAATTTGCACACACAACCATAGAGGAACCTAAAAATAATAACCAATGAATAAAATAAAATTTAAATTTAAATGAAAAACATAAATACGTGTTTAGCAATCTTACATTATGAATACTTGCAAGATAGATACATTCATCCATTTCATTGAGAGCAAGTCGGTGATGTCATCAATCGTAATATAAAAACTTTCACCGTCCGTGTGATGAAACACAGTAACGTTTAGAGGCACTTGGATGTAATCTGTACCAACAGGAAGTGTAAAGACCAGAGAGTGTAACATCTTGCAATCATTACCCAGACGTTGTAACGTTGCACCATCAATGAGTGGGTGTCGTCTGGTAGATGACATATCAAAACTCTGAGACTTTTTACTTTTTTCAATTTTTTTTGCCTGTTTTGTCAACTCTTCCTATAATTACAGGTTTTTTGTCATCATAACATGTCTAATATAATTTTAAAATTAATTAAAACTCGAAAGAAGCTTTTTAGGCCATTGACAGAAATTTCCAATAGCTTTCCCCACCACGGTGTAGTATGGAGATGGTACTGGAAGAAGTGACGCTTCGGCACCTTGTATAACATCATCAACAGACACTTTAACATGATCGGTCAAGAGTTGTTGATAGTGCACAACAGTCTCAGGTCCGGATGGAAAAACCATTCCTCTAGCCACTATTTGATGCTCACCATTACAGCTTATGGCGAGATGACAAGGGATCGTCTTCTATTGTTCAACATGAATTTAAATCAATGTTATAGCCCTTACAATTGAAATATAATCAATAATATTGAAAAACATAATATTTTAAGAGTAAATGCCTGAAGGCCATCAAATGGATCTGGATTAACTGAGTAGCAACTACTGCGAGTTGGTGGTCAGGGTTGTGGAGTTATGTCCACTTCAGCATCAACATTTAAGCCCATGCGCTGGAGGACAGCTTCGTATTTCTGCTGGATACTGTCAATCTTACTCTGTGCCTTTGCTGCATACTCTTTCCTGACACGTTCGGTGATATCAACCTCCAAATCCTTCATGATAATATCCATAATATCATCTACCGACACAACCCCTCTCGATCGTCTGCTGGCCGCATCAGTTCTACCATATACATCCCTCACCGTGACATAGACACCATATCCCCTAACCCGACCAGGATGATCCTCTTTACCAAGGGCTTCCGATGAGACATTGTGGTCTCCTTGGGACAAATGTCCCTTGAGTTGCTTCCTCAGATTTTTCAATTTGTTCTCAAAAAAATAAAAAAATAAAAAATGAAACTATATATTAATACTTAAGTGAAATTTAATTCATTTTATGAAAAAATAAGAGGCTATACTTACAATTTTTCCGTACACTCCCCTCGTTTTCTCATTGGGGATGCAATAAGATCCGTCTTCTTTCTTCTTTGATATAGCTCGAATCCAATCTAAGCTGCGATCATCACTTAACATGGACGAGCTAAGTTACGCACACGAAGAGGCAGAAGACAGTAGTAGGTCTGATAAAAGCCACTGTGGCCTCATCCCGGTATAACCAGCGAAGCCAAAAAAATGTGGATGCTCGTTATGCAACTGGCTTTCCCTGACCTTTTTTTCTTTTTTCCTTGAAAAATAAAGCATCACATTCATTAGTTTTCAACTCAATAATAAAAAATTAATAAGAATCATCAC
The DNA here is from genome assembly GCA_963555705.1 of Ligustrum vulgare. Classification (NCBI taxonomy): domain Eukaryota; kingdom Viridiplantae; phylum Streptophyta; class Magnoliopsida; order Lamiales; family Oleaceae; genus Ligustrum; species Ligustrum vulgare. The sequence continues at coordinate 42,651,763 of OY743174.1, read as the reverse complement.
ATAGGAGAGTAGGAATTATAATGTTATATACCTTGAAAATCTCAGTCTCGCGCTCTTTCTTGAATTGCTCCCATTTCTCTTCGGTTAGGTAATTATATAGCATAGTAGGTGATGCGTATCTTGGGTGCTTATTGTTAATGAACTTATGCACCAACTTACTCTTGAAATCTTTCCATCGCATCCCAGTTACTCTTAAAATAATTTGTTTCCTTTCGTCGTCGGGTATGCTGAACTCCTTCTGAAATACAACAATAATAAGCGATATATATACCCATAACAAAAAAATATATAAAAAATTATTAATTTTACTATGTATGAAGTGATGTAATACATTTATATCTTCCCAAATCATGTCTTTAAGGCCTTTAGGGACTTTATTCCAATCACTAATACTTATATCCACATGAATACGGACCAAAGACCCTATATAAGACTTGAAGTTCTTCTTATGGGGTCCTATCGGCCTATTGAGATCATCAAATTCAATCACATTTACTTCATCCCCCTTCGTCCTCATATTTTTCAAGTAGCTGGTCCTCTAGTCTTTTTTTCACTAATATACTGATAATCAGATGAACTGGAAGAATCAACCATGACTTTCACGGGACTATGCATGTATCTGCGTATATAACAAAACAAAAATATATAAACAAATTAGTAAGCGAATAATAACAATGAATAGAGCATATATGAACAATATTAAAAAGTTCTAAGTAAGAAAGTAAACGATCTCACAAAATTATATTGCCTTACGAACGACGATCAATCCACAATCCTCCTTCATTATCCTCACACATGTAATTTGTTTCAAGACTATATTCCCTTGTAATTGCATCTGGTTGTATACCAATAGAAAATGGAGGAGTTTCGTCAAAATAATCGTACTTTTCTTTATCCACCACATCACCAATGCCAAAAATATGTCTCTTGCCCTGAAGGACAACTGACCACTTAGTATTTGCTGGATCAAGAATGTAAAATATCTGTTTTGTTTGTGATGCCAGTATGAATGGCTCATCAAAATAATCCAACTGACCAAAATCCAACAAAGTGAAGCCTAATTCATCCACTCGAACACCCTGTCTATTATCAACCCATTTACATCGAAATAGAGGAAACTTAAACTCCCTGTAATCAAGTTCCCAAATATCTTCAATGACTCCATAATAAGACATTACGGAAAAATCTCTTGACATTGCTATTTGAGTCACTCCACTATTTTACATCCTGCTCTTATCATCTTAACATTTTGTATAAAATGTATACCCATTAATGTCATATGCTTCATAAGACCTCAAAGCATGCCAGGGCCCTATGCTAACCAGTTTGCAATTTTAGAAATGTTATTCGACATTTGTGATAATTCTTGCAGCACTTTATCTTTGAACTATTTTGCAAATGAGTGATAATGTTCATTAGTCACCCACCTTTTACCTTTTGAAGGATTCTTCCGCCTTAAAATGGACATGTGCTCGTCCAAATATGGATGAACCTTAGTAAGGTGTTGCAAGACAAGGAGATGTGCTTTGTCTCGCAATTCAATGCTAGGCACAATTGTTTTGCATCCAATCATACCTTTACCTTTCAGTCTTCCCTCATGACGAGATTTAGGAATACCAATAGCATCAATATCATCTAGGTAATCAGTAAAAAATTCAATAACTTCCTCAGCAGCATAACCTTCAATGATACTGCCTTCAGGTCGAAATCGATTTCTCACATATCCTTTTAATATACCCATGTATCGCTCAAATGGATACATATACCTCAAGAACACCGGACCACAAATCTTAATTTCTCTCACCAAGTGAACAAGTAAGTGCACCATAATGTCAAGAAATGATGGAGGAAAATATATTTCAAATTGACATAGAGTGAAACAGTATAGGCCTGTAAATCATCCAACGCACTTGGATTAACAACTTTACTGCAAATTGCATTGAAAAAAAAGCAAAGTTTTATAATGACTTTTCTAACATGTTTTGGGAGTATGCCACAAACTGCAACTGGTAACAAGTGTTGTTGTAAGACATGACAGTCATGAGATTTCATACCAACCAATTTCAAGTCCTTTATCGACACAAGTCTTTTGATGTTCATGAGTATCCATATGGAACCTTAACAGAACTTAGGCACTCACAAAAACTTGTTTTCTCCTTTCTAGACAAAGTGTAACAAGTTGGGGGGTAAATAGGTACACTTTTCCAACTCTTGAGGTGCTATCTTATCCTGTATCCCCATTTCTACCATGTCTTTTCTGACTTTGATACCATCTTTTGTCTTTCCTTGAATGTTCAATAATGTCCCGATGACACTATCACATACATTTTTCTTTACATGCATTACATCAAGACGATGCCTTACTTGTAAGTATTCCCAGAAGGGTAGATCCCAAAATATGGATCTCTTCTTCCAAAGACTCTTCTGAGGAGGTTTAAAAGGTTTGCCAAACATAACATCAATATTTTTAACTCATTCATAAACCTCATTTCCTGTTAACGGTAAGCGGGAAACACGAGTTTGGACTTTTCCATTGAAGAGATTTTTCTTCTTTCGATAGGGTGGTGACCATGGAGAAATATACGATGACTCATAAACACATTTTTCTTACAGTATTTCAACCAAAGATTAATCGTATCTTCTTCACAAATAGGACATGCTTTAGCTCCTTTATTAGTATACCCCGACAAGCTACCATAAACTGGAAAATCATTTATGATGTAAAATATCATAGCACGTAACGTGAAATTCATTTGGCTATGTGCATCAAATTCTAACACACCTTCATTCCACAACAATTTTAAATCTTCAATTAGTGGTGCTAGGTAAACATCTATATCATTTTCCGGCTGTTTAGGCCCTAATATTAGCAACGACAACATGATGTTCTTGTGCTTCATAGATAACCAAGGAGGAAGATTGTAATTCACCAAAAGAACCGACCAAGTGGTATGTTTACTACTCATGTTACCGTGCGGGTTCATCCCATCTGATGTGATCCGGACCAGGCATCGAAGGGAGAAGTTGAGCCATCGGCAATATGATAGTGATCTACGTGCAAAACGGAGTAAGTTCCGTGTTGGGGTCGAGCCGAGAAGAGGGACAGATCGAGCCGAATCGAGTAAAAGAAATTATTTATGCAGAAAATCCATTACGGTCGTAAAAGAAGACCTTCACGGCCGTAACCCCTATATTCACGGCCGTAAATCTTACAATCACGGCCGTAATCAATTAACGAGGAAAAATGATTAATTTTGGCAGAACGAGGCTTACGACCGTAAGCCTGGAAGTTACGGCCGTAACATGCAAACTGAAGGAATCTCACGGCCGCAAGCATTGTGTCACGGCCGTAAAGAATAACATAAATTTAATCAGAAAGGCCTTTACAGCCGTAAGCGATTTCGTCACGGCCGTAAACAAGCAGCGCCAGATTTTCCGGAATTTTCAATTATTTTATTTCCTTTTTAGTTTTTGGTTATTTTCCTATTTTACAATTTTAGTCTAATTAGAATTCTATTTTGAGTAAATTAGATGCTAGGTTATTTTGCTTATTTATACTTCTTCCATTCATTGTAAAAAAAAACAGTTTATTTTGAGTTTTGAGATTAATAAAGTTGAGAGAGTTTTCTCCAATTGAAAGGTTGAGGAGTCCCTTTGATGTTCTTCGAGAACAAATCCGACTCATCAAATATTGCGAAATATTTGTGGCGTTGAACTTATCGAATATTCGCGAGAATATTTGTGGCGTTTCCAATTAGAATCTTATCAAAGAAATTGACAAGTCCTTGTGGTGTTTCGAAAACCTCGGATCTCGATTCCGCATCGTCAACTTCTTGCGTCGTGAATCTTGGGTCAAGGTCTTATCGTCAATTTTATCTTTCCAGTATTTTAATTCTTGTTTATTTTTCGCGTCAAATCTGATCTAGATCTTTCCTGGGTTTTAAATTTCGTTATTCCGCGTTTTTGACGAGATTCCCCGACTGGGATCTCATTATCTGGTATCAGAGCTTGGATCTATTTCAGATTCTTGCGTTTCTTGATTTTCTTGATTTTTTCGTGTTCTTCGCGTTCTTCGTGTCAGTCATAATTTTTTTCAGTTTGATCCATAAGAGTCAGTCCCAAAAATTCAAAAGTGTTTTTCTTCTTCGTTTTTCGTCCAAATTCAGTTCCGTTTTTTCTGCCATACTCGTAGTCAAATTCTCTGGCAGATTATTAAAAAGAAATTCAAAAATTCCCAGATATTCCCCAAATATTCCGAATTTCCTTGTTCGTGTCTTAAAAATATTGGATAGAAAGGTTTCCACATCTTCATCTTCTATTGGAGACAGGAAACAGCTCAGGGGTGTGAATAGAAGGGATGAACAGGGTAATGATAATATTGCAGCAATGAGGGCACAATTTGAGAGGTTTATGGCTCAGATGGAGAATCGAGGTACAGAACGTGAACAACGACCTCGGGATCAATCTCATGATGGTTCTCGGGTTAGGAGAGGTAATAGACGTGAGGTTGGTGTGGATAATGAAAGGCCATTGAAGCGAAAAGAGACATCAAAACGGGAGAGTAGTGATCATGTTCACAAAAGGAGGGAGAAACCGACAACCAAAGGTAAAAATAATTTTGATTCCAAGCCTCTTAAGGATAAAAATATTAAGTGCTTTAAATGCTTGGAACGGGGTCACATTGCACTTGATTGTCCACGTAAAAAGGTTAGGTGTGATAGTGAAGGGACGAAAAGTGTTGTGGTGGATAAGTCAATTATTGATAGGCATGCTCTTAGCATTAAGCGTAAGGCGAATGTTTTGGAAAATGTGGATGGGCAAAGGGATAATATTTTTCGCACTAGATGCTTAGTGGATGAAAAAGTTTGTAGCTTGGTGATTGACGGGGGAAGTTGTACTAATGTAGTCAGTACAATGTTGGTGGAAAAATTAGGCTTACCTTTAATGAAACATCCAACACCTTATAAATTACAATGGTTGACTGAGTCAGGGGAAGTTAAGGTGAAGAGACAGGCCTTGGTGGCATTTTCTTTTGGTGGGTATTCGGATGAGGTAATTTGTGACGTGGTACCAATGCAAATTAGTCACATACTGTTGGGGAGACCTTGGCAGCATGAAAGGGCTGTGCTACATGATGGGTATACGAATAGATGCAGCTTGGTAAAAGGGGGAAAAAGTTTACTCTAATGCCACTATCTCCAACTGAAGCGTTGAAAGATCAATTGAAAGTGAAAAGTGAGTTTGAGGGGAAAAATAAGAGAGTTGAGGCCACGACCTCAGAAAAAGGAGAGGGAGTGGAAATTAGAGAAAAGAGAGTTGATGCCACGACCTCAGAAAAAGGAGAGGGAGTGAAAAATAAAGCAAAGAGGGTTGAGGTTCAAACCTCAGAAAAATGAGAGATTGAGTGCAAAAAGCAAAAGAAAAGAGAGTCTACCACAAAAATGAGTCTATTTGCACTTACTCATGCTAACACACTCCTCCCCAGTTCTTTAAAATCTGTTTTACAGGTACCGAAGTCAAACTATGAGCTTAAAACAGGAAAGAAACTTGTTGGCACAAATGAGCAGCCCAAAAGTCTAAAAGATCGCACAAAGCTTAGAAATGATCATCGAGCCCAGGAAAGCAGGAGGGATTTGAAAAACCGACCAAAATTGGATTCGAGGTCGAATCCTTTTCAAGAGAGGGAGTATGATGTGATCCGGACCAGGCATCGAAGGGCGAAGTCGAGCCATCGGCAATATGATAGTGATCTACGTGCAAAACGGAGTAAGTTCCGTGTTGGGGTCGAGCCGAGAAGAGGGACGGATCGAGCCGAATCGAGTAAAAGAAATTATTTATGTAGAAAATCCATTACGGCCGTAAAAGAAGACCTTCACGGCCGTAACCCATATATTCACGGCCGTAAATCTTACAATCACGGCCGTAATCAATTAACGAGGAAAAAGGATGAATTTTGGCAGAACGAGCTTACGGCCGTAAAATGCAAACTGAAGGAATTTCACGGCCGTAAGCATTGTGTCACGACCGTAAAGAATAACATAAATTTAATCAGAAAGGCCTTTACGGCCGTAAGCGATTTCGTCACGGCCGTAAACAAGCAGCGCCAGATTTTCCGGAATTTTCAATTATTTTATTTCCTTTTTAGTTTTTGGTTATTTTCCTATTTTAGAATTTTAGTCTAATTAGAATTCTATTTTGAGTAAATTAGATGCTAGGTTATTTTGCTTATTTATACTTCTTCCATTCATTGTAAAAAAACAGTTTATTTTGAGTTCTGAGATTAATAAAGTTGAGAGAGTTTTCTCCAATTGAAAGGTTGAGGAGTCCCTTTGATGTTCTTCGAGAACAAATCCGACTCATCAAATATTGCGAAATATTTGTGGCGTTGAACTTATCGAATATTCGCGAGAATATTTGTGGCGTTTCCAATTAGAATCTTATCAAGGAAATTGACAAGTCCTTGTGGTGTTTCGAAAACCTCGGATCTCGATTCCGCATCGTCAACTTCTTGCGTCGTGAATCTTGGGTCAAGGTCTTATCGTCAATTTTATCTTTCCAGTATTTTAATTCTTGTTTATTTTTCGCGTCAAATCTGATCTAGATCTTTCCTGGGTTTTAAGTTTCGTTATTCCGCGTTTTTGACGAGATTCCCCGACTGGGATCTCATCACCATCTGTACATAGTCCAAACCTAAGATACCTATCTTCAACACCAAATTCGGGAAACATCCTATTAATGGTCCTCCATTGAGGAGAATCAGCCGACTGTCTTAGCTTTCCATCTTCTTTCCTCCCATCGACATGCCACCGCATGTTCTTCACATCCTTTGCATTGGCAAATAAGTGTTTAAATATTGGTATTACAGGTAGGTACCATAATACATTTTCTGGAGAGCCTTTCATATCCTCCCAATTAACATTGCCTTCCTTTCGCTTATACCTCAATGCCCCACACTTTGGACACAAGTTCAAGTCCTTATACTCATTCCTATATAATACACAATCATTTGGACATGGATGTATCCTCTCAATCTCCATACCCATCGGGTACAACATTTTCTTTGTATTGTAAATTGAACTAGGAAGTTCGTTATCCTCCGGAAGCATATCTCGTAAAAGTTCCAATAAAGCCGTGAAACTCCTATCACTCCACCTGTTTTTCGCTTTCAAGTTATACAACTTGAACACAACAGACAATTTTGTGAATTTCTTACAACCAGAAAATAAAGGTTGTTCAGAATCATTAAACAAGCTATCGAAAATATGAGACTTTTCGATGAAATCCTCTTGTATGCCATGCATCATTTCATCTATCAGATCATTATCCACACCATTCTCATCACCGGTGCTCGTCCTAGGAAGTATACTCTCACCGTGTCATATCCACCGTTTATAACCTTCCTTAAACCCACGACGAATCAAATGACTCTTCACTTGCTCAAAGCTACGGAACTTTCTCAGATTCTTACAATCACAACAAGGACACAAAAGTATTTCTTCACCTTCTTTTATTTTGTTTTCCTTGGCACATTTCATAAACTTTTCAACTCCTTTCACATATTCATGTGTATTACGTCTCTCATACATCTAACTCCGATCCATATCTAATAACACATATATCAAGATATTCACCATGTGTTAAAACGAATGAAATCACCTTAATTTATTATTTTCATTTTTATTTATAAAATCTTACGAAAATTTTGACAGAATCTCTCATATAAATTGGACTTAACCAACCTGTAGGGGGAATGAAATTGTCACAATAAAATCAAAATATTTAACTTCAACATATTCAAAATTAAAACAAAACTCCAGTCAAGCTTCAACATTATCATCTAGTCTAAAATATTCATCCTCAGCATGTTAAAAACTCAAACATTTTTAGCCTTTTAATTATTCACTATATATGCTCATATCTCCAAATCAGCACAACATAATAATCTCAACTCACCAAAACATCCAACAAGTACAAAACACCTCAAATATAATTCACTTATAAATACCTCAAAATCATTACTAATCCGTAACTAATTCAAAACACATATATCAAGATGTTCACCACGTGTTAAAACGAATGTAACCAACATAATTTATTGTTTTCATTTTTTATTTATAAAATCTTACAGAAATTTTGACAAAATCTCCCTATAAATTTGATGTAGCCAAGCTGTAGGGGAAATAAAAAATGCCACAATAAAACTAAAATATTCAACTTCAACATATTCAAAACTTAAACAAAACTCTAGTCAAACTTCAACATTATCATCTAGTCTAAAATATTCAACCTCAACATGTTAAAAAATCAAACATTTTTAGCCTCTTAATTATTCACTATATACACTCATATCTCCAAATCATCACAACATAATCATCTCAGCTCACCAAAATATCCAACAAGTACAAAACATCTCAAATAATTCACTTATAAATACCTCACAATCATTACTTATCCGTAACTTCAAAACTAAAATAAAATTAAACTAAATTCAATAATTACTTATCCGTAACTTCAATAATCTAAATTCGAAATTCAAACTAGACTAATAAGTTCATTTAAATCATAAATAATAAATTCAATTATAAACTAACAAAACAAACAAACTAGTTTAAACTTAAAATATGAAAAAAATACCGTGTTGGTGGTGGACTAGGTGGTTGAGGTGGAAGTAAAGAGCGCGGTTGGGGGTGGTGCAAGGAGGGAAAAGAGAGGGGAGCGGGATGGGGGTGGGGGTGGGGGTGGGGGTGGTGCACAACGGCGAAGAGAAAAGAGAGGGTGGCGGCGTCGAGGAAGAGAAAAGAGGGTGGCTCGCGGAGGGGAAGAGAAAAGAGAGGGTGCCTAGCGGCGGGGAAGAGGGATGATGGCGGAGCTGATCGGCCGGCCGGTGGTGATGGTGGCGACGGCGTGATAGGATGGTGGCGAGTTGACGGCTTGGGGAGAGAAGATCGCGTGCGCAGTTATGAGAAAAAGAGACAGAAAATCCTAGTTATAATTCAATTAAAGGCGGCGGTTCTTTTAAAGAACCGTCTCTTTTAATTAAAAGGCGTCGGTTCTGTTTAAGAACCGACGCCCCTACTTGTGCTGTAGTTTCAGTGTCGGTTAACAACCGACGTGTTTTTTAAACTTTTATTTAAAAGTTTGCCACCGCATTTTTTGAGGGGTCATTTTTCTTAAAAAACTACGCTAATATGTTATTTTTTGAGGTAGCCAACTTGGATTATTTGAGTTCTTCTATTGCCAATTTTTCATATATTCTTCTCCATTTTTAATATTGTGTTCATCACCCTTTAGTCTTTGCATGGGTAGAATATAGAAAGACAACCAATGTGTGGATTGGATTGAGTCGAACTTGGAGTTTGGTGTTTGTTTGGTGTGTTGACTGAGCCCAATTTTGGTATACAAAACAAAAGGACAACGAATTCAAAAATACTAACCAAGCGCTCCCTCGGTGTGGTCCTGGCTCTGGAGCTCATAAGTTGGGCCAAGAAGGTAGTTGCAAGGTGTTCCAGGTTCTTACCTACAAGAGTGAGTGAGTTTTCTAACCACATTTGGACTTTGTCTCCTTAGTTTGAGGGGGGGGGGGGGGGGGGGGAAGCCCTACACATAATGGTGTCATTGGGTCCTTGTAGCTACATTCAGGACATGTACTTATAGAGGTTGCTGATTTGGTCGCGTCCCAGGTTATGAATATAATTTTACAAAGATATATTGCAAATCGTAGTGCAATTATAGAAGGAAGCAAGATGATGTAGAAAAGTCCAAAATAATTAATATGATATCTTCAAGTATAATCTCCTGAAACTACTTAGTCAAGCCACTAAAAGAAAATATTATACCTATATATAGGGATGACATTTTTTCTCCGTCCCTATTTATAGTCAAGCCACTAAAAGAAAATATTATACCTGTAGGGATGACATTTTTTCGCCGTCCCTATTTATTATGAAAATATAGGCGGTAAAATTACCGTCATTTAACTTATGTTTATAGGGATGACATCGTAGTGTCATCCCTATAGATTAAGGCAATAGGGACGATTTTAAAGTCGTCCCTATTTATATATGTGGTCCCTATTGATGCTTTTTCTTGTAGTGCAATTTATAAATCAATTTATAAAAAACATAATTTTTAAAATCACTTTTTAATTATACAGGTTTCTTATTTTCACTTTTCAACCGCACATTTGACTTCAAAAATATAAATAAATATTTATAATTGCTACAGTGTTATCGAACCGAACTTAAATTAGTACCTGAATGATTCTAGAAATTTAAGGAAAGAATGACCGTTGTAGAATTTTAATAAACCATTAATGGTATAAGGTTAATTAGGATAAAAAGGGCAAACATGTTCAAATTAACTATGATAAAGATGGGATGCCTCATGATTAGGAACTTTTTTTTTTAGCTGTTTGTCTCTGTTTGATAGACTTGTTTATAAACAAATCTATAAACAATACATCTTCCCAAATCACTTTCTAACCACATACATTTTTTCAAATCACTTTTCAATTATATATTTTAGCTCGAAAATATGACATTCTTTGTTTCTAAACAAAATATGTTTGGTATCCCATCAACTAAGATCAGCTGCCATATGAAATGGAATACATTTTCGCTTTGTAATATACATTAATTGGAGGTTTTGTCAAATATTTACTCTTTAAGCTAGTATTTCTTTTATTTCAGTATGAATGGTACTCCAACCTCGTCGTCCTTCAGATAAGTAATTCAACAAACTCTTGAAAGACCTTTTATTCATGTGTATATATATACACACACACACACACGAGTAGGTCCAGATACAATCCTAAGCATGCATGTATAGCATACAAGCATAGTAGTAGGATAACAAAACAAACAATGTAAAGAAGAAAAAACCCTACGGGGTTAGGGCATTGCATGGCATGGATCCCATTATTCAGTACTAATAGATGAACTTCATATGGTTACACGTCGGAGAGCTTAGATAATTTCCCAATTACATCATGAACAACATAAAAGAGTATATTCCAAAACAACACGTCCCGTGGCAGCATCTATGGAATTAGTACTCGTGATGGCATATCCCCGTGCCATTCGGAAAGCACCAGTGCCACCAACAATGGCATATTCACGATGATCCGATGGAGGACTTCTTCCCAACAAACAAATTGTGCTCCCACGGTAAACGCCCGACTCGAACACAACAATGAGGTTCATAAGAGGCGCCATTTCTTTCAAGTCTGCGAAGGTAACTTGACCTTGAAGTCGTCCCAATTTTAAGGAATTGACATCAGACTTAGCCGTTATTAGGTCATCCACGACTCTAACTAGGCCAAATGATATGGGTGAAGTGGAAGTGATTTCGGCTCTTGCCACCTCCCAAACAGTTTGATTGGAGCCACTTAACAAGTCTTGAACATAAAATTGAAGTTTGGTTATTTTATCGGCACTGGAAAAGCCCCCTAACATGGCAAAGATAAATACAAAAAGAAGAGCTGAATTTATGCTGAGCTTTCCCATACTAACTTTGATTCTGTCTCATGACTAAATTCTTATACATGAATTATGAAAAGCCCACAATATATAGGGGAAGTGCCGAGGAAAAAACAAAAATGCATTGATGGCAAGCTTTTCTTATTTATGAGATAAAAAGTAGAAAAGGTTATTATTATTATTATCATCGATTCATCATCATTATTGTTGTTGTTACAGACTACCTGCAAAAAAACCCTCTTGGAAGTTAGCGAGGAAAAAAGAAAATGAAGGGAGTGAACATGGTACTGCGTCGTTTAACAAGCAGCGGTAGAACACCGTTGCTAGCTGCTGGCTCGTCTTCAATTGGCGAAAACCTAATGTTATCCTCTGCATCCACCGTCTCGTACTTCACTCTGGCCGCTGTTCAGCCCAATTCAGTATTCACTTCCCAAATTGCCCTTACTCCCAATTCAAACTTACAATCGTCGCTTGTTCTTAGTCATTTCAGAAGTTTCTTCTCTTTAGCTTCCTCATATCCAACCAATATCGTGTTGATTGAGTCTGAACAGCAGTTTAATGATTCACTTCGGAAAGTCCAAGATGAATCATTGCCAGCAATATTTTACTTCACAGCAGTTTGGTGTGGACCCTGTAGGTTGTTATCTCCTATCATTGGGCAACTGAGTGAGAAATACCCTCATGTCACCACATATAAAATTGACATCGATAAGGAAGGGCTTGGAAATGCTTTAAGCAAGTTGAATATCCATTCCGTGCTTGTGAAGATTACTGGAGTAAACCAGTTGAAGGAAGAAGAAAGGCAGGGAGAAGGAAGAAGGAAGTAACCGGTGACGGAGCCACTGTTGGCCCAGTGGGGGGTGTTGGCCCCCACTGAATTTTTTTGTTTTCTTTTGAGTCCAAAAAATAAAAAGAAATTTCTTTTTTGACATCTTGCATTTATTTTCTTTGATCTTAATTCTCTTTCTGCAATCATTATATTCAAGAAGTGGATACAATGCTTATTACTAGTATCTCTCACCTTGAAAGTTTACATTTACTTTTCAGTTATAAGTCTTTTATTTTGTGAATTACTACCTTACAGTGGTTAGTTGTTACTTGTTAGTTAACTTAGTTTAGTTTTTTGTTTATTGATTCGTCATTTCAATCATTTTTGTTTAAAAAAATTTCGGGGGCGGAACCCCCCGGAGGAGGCCTCCGCCGCCACCCCCTTACACCATTTGAATTAGATTGTTGAACATCATTTGAACTTGAGTTTATTTATCCATATTAGACTCGACTAAATTGAGCACATAGCCAATTGAATTAATGCTTATGTAGGAATATGCTTGGCATATGTAGGGTAATATCATGTAATTTGAATTAGGAATGACTTTTCTCCTAACCTTAAGTTATTAGATATCGACTTTAAAATTAGAACCAAACTGCTCAAGTTTGGAGGTGGAAAGCCTAGTATAGATTTACATGGATGGATTTAGGGTATGAAGTTCTTGGTTTTGTACTCTCTGTTGAAAGAATTTTGGTCGACTAGAATAAATTAGCACAAAAAAAATTGTCTTATTCTTCTCTTCGTAGCTTTTTTTACTCGAGCAAGTAAGCTTTTAAGGGTCTTTAAAATATTGTACCCTAAATTCATCTGAATTGGGAGCCTAAAGTTTATCACATGGGTCACTTAGAAAACTTAAGGGAGAGGGGACTTACGCATAAGACGCTAAAACATCTTCAACTTCTCTTCGTTTCCTATTGTGACTTGAGTAATTAAAGGGTTTATTGAACCTAGTACCCTAAAGTCATCTGGTTTGGGAGTCAACAACCCCAAAACTTTCTGCTTGGGTTATATAAAAAGCAAATAAGAAATTATTCCACAAAGATGAATAAAAAACGTGGACAAAAAAAGAAAAATTCATCCATTTATAATAAAGTGCTTGATATAAACTATGAGACCATAATCTTAAAAATTGGAGTGAAATTGGGAACTTAATATCATCGGTTTGTTGTGCATGCTTGAATCTAGTTCTGTCTAGATTTGTGTGAAAAAATGCGATGAATAAATATTTAGAAACCACATGAATAAAGCGAACCTTGTGATATGAGAGAAAAGCATAATCTTGTTATCATTCATTAGAGTTGAAAGGAAATCAAAAGAAATCATTATTTGACCATATGTGATTTGGGTTTGCTTTTACATGATAAGTCAAATTATGTTAGGTCTATTTTTATGCAAGTAGAAGTTTGATTTTGGCTATTCACACATACACACACACACACACGCACACACTTGGAAAGTAGAGCATAGGATAAGTAGAATCAACTTTTATCTTGTTCAGATCTCTTTTCCAAAGTGCATTTTTTATAACCTAAAGAAGTATGGTAATGAATTAATAGTTAAAAAAATTGTTATTCAGTTATTTTGATAAGATCTTTATTTTTAGTTTTAGTTTGTTCGAGTACGAACAAATATTCTAGTTTGGGGGGTTGATAAGCGTATTTTAAACACTTATTTATCTGTCAAAATTAGGATATTACGTTATTTTTCATAAATGAATTCTATTTAGTTTGTTATATTTGTCATTATTTCAAGTTTTATCCCAAAATCAAGAAAAATAAGGAATGGACGCAATTACACAACAATTGGATGATAATTGGAGCAAAATCGTGCACATGGAAGTGGATGAAGTCAATTGATGTGCAAATTAGAGTTAAGTTGGAAGAATAAATAAGTTCGAGGGGCTAATTGAATAAATCAAGAGAAGAAATAAGCCAAACTGAAGAAAAATGAAAAATTATGGGGACTAATTTGTAAAGTTCTGATAGTTGAAGGATTTGAGCTGCAATTAAAAAAGGACCCAATTGAAATAAAAGTTAAATGTTGAGGACTAAATTGAAAAAGGCAGATACTTGGAGGACATGAGCTACAATTTTCGAAGGACTGAACTATAAAAAGGAAAAGACAACACCATGGCTGAATCGCTGATTGCAAACCGTGATCCAATGTCTCGCCTGTTTGTCATAGTCCAATCGTGATTATTGTACTGTAGAGGTTTTTTGGATTTTTTTAGGTTTTTCAATATTTTCATTTTTTTTATCCTTTTCGTATCCAACTAGTTTTTACTACTTTCTAGACTTCTAAATTCTAAATTATAAAAAGACCTATTAGACACCAAGAGAAAGGGTTGGAGGCAAAAGTTCTAAACTCTACGCAACATCTCTTCTACAAAAACTCATTGTCAAACATTCAATTCTTGGGGAAATCAAGTGGGAAAAAAAGGTAAGAAATTGTGAAGACACACAAAGCTTTGGTGGAATCTTGGTGCAAGATGATACTTATTCTTCAATTCTTGCAATTTACGGTTTTATTTTCATTGTTTTATGTTATTTTTATTTCCAAGAAAATGAATTGCTAAGTTTTAATTTGAGATTGACGATGTAGATTTAATTTGAATTCTAAAGTTAGTGTTTTATTTCCATGTATTGATTTTACTATTGCTTTTAATGCTCAAATTAATTGACCACTAGTTCATGATTTTATGATTGTTTTCATAATTCAAGAGATGAGTAAACAATTATATCACATCGTAAAGTTCGGAAATTACAAAAAAAAAAATTAGAGATATAAACTTGTGGTTGCATGTGATCAAATATGAATTCCTAGGTGATTTAATGCATTTGACTAAGGAAAATTCTGACTATTTGCAGAGATAGACAGTTTACTTAGTTAAATATGCCTAATTTGAACTTGAAAGAGATAAATTAGATAAATGTGTGAATTCGATAAAATACAATTTTAGAAAAAAAACTTGAGATGCGAAATTAAGCTAGAATATTATTTCGAAATTGTTAGTTCCGATATTCTTTAATTTGTTAAAGAAAATCAACATTGAATTTTATTTTTCTTGGCAATTAGTTTAATTTTCTATTTTTATTTATTTGAATTGTTTATTTCATTAATTTCTCAATTTATTGTCATTTTTGGAATCGTTTGCAATTTTATTTTCGAGGTTAGTTTATTACCTTAAATTAGGAGATTCAGATCAAGGTAAACCAATAACAAATAACAAGTCCCGGTGGGATCGACAACTTGAGCTCAAAAGTTCAATCTATTACTTGTTAATGATATCTTACACTTGCGATATTCAAAACACACAACAATTAGCTGCTTAATTAATTACCAGACTACCTAGGAATGGCCTTGCCCCGCCCCGTCGAAGATTTACCATCCCCGCCCCATTCGTGAAGGGTCCTTATCGAGTTCGGAGATTCTCCGCCTCATTGCTATCCCTAAAACTACCAACTTGGAACCATCGTCACTAACCTTCAACCTCTGCAACAGATTTAACAGCAGGACCAAATATGAAATCAAGAGATAAATGAAGCTCTTCTCACAATTACATTCCAACTGTAAAGCTGAAGTTGTATTGCTCTTTGTACCCTCATCAACTAAATAATCTGCATAAGACAAGGAAACCCTCTTTTCTGTCTTCAGAAGTGTTGAAGATTTGACATTCAGGTTTTTTGTGAGTTAACAAGGAGAGAAAAATCAAGCAATAAGGTAGCTAGAAAGGAGTTTTCTAGAGGTCAATTGCGCTACACCATTCTCTTAAAATATAGATCAAGTGTGTGGAGGAAAGGGGAAGGGGACAATGTTTAGATATAAAAAAAAATTGAGAAATGGGTATTAGGGTTCTATGAACATTGCAAAACATACTTTTTTTAACTTTTTGCAAGAGGCAATGAATGCTGCAAAAGACAATTTTATTTATTTATTATTATTATTATTATTATTTTGCAAAGTTCAACGAACATTGCAAAATGGAGAAGTTTTAACAACGGTTAATTAAATGTTGCAACATGCAGTGAATATTACAAAAGGTCATATTAGCAACACGCATTAAGCAAACATTGTCAAAACTCAATTTTATCAATCAATGGTAATATACACTTACTGAATGTTGCGATAGATCTCATTTAACGACATGAACTTACCGTGTGCTACCTTTTGCATGTTACAAAATGTCATTTTTGTTGTAGTGTTGAGAGAGTATAATACAACGACTAGCGAGAGATCTAATTAGCCATTTATTGAAAAAAACTTGAATCACCTTTGTATCATGAATTAAGTGTAGAAATTTATTTAATGTTAGGGAATTTTGCGTGGATGTACCTACAATAACAATTGATATAAAAAATTACACTCTGAAAAGGTGTTACAAAATATCATTTTTTGTTGCAAATTGTCCTAAATGCCCTTGTAGTCAAATATTTACATGATATGATGGATAGCTTGTGTAAGTAGAAACCAATGAGTGCATATGATATATGCACTCTCAATTCAATCAAGAAGATAAACTTTTTCTTGACTCTCTTGAAGAAAAATCCCAAGTTATATTTTGAAGAGAGAAAACTAGAAAATCATTTTCTAGAGAAAAATGCACCACATCTTATAAAACTTGACCACCTTTTGGTAAAAATACCAAAAATTAACTTGTAAAACATTTTAACAAATTTATGCAACTACTAAAAATTATTTCTCAAATGGTTTTAATGGTCGTAAGCCCTTTTTTATTTTTGCCCCCGATTACTTTAAGTAATCCTCGAAATACCACACAAGTTTATGTTAAATAAGATAGTATTTCTAAGGGCTTGTTTGTTTGGTTCTAAGCCAATAATCCCACATTCCTTCACCTTGGCTTAAACCAAACCTCCACCTAATCTAAATTTAATTTCACCTATTTCGAAATTCCTCTTGGAAGCTTTCATCCTTCCAAGCCTTTTGATTTGATGGTTCAGGAGAAAACATCTTCACTTGCATTGCACTTTGAATCTTCCTAACTTCTCCACAACTTATAGATTTCTTAATATCTGTCAAAAGAGAACACTCTTTTAGACTAATGGAATAAAAACTAGGATTAGAGTTTACCTGCCTCCTTTCACCATCCATGACTAATAGATAGTCATACAAGCTATCTTGAGTAGCTTCTTGTTGAACTCCATCATTTTCAACAACTTCATCATTTTCTTGCTGAACTTCCTCAACAACTGAATCAAAATCACTATTTTGTAGCTGATTTTGAATTTCACATCTTTGACCACTTGTTCCTTGGTCACTTGAGTTTATTCCAAACTCCTTACCCTCAAAAAACTCACCTTCAAGTGAATTTGGAACTAAACCTGCAACATTGTTAGCAGCAACAGAAATACAAGGAAATTTATTTCCTTCATGGACTATCATTTTGTCCCTCAATTGAGTGTCATCCTTTTGAATTATGTGTGATCATGAATGATCTTGAATTACCGTTGTGCCAAGCATATAATAAAGTCTATTTCTCAATATTCCTTTAATCACAATGTCATTGCCTTTACATACTAACATATTATCATTCTTTGTTTCATAATGAAAACCAGACATATGCAATGTGCTCAAAGAAATAAGATTTTTGGATAAAGCAGGTATATGCCTCACCCCAGTTAGAACTCTAACCACCCCATTATACATCTTGACCACAACTTCACCTATTCCCATCACAGTACAAGACTCACCATTCCCTAAAAACGCATTCTCCCCATCTATCTCTCTATAGGTCTTAAACCAAGCCTTATGGGAGGTCATATGATAGGAACACTCTGAGTCAAGTATCCACTCTTGATTCCGCTCACCTAATGTCACATTTAACACTCTCAATTGATCATCATCATTCCCAAAAGCCCCAAAAACAGTATTACTTTCAGCTACATCCCGCAGCCCCTCTTTCTTCTTTAGCCACTCGTAGCAATCTTTCTTAAAGTGTCCCGTTTTACCACAATGAAAGCACTTATCTCCATCTCTACCACTACCCTTGCCCTTCCACTGTTCCTTACTCTTACCCTTATTCTTGTTAAAGTTCATAGCATTTGACTCTTTCTTACCAAATTTACCTTTAACAAAATAAGCCGTTTCATTATGGACAGATTTCTCCTCCAAATTGATTTCTAATGCTTTAGACCTAATCGAAGCAGTGACATTTGCAAGAGTGATGGTATCCCTTCCATATTTAATAATATTTTTAAGTTCTCTGAAAGATTCTGGAAGGGAATTTACAAAAATTATAGCTAATTGATCATCTTCGATTTTCTGTCCACTGTTCGTTAAATCTAAAGTCATTGTAGAAAATGTATTTAAATTTGTTTCAAGATCTTTGGAGGGGTCTATTTTGAAACCAAAAATTCTTTCTAAAAGAAAAATCTTATTAGGAACAATTTTAGCAGCATAAATTTCATCTAACTTATTCCAGCTTTCTAAAGCAGTTTTAGAATCGTTTACCTGCCTCAGAACGTTATCTGAGAGATGAAGAATCAGAGTGCTGTACGCCACTTCTTGAATTTCAGCTACTTCATCATCATTGGCTAATAATGCCTCTGGCCATTCGGATTGTACCTCCAATGCCTTTGCAACCCTTTGTTGCACCAATACTGCTTTCATTTTCTTTTTCCAAAGGGAGAAATCCCCTTTACCATCGAACTTCTCCAGCTCGACCCTAGATCTCATTCTTGAAACCATTGTTCAAAAACACGGTTGCTCACCGAATGATACTTATCACTCCCCCTTGCAAATTCCAGCAAGTAAAATAATCACAACAACAAAACCGGTATACAATGCACAATTTACCCAAGATTAACACCTAATCTTGTAACCTTGCATACCCCCAAGATTAACACCTAATCTTATCAAAATATCCCCGTGAATATAATTCTCACGTCAAATCAGCAAGAAGACCTCCTATCAAACCCAAGATTAATACCTAATCTTGTAAAATCCAATACACCCAAGATTAAAACCTAATCTTGTCAAACCCGAACCTCAAGGAATCCCCAATTTCTAGCCCTTCCCCGGTTTGTTCACAAAACCCCGAGCTCAGAAATTATCCTAAATGTTCGTACAACTATAATAGGAGCCTTCAATAAACAGTTCAATTTCAAAAAATCAAACTAAAGAATCATGAAAAAAACCATTTGCAAACCTCAACCAATATCCAAATTGAATTTCGTGAAACGGACTTCGAATATGGACTCTGCAGGTCCTTTAGAACAATCTGTGTCAAAATTTGTCGCCGGAGCCTCGCCGGGAAACACCGCCGCCACCGGAAACCGCCGCCTGCCGCCGTCTCCGGAAAATTTTGTCCGACACACAATAAGATTCTCCTCTCCGTCACGAGTCCAATGGCGCAAACCGTTCGTTGATTGGTGCTCCCTACCGGCGGGAATTTCAGTTTAAAGTTCCGGTTGAACTTTCTTTCCCGGTTGATTTCACAGCCTTCCACCCGCCGTTTTCTGCCCAAAGTCCGGTCGAGTGTTCTCCTCCACCTTTCGGTCTTGTTGGTGGTCTTGGATCACCGATTGATCGGCCGGAGATCGAAGTTTAGAAAATGGCAGAAACCTTTTTTTTTTTTTTCTTCCTCACGGTTTCTGCTTCCAGTTTTTCACCCCGTCGGTCAGTACACTGCTTTCCACCGGCTTTTTGACTTGCATTTTCTGCCTTCTCTCACAACAATCATGGCCTTGTTCTTGGATCGCTCCACCGAATTTCACACGGCTTCAGCTCACTTTCTTTCCTTCACTATGCGGTCACCTCTGCTGATTTTACCCACTCACGGTTTCTTTCACTTCTTGGCAAATCTTTCCTACTCGCTCTGATACCACTGTAGGATCTTTACCTTGATTTTGGAAATCAAGGTAAAGATCCTACAATGGTAATAGAATTTCTAAAAACAATTCGTAGAATAACTCTCACGGCCATTTATTGATAACTTCTACAATTGCAACCGTGAAGAATGATAGTTCAAATGTTGTAAATGTCGTGATACGTATTTGAATCATTGATCTTTAGGATTTGCAACCTTGTAGAATTTATTCATAGTTACCGATTGCATGTTATTACAATCCGATATATTCCTATCTTGCCACCTCTTGTATGTCGTCTACTAGGTAGACCACCAATGCAACATAAGCGACCAAGGTTTGAAACTACTGTAGGAGTCAGGAAATGCACTCGATGGTTTAGAGTTGGACACAATCGAGTCCCATGTACCGATTTGATTCCAACGCTTAATACTTAATGTGACGTTCAATCATGTCATTATCTTATATATTACATTGACGCTTTTAAATATGTGTGTTATATTATTAAATGAGTGTTGTTATTGTTACAAACATATTTTTTTGTCAAAACAAGTCATTCAACATGCTTTTCTATAAAATACATAACAATAATAAAAGACAGATGAGTTGTCGATCTTGACAGATAATATCTGATATTCTCGAAGTTCATCTACATTGTGTACTGACTTATCAACCTCAGATAAAATGATTGATCGCTTTTACAAAACAATCGTACACAAACAAGATAATAATAAATGATAACGTCAACATATGGATGCAAAGGAGGCAATCTTCAAGTTTTAGAAATTGTCTACATATTGGTTCACTACCACTAACTTCATCTTCATCATCATAGCTAATTTATAATCTACTTTTAAAAAAATTTAGCTACAACTCAGAAATCAATATCATGGACTCATTTTTAATAACATCAATAATATGGAATATACATGGTCACAATAATCGAATAATACCACCAATTTGAAGCAACAAAATGGGATTCACGAAGTTTAGCAAAAATATTCTAGTGTGTTTTATCATGCAAACCCCATCTCTCAACTCAAACACAAGACCCCCGATTAAGTGGACGTAAGGGATAAATAATCTAATTCCAAACCTTCCTCAACGACATATTTTTATTTGTTTCCTTCTTCATCACCTTCGCGATTGCCATCTCGAAGTCCTCCGGAGTGACATGAACCCTCATCTCTCTCAAACATCCCTGCATTAATGCAAACAACCTACAGATAATCCATCATTTCCAAAATTCTTCCAAGTGAACAACACTTAAAATAATAATAATAATAATAATAATAATTCAAGACTGCTAATGTAAAGATTAAAATAAATATGACATTCCCTTACAATTCAACCATCATATGAAATGATTCAATTTTTTATACTTTTTGACACAACAAGAATCGAGACCAACATGGGCGACATCTGTCGCCTCTATAGGTCCAAATGTCGCCTCTAATATGTCGCCCCAATAGCCTGGTGGCTGTTGATCTATAGGGGCGACATTTGTCGCCCCTATAGACTGTAATACCTATAGGGACGACAATGTTGTCCCTAATGACTTGTCTTGTTTTTCGATTTTTTTCATCTATAGAAGCGACATTATCGCTCCAATAATGTCGTCGCTATTTTCAAAAAACCTATAGGGGCGACATAGGTCGCCTCTAAAGATATACAATTTCTTTTAAAAAAAAAATTGAAAACGTCTTTTTACAAAACATAATTTTTTTTTGCAAAGCATAATTTAAAAGGTATTTTACAATGAATAATAACTTAAAATAGTGCTACTAATCTCCTAAACCATCGAGGCCATCCTCGTCATCATCGTCGTTAGGCACATCATCTACCTCTTCAGCATTTTGGGTCAGTCGAGCGATAGTCATCTCTAACCGACAAATCCTGACATCATATGCTGCAAATCGAGAATAATCTGTACTAGTAGATCCTCGTTGGGCATGCGATGATGTTCCGGCAGTAGAGTCTACAGATGTAGTAATGCCCTTAGGGATCCGTCCAATGCCACGTTCATGTCCACGTCGTGTCCCAAGGACCTCCCTAATTATTACATGATCGTCAATGGGAGAGGGGTAGCACTGAGTCTGCTGAGTTTCTCGCACCTCGGAAAGGTCATCCTGTGATCAAGGAGAAAATAAATTATTGAAAAGTACTAACTGAACAGAAAAAGTTAGGCAAGTGTGAAATTTATTTGTTTTTACTTACGTAGTCAATCGCTGCATTTGTGTTTACCCAATTGCCAGACTTGAATGTGTGAAATTCTTTAAAACAATCAATTGGGCTCGGCAATTCTTTAGTCTGCGGATCAATCTACAAGGATTTAAAATGCACAAGTTAATAAAATATTTTATAAAATACATAATTATAATAGAAAATAATATTACCTTTTCGTAAAGCGTGGCGGAAAAGCTCTTCGAGCCTTGCACACTAGGGTATTTGGCATGGCTTCGATTTACTATATTTTTTTGAGACTGAGCCTATAATTGAACATAGAAATTGAAAGTTATGTAAACATAATATACTAAGAATATTAACTTGACTTTTGAAAACATATTATACTTACAATATAAGCTGGACTTGTGAACAAGTCAATACACCTCTGCTACTGCTCGACAGAAAGTTGTCCGAAGGGACGAGTTGGGCCATACACCTTATAATGCTTATGTGCATCGGTTTTGTATGCTCGATAACGATCGCCTGCCAAGCGATCGAGAGTGCCTATTGTCAACCCGTATTCAACATCAAATCGTTCTCCCCGAACGTCAAAATAAGTCTACAAGTCAAGAAATATTGAACCATGTATTAATTATTGAAAATAAGTATAAATCTAAAAATGCGTAAATGAATTTTAATTACTTACTTCAACAATCGCCCTTACTCGATCTCGATCCTCTTTAGGGACCTTTGTCCAATCTCTATAGCAAGGGACCATGTTGAACATCACCTGATTCCCTATTAAACGTGTGCAATAATTTTGATTAGGCCCCACTGGTTGCCACGTCCCGTTGATGTAGTCAAAGTCAATTAAAAGGGGTTTCATTCCGTTTTCTCGCCATTTTTTCTCCAAATTTTGACTTCTGGAAATACTTCTCCTCTTTGCAGGCGGGGCTAAGGAAAAAAAAGAGAGAGATATTAAAAAAATGGTACAACAGGATGAAACCTAAAAGTGGTTTTAAAAAAGTATTACCAGTCTCGCACGATCCCTGCAGTGTGTGGGCCGGCCCACGGGGAGGATCACCGGCACTGATGTGATCCAGACCAGGCATCGAGGGGCGAAGTCGAGCCATCGGCAATATGACAATGATCTACGTGCAAAACGGAGTAAGTTTCATGTTGGAGTCGAGCCGAGAAGACGAAAGGATCAAGCCGAGGCAAATAATCAAGAAATTGTGCAGAAATACACTTACGGCCGTACGAATAAACTTCATGGCCGTAAAACTCAAATTCACGGCCGTAAACAAAAATCCTCACGACCGTAACTCCGCCTCGGGTTTAAATAAAGAATTGCAGAAATTGTCACTCACGGCCGCAAATCTCTCAGTCACGGCCGTAAATCAACAAAAGGGGAACTCTTACGGCCGTAAGAGTTTCAACATGGCCGTAACCTGCATTCTGTTTCAGATTCACGCGTTATTTTTAATTTCCAATTTTAATTATTTATTTTCCTATTTTAGTATTTTAGGTCAATTAGGATTCTGTTTTGAGCCCAATTAGCGGCAAACCCTAGTTTAGGTTTTCTTGCTTATTTATATTTCTTTTCATCATTGTAAAAAAAGGAAGATTGATTTTGAGATTAATATAGTTGAGAGAGTTTTCTCCAATTGAAAGGTTGAGGAGTCCCTTTTGTGTTCTTCGAGAACAAATCCAACTTATCAAATATTGGGAAAATATTTGTGGCGTTGTACTTATCAAATATTCGCGAGAATATTTGTGGCGTGTCCGATTAGAATCTTATCAAGGAAATTGACAAGTCCTTGTGGTGTTTCGAAAACCTTGGATCTCGATTCCGCATCGTCAATTTTATCTTGGGTCAAGGTCCTATCGTCAATTTTATCTTTCCAGTATTTTATTTATTCGTATTCTTGTTTATTTTCGCGTCAAATCTGATCTAGATCTTTCCTAGGTTTTTAATTATCGTTATTCCGAGTGTTCGACTAGATTCCCCGATCGGGATCGCGTCATCTGGTATCAGAGCTTGGATCTATTTCAGATTCTTGCGATTCTTGATTTTTTCGTGTTCTTCGCGTTCTTCGTGTCAGTCATAAATTTTTCCAGTTTGATCCATAAGAGTCAGTCCCAAAAAATCAAAAGTGTTTTTCTTATTCGTTTCTCGTCCAAATCCAATTCCGTTTTTTCTGCCATACTCGTAGTCAAATTTTCTGGCAGATTAAAAAAAAAAATCGAAATTTTCCGAGAATTTCCTAATTTTTTTAACTTTTCGTATCTTCCATAAATTCCTTGATTGTTGATCCTTGGTTTGTTCTTGGGTGAAATTTGAAGGGATTGAGTGTGATACACGAGTGAAAATAAACACGTGAGGAATATTTGAGTCTTTTGAGAACTAACAATGTCTCGCAGGGAGAAATCTTCATCATCTTCCTCATCAAGTAACAAAAAGAATCTAAAGTTGTTGCATGTCATGCAGGAACAAGTTGAGAAGTTAATGGCTAAGATGGATAGGAGGGAAGCAATTATTTCCCAACTACAAAAGGAGTAATCTAGGACGGATTCTAAAGCTAGAAGGCATGAATGTCATGCTAGGTTTGGAGATGGGGTGGATGACAGGTCATTGAGGGGAAAGGAAGAAGCAAAGTAACATCGATCAAAGAGGGAGAGTAGTGATCATGTTCACAAAAGGAGGGAGGAACCGAAAACTAAAGGTAAAAATAATTCTGATTCCAAGCCTCTTAAGGATAAAAATGTTAAGTGCTTTAAATGTTTGGAACGGGGTCACATTGTACTTGATTGTCCACATAAAAAGGTTAGGTATGATAGCGGAAAGTCGAAAAATATTGTGGTGGATGAGTCAATTATCGATAGGCGTGCTCTTAGCATTAGACGTAAGGTGGATGTTGTGGGTAATGTGGATGAGCAGAAGGATAATATTTTTCGCACTAGATGCTTAGTGGATGAAAAAGTTTGTAGCTTGGTGATTGACGGGGGAAGTTGTACTAATGTAGTTAGTAGAATGTTGGTGGAAAAATTAGGCTTACCCTTAACCAAACATCCAACACCTTATAAATTACAATGGTTGACTGAGTCAGGGGAAGTTAAGGTGAAGAGACAGGCTTTAGTGGCGTTTTCTTTGGGTGGGTATTCGGATGAGGTAATTTGTGATGTGGTGCCAATGCAAATTAGTCATATAGTGTTGGGGAGACCTTGGCAACATGAAAGGGTTGTGCTACATGATGGGTATACGAATAGATACAGCTTGGTAAAAGGGGGAACAAGTTTACTCTAATGCCACTATCTCCAACTGAAGCCCTGAAAGATCAATTGAAAGTGAAGAGTGAGTTCGAGGGGAAAAATAAGAGAGTTGAGGCCACGACCTCAGAAAAAGGAGAGGGAGTGAAAAGTAAAGAAAAGATGGTTGAGGTTCAAACCTCAGAAAAAGGAGAGACTGAGTGCAAAAATCAAAAGAAAAGAGAGTCTACCACAAAAATGAGTTTATTTGCACTTACTCACGCTAACACACCCCTCCCCAGTTCTTTAAATTTTGTTTTAAAGGTACCAAAGTCAAGCCATGAACTTAAGGCGGGAAAGATATCCCTTGGAAAAAATGAGCAGCCTAAAAGTCTAAAGGAGCGCACGAAATTTAAAAATGATCATAGAGCCCAGGAAAGCAGGAGGAATTTGAAAAGCCGATCAAAAATGGATTCGAGGTCGAATCCTTTTCAAGGGAGGGAGTATGATGTGATCCGGACCAGGCATCGAGGGGCGAAGTCGAGCCATCGGCAATATGACAATGATCTACGTGCAAAACGGAGTAAGTTTCATGTTGGAGTCGAGCCGAGAAGGCGAAAGGATCAAGCCGAGGCAAATAACCAAGAAATTGTGCAGAAAGACACTTACGGCCGTACGAATAAACTTCACGGCCGTAAATAAAAATCCTCACGGCCGTAACTCCGCCTTGGGTTTAAATAAAGAATTGCAGAAATTGTCACTCACGGCCGCAAATCTCTCAGTCACGGCCGTAAATTATCAAGGAAATTGACAAGTCCTTGTGGTGTTTCGAAAACCTTGGATCTCGATTCCGCATCATCAATTTCTTGCGTCGTGAATCTTGGGTCAAGGTCCTAACGTCAATTTTATCTTTCCAGTATTTTATTTATTCGTATTCTTGTTTATTTTCGCGTCAATTCTGATCTAGATCTTTCCTAGGTTTTTAATTATCGTTATTCCGCTTGTTCGACTAGATTCCCCGACCGGGATCGCGTCAGGCACTGTCCCCACCATGAGACATGATATCAGCCATTTCTACTACAATTTTAACTAACAAAGCCAACCCTTACAAACAGCAAGACTTAAAACTAAATAAAAGAAATACCTTGAGACATATTTCATTAGCCATCATGTAACTCAAAGGACTTCAACTATCTTGTGAGACATATTATTGAGATCATTGGCAACAAACAGCTTCAAGACAAATAAATTAAAACTAAAATCGCTGTAAACTAATAGTTTAGGGAAGAAAAGCATCTCAAGCATGCATTATTGTAATTATTCATAGCATCAAGAAATGATTCTGCCTTCACATTTCAAACATTTTGCTTTCAATTGTTATCATCCTAATGTATTTTGATTTATACCGAAGTAAGTGCATACACTAATAGATGCCAATAAATTAACCATTAATTATTTAAGTACATAAAAATTAATCAGCCATTTAAGGGAATGCACGTTAAACTAGCGAAAGGGAAGGGTGTGGGTAATTAAACAATATGAATGCTTAATGGAAGATTCCAAATTCGGAATTAATAATGAAATTCAAAATGCTAAAAAAAAATGATTCAAGTAAATCTCCCAAACAAAAGAATAGGACTATTGCAATATTAAGAAGCCTTGTATAAGTAATTATACAACAATAGTTTTATCAAAATTATTCTAGTGTTTTCATAAAAGCAGCCTCTGTCCTTCAGCCATCATTGTGATTTATGCATTATTCAAGATCATAATTCAATCTAAGGCCAAGCCTAAGAGCACCATTCTTTTCAGTCAACCAAAAAAATGAAATATAAAATGAAGCCAAATTGTGATTATTTCAGTAGCATGCGACTACACACTTTTTCATTTACTCCATTTTTGTAGCTCTTAAAATACAATTCTTGGAGGGGGAAAATAATATCACTCTTAAATTATAAGAGTGGGTTGTAATAGATCAGTTAGGTTAATGAACTCGAGCATTGAATGTGGTGAACACTAAAAATACTCTTAAGCCCAGGAAATATTGAATAACTCAAATGAATGTGGTGAACACTAAAAATAAAGGGAGACACGAACTAATATTTTGATGAAATGATTAAAACTCGTTTCAAAAATAATGAAAGTCTAGTCCAATAATCCCTAATATGTTGTTTGATATACTTTATTGAACCGTCCAAAATCTTCATGATAAAATACCTCAAAAAGACAGAACCATCAGCATTCAACAGTTAAAAGGGGTACAAATAGTACCCCTTTCAATGTTCTGGAATCAAAATCTTTTGAGATGAGGAGCTTTTGCGTGATCAAATTAAACACATTAAATAGCCTTGTAAGTATATTTATCTTTAAGGAAACTGGAATGTTTACCCAATCATCCCAAAAGAAAAAGAAAATTGAAAAATAATCAATTCCTGCATAAAGTTTTCACGCCTCTGCCTAGTGTAAAAGATACACATAAAAACCCAAGTGCATTATGTAAAATATACACATAAAAGACCCAATAAAAGTCAAACAAATCTTCACAGGAGAGACATAGTCAAAGAAACTTAAAAGCTAACATTATACATACCTTGAAACAAAAGAGGAAGAGATGGAGAAGAAGGGAGTGGCGCTATAGAGTTGCGGAGCTTTGAGCAAAACAGAGGTTGAGGGAAATGGAGATGGAGCTGAGAAGAGAGGAGAGGAGAGGCGATGGAGCTGAGCAGAGAGCAGGGCAGAGAAGTAAAATAGTGTGTACCAGGAACAGGGCGTGAAATAAAGGGTTTTTTTTCTATAGGGACGACATATGTCGTCCCTATATCGTTATTGGCACGATATGAAATACACGCGGAAAAATGGAGCGCGAAGCTTTTAGCTCTAGGGACGATAGTGTCGCCCCTATAACACTATAGGGACGACTTATTTTTTTGTAAATTAATATAAGGAAGTCTCAATTTGAAAATATTTTTTGTTTGTACTAACAAAAAATGACAAAACTTTTGTAACAAAAATTGAATGAACTATTTAATTTAAAAAATAATTAATAAGAAATTAATAAACATAAAAAATTTAAAAAACCTAGGCAAATATATTAGAGGGTCGAATGTACAGTATAAACAACAAGTAATATATATTCAATTATTGCTACAAAAATTACTTTAACTATTTAATTTAATTTAAAAATAAATAATAAAAAATATTTAAAAAAGTAAAAAATTTAATAATTCTAGGTAAATATAGTAGTTGTTTGAATATAATTCAAATTTAAATTTAAATAGTCAACACATGAATTAACCAAATAGTTAACCATATTATAATCACACATTTATTAATCAAATAAATATAAATCAAATAGTAGACAACATTATTACACACTGTGTTCGTGCTGAACTACTAAATATTAACAAAATAGTAAATTATATTGTAATCAAATATTTATTAACCAAATATAGTTAATATAAAGATTTAATCGTTATATAATAAGTCCATGTTTGGTATTCATTAAAAAGAAAAAAGAAAAAATATTTTATTATAGTATTCAAATTTAATCACATATTTCAATATTAAAGTATTCTATACATAAATCCAATTTTATTTATTTATTTTTCATTTTCAACACAAAATCACATCAATCACTATTGAATTCAAAACATTTTTAAATAATGTACATCAAGTTCGGGAATAATTTTTGTTTTTACTTAACAAAAATAGAATGGAGAATAATATTAAAAATAGACTTCTAGAAAAGTGTTGTTACAAAAATTACTTTAACTATTTAATTTAAAATTTTAATAAACTTAGGTAAATATAGTAGTTTTTTGAAAATAATCCAAATGCAAACTTAAATAGTCAAGCATTTATTAACCAAATTTTGTTCATACTATGTGTTCATATTGAACCACTAAATATTAACCAAATAGTTAAACCACATTATGTTCACACCATGTGTTCACACTAAACCACTACCTTACTTTTAAATAGATATATATAAAGATAGTCTCAAAAGATCCAAGTTTTATAGGTTACACTAATTAATTAAAGACATACAATATTCAATCCGAGTCATTATAATAAGGTGTACGATCTTCGTCATCATAGTTACTGTCCATATCCAATTCTTCATCATCGTAGTTTTCCAAAGTATCGTCCTCTAACTCTTCATCATCAATGAATGATACATCATCAATTGTGTTAGAAGATGATCCTCTAATTATCGAAGATCGAACTTCTTCAGTTGTGGCATCGTCTCGATGCAAGGTTACGTGCTCCAAGTTGCCATGATCAACAAATAGGGAAAATTTAGAAGAGTTGTTTGGATGCAACAAGTCTATCTCAGTGATCTCTACTGTCGGGATATCCCAAGTGGTAATGTGATGAACTTCCTGAACAACTCGCCAATTGGCTCCACGAGAGGGATCTTCAATGTAAAAGACTTGTTTTGCCTGGGTAGCAAGAATGAACTGATCATCCTTGTATGCCTCTACACTCACGTCAATACTCGTGATGTTATTCTCTATTATCATACGTCTTTCATCACACCTAAACCATTTACATCGGAATAGAACAACTGATAGATCCGAACCAAACTGAAACTCTAGTATATCCTGTAACACTCCATAGTATATTTCCCCGCTTATTCCTGGAACAAACACACCACTATTCTGGGTTCTTCGTCGATCATCACGATTACTAGTTAAGAAACAAACTCCATTAACAATGCAAGCTGTGTACGATTGTACATTCATATGAAACCCAGTTGCCAATGCAAACAACTCATTAGTGACTTCAGGTGAGTTCCTTTGGTGCATGGAATACACCTAAATAACATAAGATAATGATTATAAATTTGTTTAAGAACAATATTAACACGAAAAATCCAAATGAAAAGAACTTACTACAATTCAATTACCTTATTGTAAAACCAACCATGAAAGTCTCTTCTGTGCACCTGCTCTACATTGGGGCAACCATGAAGCCTGAGCTCTTGCTTGTGATCGCTGTAAAACAAAAATATGATTATCAATGTGCCTTCATATACATTACTAATGAGATTTAATAATTATAGCTAAGTTTTCTTACTTCAAGTATGACTCAATTTGTGGACAGTTGTTGAGGATGTAAAACATAGACTAGTTCCGCTCATCAGTACGTAGGATAATCGATTTCTGCAACCCAATTGGATGACATTGAGACTGAGAAATGGATAGCTTTCTTTTATGAATAATGTCATCTACATTCCTGTTCGGCCGGTTAAACCTTGTCTCTACATTATCAAAATACCTGGAACAAAAGGTTAATGCCTCGTCAACAACATACCCTTCCGCTATAGAAACCCTCGGGTCTTGCTCGATTTATGACATACTCCTTCAATTTCTTAAGGTATCTCTCAATGGGATACATCCATCTCATGTACATTGGGCCACCAAGTATTGCCTCCTCGAGCAGATGCAATACAAGGTGAATCATGATGTCAAAGAAAGCTGGAGGGAAGATTCGTTCCAATTTGCACAATATTAGTAACAAATTATCTTGAGCAGCTAGCATGTCGCTGATCTTCAGTTTTCTTGCACATAACTGCTTGAAAAAAGTGCACAATTCAATAATAGTTCCCGAAATTGTTTTGTCCAAGTACGCACGACATCTTGAGCAGCTAGCATGTAGCTGATCTTCAGTTATGACTCAATGTGACTTTAATCCAGTAATTCGACCATCGTTAGGTGCTACACATCTCCTCAAATTAGTAGCGAAGCCATCGGGAAATTTTACCGACCTAATGAACTTGCAAAACTTAACACGATTTATAGGGGACAATGTATAACCTCCAGCAGGCTTCATCAATCTAGTTCCTTTTCGATACAGATGTAATTCATTCCTTATCCCCATTTCCATCAAATCTCGTCTGGCATTCACAGTGTCCTTCGATTTATGAGGACTGTCCAAAATCGTGCCAAGCAAGCTATCACATACATTTTTCTCTACGTGCATGACATCAATGTTATGTTTCAACTCATTGGTAGACCAGTATGGCAACTCATAAAAAATGATTTTCTTCCTCCAATTCAATTCATCTGCACTTCTCTTCCTTCTAGCTCCTCCGTATCTAGGGTGCTTTCCAGGAATACTTGTCCTCACTCGGTTCAATTGTACTAAGATATCATTAGTCGTCAACTTTCGAGGAGGTTCTCTCCAATCAGTCTTTTCGTCGAATTCGAGGTTACCCCTGAAACGATGCTTAGCTGGTAAGAAGCACCGATGACCCACATAAGCTGTCTTACCCAGCATACGTACTGAAGGTGTATCCTCATTGCAAGTTGGGCATGCCTTGTACCCCTGACCTCTCCAACCTGATAGACTACTTCTCGCTGAAAAATCATTAATCGTCCACAACAATGCAGCACGCATTCTAAACAGTCCCCTATTATTGCTTGCAGCATCATGTGTGTTGGTGCGTGTCGCGATGCACCAAGAATTAATTAAATTTCCTTACTTTCCAAAACTCAAATTTAAATGTGATAGCGGAAGCAAGGGTCGATCCCACGAGGAACGGGAACTAATTTAATGTCATGTCAATTAGAATTATAAGGGGGGTTTTGAGTTGAAAATTGCAATTAATCTAAATAATCAAATAAAGATGTAAAATAGCTGGAATAAAAATCAAATAATAAAGAATCCTAGTTCTCAGGTTCGGTTGTGCCCTATCATAATATTGTCATTCCCCAAGCAACGCATGTACTATTTCCTTTGTTTTATTTATCACCGGGAATAATCAAAAAGCTCTGATTAATCCAATTCTTCCTTAATAATAATCAATTAGAATTAGTTCTCCAATCAATTTAGAGTGAATGAACAACCTAGAATAAGCTCCCTAGATTTAATTCATTAACTATGTGAAAACAAGAAGAAGTAGGTGAACTAAATTATCAATTACATATGCTCGAATTGATTAATCTAGATTGGATTTTCATATGGAAATATAAAATTACCAATTGCTACTATGATTCGGATAACAAGACAAATACGAATCCAATCACCCAAATTAGCATACATCAACACAATAATCAAAAGACAAGGCCTTAATCAATTAATAAATTGTCTTGACGACATTAATGTTCATGAGAAATCCAATAAATAAAAACAAGAACTACGTTACGAGTTTGAGGAATGAATAATAAAATAATATGAACACAACGTCCCCCTTGAACTAGGTTGAGAAGATTAGCCACGCATTGCCATGAAGAATTCCCCAAAAATATTGTCTTGATTAACCTTGATTTTTGCCCGGAATTTCTTCTCTTCAAACTTTGATATTGGTGGCTCTCAAAAATATATTTCTTCCTCTTTTTCTTGTCATGAACTTCCCTATTTATAGCCTCAATTTCGTGCCCTAGCTTTGGGAGCAAGAAATTGAAAAATATGGAAAGAATGGAAATAAGGAAATTTTTGACTTTAAGATTTACGGCCGTAAAGATTCTTTTACGGCCGTGATTGAGTCTCTGCTGATTTTGTATCTTTTGAAGGTTACGGCCGTGACATGTACCTTTACGGCCGTAACTGTGTTTCTGCACATTTTTCACTCTTTGAAGGTTACGGCCGTAACTATGTTTCTTACGGCCGTAACATCTTTTCTGCTTAATTTTGTCTGTTTCAATCATTCACTTACGGCCGTGAGGATTTTTGCTTGCGGCCGTAAAGGTATTTGCACCTAAGTCCCCAAACTTCAGTTTTTAGTGCAATTTGGTCCTTTTTTCTTCTTTTCTCCTCTTTTAGGATCCTATACAACATAAAACATAAAATACATTAATAATACTTAGATAGAATCACATTATGGTATATTCAAGGGCATAAGTGCATAAAATAAACGTGAATATAACACTTATCAAATCCCCCCACACTTGAACCATTGTTCGTCCTCGAACAAAGATTCAACAAGAAAGAAATAGGACTCAAACCACATATTACAATTTAGAGACTTGAGGTTGCAACCCACTTTTCCTTAACAAAAAATTTGTTCCATTGCATGATCGGATTGTGTTAGTGTATGCTAGAGATGCAACGCCCTTTACTTCCCAACCCAATCATGGCTCGTTATGGTTTATTTCCTTTCACCTCTCGTGTTCACTCACCCCCCAACCATTGTTGAGTTGCTACAAGAAAAATAGTTTCGCCCAATTTTAGAGGAACTCATTAGCGTAATCCGAGTTATTCATGATGTGAATTCAGTCAACACAGTACCCCCGACCACATTCGTACCACCAACCCTAGACCAAGCAATTCAAACCACTCATAAGTAAATGTAATGGGAGTTAACACCCTCACAAGATGTTCCTCTCTTCGTACAAAGTGTATAAGGTGTTGAATTTTTCGCTCAGTTCTCTGCATGGATAAGTCTGTACCACAGATTGCCTAACTGTCATAACCGGAGCCAACAATAACACAAGTGCAAAGCGAAGGTCTTTATTTGGTTGTAACGGGGCTTCGGGTCAGGTAGGATAAAAGGATATATTTAGGCTGAGTCGAGAAGGAACTTCGCAACTAAGTCGATTCAAAATAACATCACTTCCTTCACTCTTATTATGAACTTTATTGTTTCCCACTATCCAACTTTATCCACACTTGACTAAGTTCCTTTTCATTGATTTTTTTTTTTTTTTTTTTCGAGTATAGAATGTAACTTAGGAAGTCATCAATTTGCACAAGATAGAATTACATTCCCCTGACTTCAGTCCATTATACAACCATCGCCCAACACAAGATAACCATCTCCACTAAATTAGACTTAAACCATAGCACAATCCTCAATCAACAAAAGCTTGCGAATCCCTTATCAATGGGTTCAAAACAGAGATAATGCAAAAGAAAGGGTATTCGTGGCTTGTAGCGTGGCATAAAAACTCAAAGAAGGGCTAAGGCTCAAAAGGGCTTCTATTGGTCCATGTAGCAATGTAGGCTCTTTTAGCAAGTCAAATTTGGTTTAACCTATTGCCTTTGCTATAATTTGCACTTGAATCAAGAATCTACAACGGCATGTACAAGAAAGCACATCCAAGTATAACTCAACCATGCAGGACACACATCAAAGAATTACGAGCTTATAAGTATTGAAAATAGCTCTTAGGTTCAAAAGCTCACAAATTATGGTTTTCATGTGTTTCTCCCATCCAATTATGAGTTATAGGTCATTGCTTGATCTACATTCCAATCTAAGTCCATTGGTCGAGGGCAACGGTTGAAAGCATTCAAACCATTACTACTCACAGAGGTATAATAATTTGGGACATTCAAGGTTATATATGAAAGGGTAATCTGTCTATTGTAGGTCGGGTTAACTCGGTTATAGGTATTTGACAATTTTACTTTTCATTTCCAACCTATTGATGAAGTATTGGACAAGATGATCTCTATGTGCTCAATTTATATCCAATTATGCAATGATTTTTTTTTTTTTTCAAAAAAATGCACCAAAAGTGAGGTTGCTCCCTATCAAAGTATGGTTAAGGATCTAAGTTGCATAGATAGGTAGCAAAAACAGCTAACGGGATCAAAATACCTTTTAAAAATTCGATTACAGAGAGAAATTGAATTAGATAAGCTTACAATCAAATCAATTCCCCCCCCCCCACTTAGACAATTCAATGTCCTCATTGAAAAAGGACAACAATAAAAGGGAAAGCAATAAAAGGGGAAAAAAAAGAAGAAACTCCCTCGGGCTATTGTGGAGGTTGATCGTCTCGAGCTCTCTGCAATTGCCGAATCTGATCCCAAATGGCCCGCTGCTCCTCTAGTAGAAGCTGCTGATCTTCTTGCATAGCGTTCAGCTGGGTTTGGAAGGCTTGCATCATGCCCAGCATCTGAAGCTCAAAAGGGGTAGGAGCATTAGGATGTTGAGGCGCTTCCCGAGCTGCGGGCTCCTCGGTGCCCTGATCACCATCGGAGTCCCCTGATTCATCATCTCCGTGACCCCGCTTCGCAACGATCTGCCTGCGAGCATTCTCCAAACTCGCCTTCGTGAGGCGATTCCCATGCCCCAAGGTGTCGTCACTTACCGCAGGGGGAACTCGTTGAGCCCGGCATAAGGCGGTGATTAAACAAGGGAACGGCATGCCTCGCTTCTGTGGTATCAAGCTAGCGTAAGTGGATATCGTATCAAAGATGTGCTGCCCCAAGTCAAACTTGATCCCCATGGTAATGGCGTAGTAGACCCGGAGGTAGCGAACAGATACTGTAGTGAGGCTAGTGGATGGGAAGAGACACCCCGACCCCCACTGGTGCAGGTACTAGGCGTCCCGCTGTAGATCCCGATTTTTGTAGTGCGGAAGGATGACAGTCAGGGAGTCATGGAGTTCAGGCTTCAAAGCCCAACGGAGCACCTCTTGGTCCGGAAAGAAGACACCCGCATTAGAAGACATGGGGACCGACCCAGTGCTATTTAACCCCAAATAGTTATCCACCACTTCCTTATCAAATTGGACTCTCTTCCCCGCAACTCTAGTGTGGTGAAAGTCAAGGGAGCCCTCGTCACCAATGTCTTTGTTGAACTGGGTATAGAATTTGTACACCAGCGGGGGGTTCCCAAACGGTAAATCACTCACGAATCTGACCCATCCAAATTCGACGAAGCGTCGCAGGGCAATGATGGTGTCAGCGCCCCTCCATTCCTGAAAGTCTTCTGGGAGGAAAAGGCGTTCCTTAATACACAGTTTAGACTGGGGCTTCTCCTGGAGGGGCACAGCCGAGGACTCCCCTGCCACTTGCTTTCCTTTCTTAGTCGGTGGGGCCATAGAAAATCCTTGGGGAACTTGTGAGGAAGAAGGAAAGTGATGGATGGGTGCAATTGGGATACTTGAAGAACGAAAATGAGGCGTATAAATGGAAAGAGAGTGCGAACAAGAGGGGGAGAGGGAGAGTTATGCGCGAGGTCCCTTCGTTTTCTGTTATTAAAAATTTGAAAAACAAGACTTACGGCCGTAAGTCACATTCTGAAAAAAAAAATTCAAAGGGACCATTACGGCCGTAAAAATATTTTTACGGCCGTAATAAGGCTTCTGCATAAAAAGAATGAAATGGAGTTACGGCCGTAAAATATTAAATTACGGCCGTAACGAGGCCACTGGAAATATATAATTTTTTTTTTTTTTTGAAATGACTAGAGAGACTAAGATTAACCAAAATGAAAATACGAAAATAAAAAGTTGAGGAGATAAAGAAACTCCCCTCTCGGGTTGCCTCCCGAGCAGCGCCTTTGTTTACTGTCGTTGGCTCGACTGAGTCCGTGCGAGACTATTGCCCGTTGTTGGCGTTTTCCAGTGCGATCACCTCCAAGTTCTCAGTTTGGAACCCCTCGTAGTAGGGCTTGAGGCGGTGTCCATTAACCTTGAACGTTTTATCAGTTTTCAAGCTTTTGATCTCGACTGCACCATGAGGAGAAACATTAATAACGACAAAAGGTCCAACCCAACGAGAACGAAGCTTACCTGGATGAAGCTTTAGCCGAGAGTGAAACAAAAGAACTTTCTGGCCCTCACTAAAACTTTTTCGAGAAATGCGTTGATCATGGAAGGCTTTGGTCCGATCTTTATAAATCATGGCATTCTCGTAGGCTTCATTTCGTATCTCGTCGAGTTCTTGCAATTGAAGCTTCCTATGATCTCCCGCTACTCCCCAGTCCATGTTGCATTGCTTAATGGCCCAGTAAGCTTTGTGCTCGAGTTCCACAGGTAGGTGGCACGATTTTCCAAACACCAATCGGTATGGGGACATACCAACCGGCGTCTTGTAAGCGGTTCTATAAGCCCATAATGCATCTTCCATTCTGATACTCCAATCCTTGTGGTCTGGCCGAACTGTTTTCTCGAGGATAGACTTAACCTCCCTGTTTGAAATTTCTGCCTGCCCACTGGTTTGGGGGTGATATGCGGTGGATACTCGGTGCAACACTCCATATTTCTTTAGTAGTGCCTCGATGGTGCGGTTGCAAAAGTGTGTTCCCCTGTCACTGATCATTGCCCGAGGTATACCGAACCTGCTAAAAATGTTAGCCTTTACAAAATCTGCAACAATCTTAGAGTCATTAGTGCGGGTGGCTTTGGCCTCCACCCATTTGGAAACATAATCAACAGCTAACAAAATGTAATTGCAACCAAAAGACGGGGGAAAGGGACCCATGAAGTCAATGCCCCAAACATAAAAAATTTCACATACAATTATGGGATTCTGGGGCATTTGATCTCGTTGGGATAGATTACCCGTTCTTTGGCAATTGTCGCAAGACTTACAGAATATGTAGGCGTCCTTGAATATGGTGGGCCAAAAGAAACCACTATCCAATACCTTTTGTGCGGTCCGTCTTGGTCCAAAGTGGCCCCCACATGCGTAGGAATGGCAGAAGGTAAGGATTGATTTGTGTTCTGATCCGGGCACGCACCTCCGAATGATTTGATCGGGACATCTCTTCCACAAGTATGGATCATCCCAAATGTAGTATTTGGCGTCACTCCTCATTTTATGCTTCTTTGCCTGCGAAAAACGGGTTGGCATTAGTTTAGAAGTTATATAATTCACTAAGTCAGCATACCATGGGAGGTTCGCTTCAGTCGCGAATAAGCTTTCGTCCGGGAAAGCTTCACGCAAGGGTAGGTCGTCCTCGGCTCTCACTACCCTGCTAAGATGGTCAGCCACTACATTTTCCGATCCTGCTTTATCCTTTATTTCCAAGTCAAACTCTTGTAGTAAGAGTATCCATCGGATGATTCTCGGTTTTGCATCCTTTTTCACAAATAAGTGCCTCAAAGCTGCATGATCTGTAAAAATAATAACTTTAGAACCCAATAAATATGATCGAAATTTTTCTAAAGCAAATACCACAGATAAAAGGTCCTTTTCAGTAGTGGTATAGTTTGATTGGGCCTGATTTAATGTTCGAGAAGCATAGTAGATCACATGGGGTGCTCTCCCGACCCGTTGTCCTAAAACCGCCCCCACGGCATAGTCACTGGCATCGCACATTATTTCGAATGGAAGATCCCAGTTAGGTGGTTGGATAATGGGTGGTGTAGTCAACCGCTCCTTTAATTGGTTAAAGGCCTTTTTGCACAGATCATTGAACTCAAATGGCACGTCGTTTTGCAACAAATTGCACAGTGGGGATGCAATTTTTGAGAAGTCTTTTATGAACCTGCGATAAAAACCTGCGTGGCCAAGAAAAGATCGTATATCCCGCACATTTGCGGGGTAAGGTAATGCAGATATGAGGTCTACCTTAGCCTTATCGACTTCTATTCCTTTTTTGGACACTATATGACCCAATACAATCCCTTGATCCACCATAAAATGACATTTTTCCCAGTTTAAGACCAAGTTAGTGTCAATACATCGTTTTAAAATCAAAGTTAGATTATCTAGACATGCATCAAATGAATCACCCCACACACTAAAGTCGTCCATGAACACTTCAATAATTTTTCCTATGTATTCAGAAAAAATGCTCATCATACAACGTTGAAACGTCGCAGGAGCATTACACAAACCAAAAGGCATGCGCCTATATGCATAAGTGCCAAATGGACAAGTAAATGTGGTTTTTTCTTGATCCTCGGGTGTTATGGCAATTTGAAAATAACCAGAAAAACCATCTAAGAAACAATAATGGGAATGACCCACTAATTTTTCTAACATTTGATCGATAAAGGGAAGGGGAAAATGATCTTTTCGAGTGTCGGCATTTACCTTCCTATAGTCGATGCATACTCGATACCCGGTTTGCACCCTAGTCGGTACAAGCTCGCCATCTTTGTTTTCCACCACTGTCACTCCAGATTTCTTGGGCACCACTTGCACGGGACTGATCCATTTGCTGTCTGAAATTGGGTAAATCATTCCTGCTCCCAACAGCTTTAAGATCTCCTTTTTCACCACGTCCATCATTTCCGGATTGAGTCTTCGTTGAGCTTGCCTTGATGGTTGAGCTCCTTCCTCAAGCAATATCCGGTGCATACAGATCGATGGACTGATTCCTTTGATATCTGCAATTGTCCATCCAATTGCTTCTTTATGCTCCCGAAGAACCCGAACCAGCTTATCTTCTTCCACTTTGGTGAGGTTGGATGAAACGATTACCGGGAGTGTTTCTCCATCACCAAGAAATGCATACTT
Organism: Ligustrum vulgare; assembly: GCA_963555705.1. Classification (NCBI taxonomy): domain Eukaryota; kingdom Viridiplantae; phylum Streptophyta; class Magnoliopsida; order Lamiales; family Oleaceae; genus Ligustrum; species Ligustrum vulgare. The sequence goes on along the minus strand of OY743174.1, from coordinate 42,612,071 downwards.
CAAATGGGCTGGTAGGGTTTTCATTTCCACTACGGGTGCCTGCAAGACAGAGGGTAGCAATTTGTTAGGATAGTCTGTCAATTGGATTGTTTTAATAGTGTACCTGTGCGGCACGGGTTCCAACGAGTCAAGTGCAATGATTTCATTTTGCAGTTCCCTGCTCATCCCCACATCATCGTTATCAATTTGACTCAATGATTCAGAAATAGCTGTTTCTAGTACGTCCCTGCAATTTAGTTCAAATACTTTCTGCACAGTAGGGGTAATTATGTCAATAAAATATGCAGCATAAATATCATTCGGGTGTTTTATTGCATCATAAATGTTAAATTGCACCACCTCCCCATCAAATTCCATAGTTAATACCCCCTTCCTAACATCGATAATAGTTTGAGAAGTCCATAAAAAAGGTCTTCCTAGCAAAATAGGGGTGGAATTAGGGGAATGGTCGTCATTCATGTCTAGGACATAAAAGTCTGCAGGAAATACTAGGTTCCCTACTTGCACTAAAACATCTTCAACTACCCCATCCGGATAAGCATTTAAACGGTCGGCTAGTTGAACAATCACATTTGTTTCAGTCATATTAGCAAGTTTTAATGCATTGTATGTAGACCTAGGCATCATATTTATAGATGCACCTAAATCTATTAATGCACGATCCAGTTTAGTGTTACCTATTTGGCATGGTATAGTGAACATACCTGGATCCTTGCATTTTGGGGGCAGTTTCCTTTGGAAGAGTGCTGACACATTTTCCCCCATTCTTACCATTTCATTTCCCATCAACTTCCGTTTGTTGGTGCACAGCTCCTTTAAGAGTGTTTTCAGCCATGTTGGAAATCAAAGCCCGAGCCTGTTCCGGTGTTTTGTCCATTAAGGCACCTCCACTTGCGGCATCTATCATACTTCTGTCCATTGGTAGCAGTCCTTCGTAGAAATATTGCATCAGTAGTTGTTCGCTGATTTGATGATGGGGGCAGCTCGAGATGAGCTTCTTGAAGCGCTCCCAATATTCATACAGCGATTCACCATTGTTTTGACGAACCCCGCAAATTTCCTTCCGGATTGTTCCAGCCCGAGATGCAGGAAAATATTTTTCCAAAAATAGCCTCTTCATGTCACTCCAGGTGGTGACTGATCCGGAGGGTAAACAGTATAGCCAATCAGTAGCGACATCCTTTAACGAGAATGGAAAGGCCCTCATTTTAATTTGTTCCTCGGTAATACCAGTGGGTCTCATACTGTCACAAACTACGTGGAATTCCTTGAGATGCCTGTAAGGGTCTTCACCAGCATGTCCTCGAAAAGTTGGCAACAAGTGGATGAGTCCAGATTTGAGTTCAAAAGTTTTTCCCTCCTCCACTGTCGGAAAAGTGATACAGAGTGGCTGTTGAGAGACATCTGGAGTGGCCAATTGTTTAAGTGTCCTGTTGTTGAGGTTATGAGCTGCCATTTGTTCTAGTGCTTCCCTTCTTCGCTGTTGAAAAGTTCGCTCGATTTCTGGATCAAATAAAAAATATTCAGGATTAGCGGATCGAGTTTTATGCATATAAATAAATGAATAAATAAATAAAATTTTCGGAATTTCAAATATTTTTTTTTATTAAACCGAAAATAAAAATAAACAAATAAAAATGCAGAAAATAAAATTCTAATTGATTAAACAGAAAATTGGTTAACCGTTCCCCGGCAACGGCGCCAAAAACTTGGTGCGTGTCGCGATGCACCAAGAATTAATTAAATTTCCTTACTTGCCAAAACTCAAATTTAAATATGATAGCGGAAGCAAGGGTCGATCCCACGAGGAACGGGAACTAATTTAATGCCATGTCAATTAGAATTATAAGGGGGGGTTTGAGTTGAAAATTGCAATTAATCTAAATAATCAAATAAAGATGTAAAATAGCTGGAATAAAAATCAAATAATAAAGAATCCTAGTTCTCAGGTTCGGTTGTGCCCTATCATAATATTGTCATTCCCCAAGCAACGCATGTACTATTTCCTTTGTTTTATTTATCACCCGGAATAATCAAAAAGCTCTGATTAATCCAATTCTTCCTTAATAATAATCAATTAGAATTAGTTCTCCAATCAATTTAGAGTGAATGAACAACCTAGAATAAGCTCTCCATATTTAATTCATTAACTATGTGAAAACAAGAAGAAGTAGGTGAACTAAATTATCAATTACATATGCTCGAATTGATTAATCTAGATTGGATTTTCATATGGAAATATAAAATTACCAATTGCTACTATGATTCGGATAACAAGACAAATACGAATCCAATCACTCAAATTAGCATACATCAACACAATAATCAAAAGACAAGGCCTTAATCAATTAATAAATTGTCTTGACGACATTAATGTTCATGAGAAATCCAATAAATAAAAAAAGAACTACGTTACGAGTTTGAGGAATGAATAATAAAATAATATGAACACAACGTCCCCCTTGAACTAGGTTGAGAAGATTAGCCACGCATTGCCATGAAGAATTCCCCAAAAATATTGTCTTGATTAACCTTGATTTTTGCCCGGAATTTCTTCTCTTCAAACTTTGATATTGGTGGCTCTCAAAAATATATTTCTTCCTCTTTTTCTTGTCATGAACTTCCCTATTTATAGCCTCAATTTCGTGCCCTAGCTTTGGGAGCAAGAAATTGAAAAATATGGAAAGAATGGAAATAAGGAAATTTTTGACTTTAAGATTTACGGCCGTAAAGATTCTTTTACGGCCGTGATTGAGTCTCTGCTGATTTTGTATCTTTTGAAGGTTACGGCCGTGACATGTACCTTTACGGTCGTAACTGTGTTTCTGCACATTTTTCACTCTTTGAAGGTTACGGCCGTAACTATGTTTCTTACGGCCGTAACATCTTTTCTGCTTAATTTTGTCTGTTTCAATCATGCACTTACGGCCGTGAGGATTTTTGCTTGCGGCCGTAAAGGTATTTGCACCTAAGTCCCCAAACTTCAGTTTTTAGTGCAATTTGGTCCTTTTTTCTTCTTTTCTCCTCTTTTAGGATCCTATACAACATAAAACATAAAATGTATTAATAATACTTAGATAGAATCACATTATGGTATATTCAAGGGCCTAAGTGCATAAAATAAACGTGAATATAACACTTATCATGTGTCAATACCATTTGACCATAGTTCTTTCAGTTCGTCTATCAAGGGTTGCAAGAATACGTCCATATCCTTACCAGGTGATTTTGGACTTGGTATCAATAAAGTCAATATTAGGTGTTTTGATCTCATGCATAGCCAAGGTGGTAGATTGTAAACTGTCATAACTATTGGCCACATACTATATGCCTGACTCATGTTTCCAAATGGATTAAAACCATCTGCGGCCAACCCCATCAGAACATTCCTAATCTCACTTGCAAACTGCGGATGTCTCATGTTGAATTCTCGCCAAGCTTTTCCATCAACGGGATGTTGTAGCTCGTCTTCATCCTTACTCTGACCTGTAATGTGCCACCTCATGAGTCTCGAAGTATCCTTTGTTGCAAATTTACGTTTTAGTCTTGGGGCTAGAGGAAAATACCGCAACACCTTATTCGACACATTCTTCCCAGAACCAAATCTTGCGGTGTGTATCCAACGACTTTTCTGGCACACGGGACAAGTCTGTCTGTCAGCATACTCTTTCCAAAATAGTGCACAGTCATTCTTACAGACATGTATGGATATGTAACCTAGACCTAGTTTTGACATCATCTTTTTAACCTCGTAGTGAGATTCCACAAGGTCCATTTTTGGAAATGCTAGCTTCAACAGCTTTAGAAGATCATCAAATGACTTGTTTGTCCACTTGTTCACCACTTTTAAATGCATCAACCACTAAAAAGTTTAATGAAGACAGAGAAGAAACTCCGGGATATAATTCTGATCGAAGAGCTTCAAATAATTCATCATATTGGGCACCAGAACTTGTACCAGCATATTCATTCCCAACTACGTCCTCCATGACGTTCATCATTTCATCAATCATTTGATCCTCTGAACCAATCCCTTCGTTTTGAGCATTCATATTTTCATGCGGAATCTCAATCTCCCCATGGTAAATCCAGGTGACATAACTCTCCGAAAAGCCATAATGAAATATATGAGCCTCAACAGTTTCCAAAGAATGCGTTAGCCCGTTCAAGCATTTATTGCATGGACATCTAATCTTTCCCCTATCATTTACAAATGGCCTCATACTATTTATAAATGCTTTCAAACCATTCTAGAACTCATGAGACTTTGCACGATTTCTAATTTTTGTCCAACTCTTATCAAATTCCATTTAACAAATTCTGCAAAATTCGTTAAATGCAGATCAATGACAAACTTTCCAAAAATATGAGAATTCGAATACAATTTTGTAAACAACAAACTAACCACAAGTTTGTGGGTAATTTTTAGTTTACAAAATTATATTCAAACAGTTTTCTAAGTTTCATGCAAATGCAATGTAATGTACAAAGTAATATATATCTAGTAAAAATTATAGATACAACACTTATATCATCAAAACAATTCATAAAAACTAAAAACTATATAACAATAACATATTTAAAGATTCTTACCAAATGTTGCCTTCAATGCATTTTTTGTTGGATGAAATTGTTGTTGTTTCGAGCAGTCAAAAAAATTAATATACCAAATGTCTCAGCAAATGAATCTGTACTGAATAAGTACTATAATCTATAAGGGTGACATATGTCGCCCCTATAGATCCACATTGTCGTCCCTATAGGATGAAAAAGGCGCTAAAGTTCCCGCGTAATACCTCGAACTTACAGGGACGACATTTGTCGCCCCTATATTCTACAGGATCTATAGGAACGACAACCTCTATTGGCACGAACATAGTCGTCTCTATATAGAAGAAGAAAAAAAGGCGCCAATAATCGCGCCAAAAGTCGACGTGGAAAATCCTTTCCTAGAGGGGCGACTTTTGTCGCCTCTATAGATACTCTATAGGAGCGACATATTATAATATAGGGACGACAAAGTCGTCCCTATAGAATATCTAGTCTATGGGGGTGACAAAATATGTCGCCCCTATAGGTTGATGCTCTATAGGGGCGACATAGATGTCGCCCCTGTTATGTCGCCGCTACATGCAGCGATTCTTGTAGTGTGAGTAGAGCTCTACACCAAAAGAGACCTTTTACGGCATGCGTGCTAGTAGCCATTGCGATTGCTATTGGCAACATGTTGTAAGGATGGGAAAATGCAACTATTGCAGGTTTTTCTTACTATTAAGTACTATATTTTCAATCCTGTTTCTCTCTAGCGTAAAAACATAGAGTTAAATACTTAGAATTTTTAAATATGGATTTACACTTTTTTTCCCCTTCCAGGCTTCTCTGCCAACTATACCTTCCTTCTTAGGCTCCTCTGCCGATGGTGGTGGTGGTGTTGGTGACAGTCCAATGAAATTGATAAGTTAAATTAAAAAAAAAAAAAAAAGATCCCACTTCTCTTCTTCCAACCTTAGTTTCAAATAATGTGATTTGTAATAGTAAATTTTTTAAGAATATATAGTTACAACATAGGGAATCTTTTTAGGTTTTTATACAGATTATTTTATTTTATTAATAAAATGTATGATTGAAAATGAGGTTTTGAATAATGGATATCAAACAAAGGTTAAATTGAAAATGAAAAAAAAAAAAAAAGGAGTAAGGTGGGTTTTGTACTATTTTTCATCTAATCAAATCAACTTTAATTAATGATATCAAAGATATTTTTAAAGAGGAAATTGCACTCTATAACACAATTTGCATCAACGAAAATGAATTTTTTTGATAATTATAGCAATTATAAAAATTTATTACTTATTTGAACTCAAAAGAATTTTTTATACCATTTGTATCCTATGGGTGTTGATTTGACATGTCTTAAATAATATAGTACAAAAAGTAGACAAAATCTCCTAAATACTATCTAGTATCATGAGACCCTACAGCCCAAACGCCATTAGGAACGGTAATTTGACAAAAAGGAAAAAGAATACTCTTTCATCTTTCTAAAAACCAGCTCTCTCCCAAAACCTCCCCTATCAAGCACCGACTTCCGACAACGGACGGAGTGAGCAACATCAACGACAACAAGGCTATTGTTTGCATTGTTCATTGTTTTCTGAGGAATATCGCATCCACGCTCTCCGTTGCTCTTCGGTAGCTAAGGTAATTTTACCTCACGAAATATTATTCATAACTATTTTACTTGATTTCTAACTTACTGTACACTATAAATCTCTTATTGGTTTTTAGTTTTAGTCTATTTTGCCTTTTTTGTGTGATTGAGTTTCCCCTTTATATTTTGAGTTCCTTCTATCTGTATCTTTTTTTTTTTTTTTTTTCAATTGGTATGTACGTAATATGTGTTTTATTCTTTAAATAGAAGTGCATGTTCTGATTTTGATTTTTGAATATTAAAGTAAATAGTGGATTTAGTAGTGATTTTGATGTATCAAGTGTTTTGATTTTTGAATATGAAAGTGGGTTTTCTGATCTTGATTTTCCCCCTTGGTGTTGTTACAATCTACTATTTATGTTGCTATGAAACGGAGTTGGTTTTTTTTTAAAAATTTCATTTTTGAATAATGAAGTAGATAGTGGATGTGTGAGGGAATTTGAATTGGCATTTGTGGACTACTTCCCTTTTTGTATGTCAAGGAACTAACCTATTTCTATCACTTCTTACATTTAAATTATGATTTGAAAATGCCTTCACATAGAACATCATGTGGTAGTTTAGAAATTAAACTATTATATTTTTTTTTAATTGTTATTGCTTGAGTACTAATCTGTCTTGCTGAGATGAATTACCCGAAATGTTTCTGTATCTGTCGAGAAAATTCTATCATTCTCGACAGTTAAATTCTGGAATTCTCGACAAATGGTCATGTTTCCTTCATTTAATAGGCATTTACCATTTCCCGACGGTTGTTCATGTTTCTATCATTCTCGACAAATGAATTATGTATCCTCATCCTTATGACGTGTATATAATTTCTTACTTTTTGAAAGTGACATCTTCATTGTTTTGTTTCGTAGATGAGTTTCTCATTCGTAAAGTGAGGAAGATCGACTTCAAGTTCATATCTCCCAAGGAAGCTAGTTAAAGTATATTAAACTGGTGTTAGACCTACGAGCTCTTTTATTTATTTTTGTAAATTTGAATTTGAAACACAATGTGTAACGTTCTGATGGATAACATAACAATGGTAAGCTTTTTGTTGGAGTTTTATCCTATCTTGTAGTATTTTTATGTGCAATGTCCACCATACTTATTGGAGTCCTAATTGGAAGCTTCACATTCAACCGTTGAATTAGTCCTTCAACTATGATATCGCTAGGCACTACAATAGACGTAATTTTGTTACCTTGCCACTTCCATTCGTTATCTAAGTTCAGGAAGTGATCGTCGTACGAGATAATGAGTCTCAAATTACCACTCATTCCTGAAAATATGCTATAGATATGTCAACAATTCACACATTTGACATGCTAGACTTTCATAACGAAAATTAGACAACTACGCATACATTCGTTCATAATAGTGCGGGGTGTACTGGGTTAGCCAACAATTCAACTCTCGGGTTCGATGTTTGAAATTTGTCGAGTTTGATAGATGACTCGTCGAAAATGACAGTTAACACTGTGCGACTGAGATTCAGGGTTGTCTCTAATTCTTAATCAACAATTAATATCTTTCATCGGTGTTCAACTACCAGAATACTTCATGGCGTGAAAAATATTACAATAATGAAGGATCTTATGAGGAATGTAAGTAGTCAATCTAGTCCAAATCAATGTTTCTCAAAGACCCCAAATTTTTGAATGATAACAACTTCAAAATAGTTAGTGCCACGTATCCTATGATATAACAAAATTTAATTGCTTACCTTTCAAAATGGAATTTGAAGCCTCTAATTTTATCATCTTCAAGTGTTAATGAAGATAGAGTAAAAAGTCGTATAAATGAGTAGGTATTAAAAAAAAAAAAAGAAGAAGAAGTTATTATTGCACTTTTAAGTTATTTTTTAGAATGATATTTTTTTCTAAAGCTTTTACCCATTATTTTAAAAATTATCCATTGATTTCTTGTGTATATTTATTGATAATCAGCATGACAATTACAAATTTTCTCAAAAAAGTGAATTTAGGGGCAATGTATACGTTTTACGGTCAAACTTAGTCATTTCTAGTACTTTTTGAGAATTTGTCCAATTTTGTGTCTATTATGCATTCTAGTGTCTCATCCATGCAAAATTCCCATATTTAAATTTGTTAGAGGGGCAAAAAATTCATAAAGTGACAATTTAGTCAAAATTATTAAAAAGTGACATTTTTGTAAATACATACAAACAAAATAGTAACATTGGATGCAATTTCCTCTTAATTTAATTTTGTAGTGCTGTGCGTTATTCAAACGATAATTCAACAAAAACATCACGAGCAATGCATACTAGCATAGAAAACAACATTTACTTCAAATGAACATCATAATTTAATTTAATAATAAAAAGTACAACCTAGAGGATGGGATCCCTTGGGAAGCCATTTATTATAAATTTGGCATTCCACTGCAAAACATGTACAATAGAATGCTTAAAATTAGTTACAAATAGTTGCATACTTTAAAAAAGAAAAGGAAAAAAAAAAAAAAAAGCAATTAATTTGTTGCAATAAAGTTTGATCCATGTAATAGTCTCATATGTAGGAGAGTTTCAATGGCTTGCGAGCGGTCCAAAGCCCGACTCCACATATGCAATGTAAAGGGTGTACTCCAAAACATTATGATTCGTGACGGAATTAATCGAGTACGTATTCGAAATGGCATATCCCCGTGCCAATCGAAAAACACCAGTGCCACCGACAATAGCCAACTCACGATTCTGTTGAGTCATAAGATTTCTTCCTAAAACAGACACCGTGCTTCCATTGTATATGCCCGCTGTGAAAACAAAGTTGACGTTCATTGCAAGGCCTGAGTTTTCCAAATCTGCAAAAGTAATGAGCCCCTGAATTCGTCCCAATTCGGTCGAGTTGGAATCGGGTTCCGCTGTCAGTTGGTCATCGATGACCCTAACTTGACCAAAAGATGTGGGTGAAGTCGAAGTTATCTCGGCTCGAGCCACCTCCCAAACTGTAGCATCATGTCCACCTAGTACGTCCTGCACGTAAAAATGAAGTTTTCCAACCTTTTCGTTTCCTTGGCAGAGATTTCTTAACCCTTCTTCTTCAAGCATGTTCATTTGGGCATTGGCAAAAGTCCCCAACATGGCCATGATGATCAATGAAAAAAGCATTATATTTGTATTGAGCTTTCCCATTCTCTCTCTCTCTCTCTCTGAATGTTCAAATCTTAGTATATCATTAGCCCATGATAAGGCTTGTATATATATACACACAGATGAACTGCTGGAATTGAGAATCCAACTTGGAATTCTTTATGTTGCGTCTCTAAGTGGATTATTAGCATGTAAATTTCAATATAATTCTGTTCCTTTTTACACAAGGCGTTATTTTTCTTTTGTTGACTCAACTTTTAAGATTATTTCTCTTGGGGTCATCTTTCATGATAAAAGTCTGTTCAATTTTCATGCCAATGTGATATTCAAAAAATTATTAAAATAATTCAAAAGGAATTACACGGTCGAGACCGAGGTCTGTCTGCAGACCGTACGTGGTGAACACATTGTCCTTGCTTATGGCATTTTTTTTGTCCTTCGCTTTCCTCCAATTTCTCTCTTTTTGAACCTTTACCTTCTTTCTCCTTCAAAATGACACTATTGATCCAGGGGATCAACCCTCCCCCATTAAAAATGCTTTTAGTTATTAGCATATCGACGTCATACATATGTATCTAAGACAATTCCTAGGTTGGTATCAAAACCCTGTTATTATCTAAAAAAATAAATTTACAAAGGATTATAAGTGAGTCTGTGTGTCCGTGAGCAGAGCCAAATTATATGCGAATTCAGGACAAGGGCTTGTAAGCATTAATAGTCCGAAGCCTCACCGGTGATCATGAAAATAAAAGGATAATCAATATATACTTTATCAAAAGCACGAGAACTAAACTGGTCAATATACTTTACCAGTTTATGAATTAAACAATTTTTCAAATCACTTTTTAACCACACACTCTCTATCTCCAATTTGCAACAACTATTTTTAACACCAAAAATATAAATAAACCATTTTATAAATCACACAATGTTATCAAATAGAGGCTTAATAATCCTCAATGCCTCTTTACGAATTGTAAATACATGGGTGAAAATCAAAAACCGCATGCAATTTTGAACGTCCTCCTTTAAAATAGTTATTTCTCTTCTTGCTCCTCCTTGAGCACTCGAATAGAGATTTCAGCTGATGAGACTCTTATTAGGTGAGAGGCATTTGTTGACCGTTATTTTGAGGTCAACAAACCCAAATTGAATTCTTAGAAATTTGCTTTTTGCCAGCCTTATTTGATATCCATTATTCGAATTTCATTTTTTTAAATGTCGTTTTCCCATATATTCTATCAATAAAATAATTTACACATAAAATCAAAGTCAAAAGATTTTTAATTTTTTAACTACACATTTTTCAAAAATTTATTATCATAAATTACATTATTTGAAATATCAAAAAATTTCAGGTCCTGAATCGCTCGATTGTGAGGATTTGAGGTCCACCTATATTGTACAATTGGGATTTCCCGTCTAGAAAAGTCCTCTTTGAAATGTGAATCTCAAATAGGGGCTATAAATTGACGGTAATAAGGTGGAAGTCAATAGGGAAATTGAATTTGGTTTCCTCCCACAAGATCAAGGAGAATCTCAATAATGGTGCTGGAAGAAAATTCAAATATTGAAGAATTGTCGATTAAGAAAATGTCAAGGAAATTAGATTGAGTGGGACGTGGTGGCTGCCCTAATATATTCTTGGTCATTTTAGAGGAAAATTTGATGGGCTAAATAATTGAGAAGCTCTATTCTAAGAAGTTCGTTAACACTTAGACAAGTTTATACTTGAAACTTAATCTTCACGTTTTGCATTTTATCTTGTGCTTTGCTCATGAATTGTTGAGCATTTTCATGCTTAAGCTTAAAGTTTGACATCGTCACACTTTACGATCATTTTAACATTCAGCTTAACAATTAGTATATTTGGCACAATTAGAGATGACAATGGGATGGGTACCCTCTCCCCGCTAGAAGAATATCGAAACCATACCCGTTAAATCAAAACAGGCGCGAGGCGAGTATGGGATCAAAATGGGGCACCCCGCCCCGCCTCGACCCGACTCGACCCCTTTTTTTCACTATTTAAACAAGTTTTTTCCACTTATTTTATTACTACATTTCATTCATCCTAATTAAACAACTTTTATAAACACACAACACACCTTCTTTAATCAAATAACATTTTGTCCAAGTATTCAACAAGATCATACAATATAATCAACAATTCAACAAAAATTAATGATCAATTAACAAATATAAAAAAATTCCAAATACATCATGTCATAAACGAAGATAATGACAAATCTTATAATAATTTTGTATGTTGTAAGTTTGCAAATTTTGAAATTTATGTTTTTTTTTTAAAATTTAAAAAATTGCGGGTCGAGTCAACCAAAACTCGCCCCGCCCCGAGCAGAACCCATTTCGGATAATTGATATCAAACTTAAATCTGCCCCATCGACTCGCGAGGCAGTTTCTTTCCGCCCCATTAGGGTTGGGATCCATTATGTTTGGGTCGAAACGAGTTTTTTAGCCATCCTTAGACACAATTCTTTTTTTTACACAATACATTATCTTTTAACAAAATAGTTACCACACTTTCACATCACCTAATTTTAACATGTCCTAATAGCAAAATTAAATCGATCATAGGCAAATTGGATTCAGCTTCTTCCACCAATGTCAATGGGCTTGAATATAAGACGTATACTTTCAAACCTATGAAGTCTAAACGTATGTCAAATTTCACCTCATATATGTGCTAAGAAAATTCTTGCCTCGTAGTGAAGATATTTGCTTTGTGAAGTAGATACAAAATTGTAACAAAGAACCAAGAAGATTGTAGGAAACAACAAAAAAGAATAAAGACTTTAATCACAAAGTACGCTATCCTAAAAGTTAAATTTGCGCCCTCTCGTGATGAGAATGTTAAGAAGCCTACAAAAAAAATTATTTTAGTAGATTTCAAGCCTTGAACTTAGTTTCAAATAGCACAATTGAAACTTGGATAGTAGGAACAAGAAGAGTAATGTGAGGAGATTCCAAGTTTGAAGAACAAGAATTTTTAGGGGATAATCTTAATGTAATAATGTTAATCTTATATTGAAAAACATGAATTCTATCCCTATTTATAGAATTTCATCATCCCTATTCGTGGTTCACACAATTCTTCACAAAAGAGTGCAATTTGTTGATGAAAACCTGCATAAAAAATACTGAAGTTTTCTGTCAACGGTCAGAAATTTTAATCATGATATCACATGGTTATAAAACCAAGCGATTGCGTGACATTCACTTCCTTAAATAGATTCAAATCTGTTTATAACATCCTGTCGCCGGATGTTGAACCAAGCTATCGCTTGGTCGGTCCTATTTAACTGGTCCCATCCGTCCGGTTCGATTTTTCCGATCTATTTAGTCTGTTTTTCTCTCTTTCGATTTAAACCTTACATTAGTGCTAACATTGCAAAGTAATATCGAAATACTAGGTAGCCTTAGCTTTGAACAAGTTATCCCTTTTGATGTTATCGACAATATTGTACACAAACATTCTTGTTCAATCTGTTTCACACAATTTACTTTGGCGCGATAATAGCCTTGCACTCATCCGAGTTCATGAAATTTTAAAAAATTAACTCCAACTTTCCTTGAAGCGGCACTACTTCTGAGTTCATATAAGAGAAATTCTTACAGTATCTTGGTAACTTATTAAAGATACTTGTATTAAGTACTGAATTTCTTTAAAATTTATTCGACCCTTAAAACAGTTGCCCCAGCACTTACATGTTTAGGATAGAGCTTCTAAAATTATTTTCTGAGTGTTGTAATAATTCACCTATTGAATGACTTGTTATTACCATTTGAACACGTAAATTACTCATTTCGTAATAATAAGTGGGGTTGTCGTCATTGATGAATTTTATATTAGGAGTTTAAGCCTCATCCCACTCGATGTTTGTCTTACCAACTCTTTAGTAAGAGGTTTTGTGAAATGATCAGCCAAATTTTCACTTGATCTTACATAAGTAAGTGAAATTATTTTATCCTTTATTAATTTCTTATTTAATCATTGTCGTGATAAATTTTAAATACTCGCAAGCGCACGAATCAATTGTAGTAAAGAAAAGCGATTGCAAGGTCAAACCCACAAGATTTGAATACTTTTAGAATGTGTAATTTAATCTTATTTAACTATTACTCTAGCTAGTTGAGGAAAAGAATCAATTTGTTTGAATTGTTTGAAACTAAATAATCATAAATAATACAAGACTGCAAATTTTTTAAAGAAATTTAATGAAATACAAATTAATAAGGTTTTAGAATCAACCACAATTTAACAACACAATTACTTAGTTATTAGTTAATTCCCGAATTTAAGCGACAAATAAAATCAATTTATCGTTACCTTTAGATTTAACAATTAAGCCCAATTTAGACTAGAATTTCTAATGTAGATTGTTCTTTCACTTCTTCAACAAATTATTCAAGCATTCGTCATATCGACATTTGTAATGAACGAAAATGAGGAATCAAAGATAATTACTTAACAATTAAAATCCAAGCATTGATTAATTAACCGAAAGTTTAACTATCAAAAATACCTGATATTAATGATGAAATAACTTTTTGGATGAATTATTCAAATAAGAAAGAACCATAAACGTTTCACATAAAAGAGAATTAATATGATAACCAAATAATTATGAAATCAAATGGGTTTCATCCTCAACCTTAGTACAAAATACTTAGGACATAATCAAAGTAAAACACGAAAAATAGATAAAACCCAGCATTATTTCGAATGAATCTTCAAGTCAAGATGATGGTTTCTCTTCTTCTTTTCTTTCTCTCCTCTTTTGTTGTAGTGTGTAAGAAGTGTATGTAAGAGGTGTCCCTTCTCCTTCATTTTCCCTTGCTATTTATAGAGTGAAATAGCATCTCCTTTATGATAAGATAATGTCCATTTGCAAGAATTATTCTCTTCCATCAACAATCGTTTCCATCTACTATTAATCTTTTCTTTTCTTTTCCACCATTTTCTCCATTCATTTTCAAATTTTATCTCCATTAATTTGTGTTTAGGCTTTGTGCCCATACTTGTGCATAATGGATTGCTAAAACAATTGAAATCGTCCAAAAAATCGGATTTCGAATTCTCTTCCTTGGATGCACAACAAATTTTTCCTCCGACCAGTAGTCGGTAATTTCATCATAATTTCTTGAAAAGACATTTTCCAATTCGAACGTTTAGGGGATGAAACATGAGCCTTAATACTAAGCTGAAAATTTTGAGCAAAACTTGTTCGGCTGAATTTCTTTCGTTTTCATCCGTTTGCATTTATTTCACCAAATTTAGCTTCCAATTGAATCTTTAGTATCATGTAAGAGTAGAAAAGTGGTTCGAGTCATCTTTTTGAAAGTTTGCATTTCAGTCCCCGAACTTTGAGTTATCTCATTTTAGCTCGATTTCCTGCCAATTTCCTTTGATTCCTTCATTTCGCATCTGATTTCACCTAATACATAAAAATAATAAAACTAAGCTATAATTCATTAAAATCAATAACAAATACTCTAGTTTAATGATTAAGATAAGTGTACAAAATACACTTATCAATCATGTCTAAGATTCATATGTCTAGCATTTCCATTGTGGACTTTGTTATAAGCCCTCGCTAGAATCACTTGACTATCGCATAATATAGATATTGAAGAGTCGTTCTTCGTATCTAATGATACTTCATAAAGAATATCCTTACGCCACTATGCTTCTTTTCCTGTTTCAGCTAATAACCCTAATTCCATGGTGGAATGTGTAATCGTTGTTTGTTTCTTAGATCTTCAAGAAACAGCACCTCCTCCTAGTGTAAACAATCATTTCGATGTTGATTTATTTTCACTAGCACTTGATATCCAACTTGCGTTGGTATATCATTCAATTATAGCTGGGAATTTAGAATATTGAAGTCCAAGTTTTTAGTTTTCTTTAAATAACCAAGAACTCTTCCAATCGCTTTCTAATGCTCAACACTTGGATTGCTTGTAAATCTACTAAGTTTACTTAGAGCAAATGCAATGTCCGATCTTGTACATTGAACACCATACATAAGATTCCCAATTGTACTTGCATACTTGAGTTATCCAATTGCTCTTCCAACATTCTTTACAAGTTTGATACTTGAATAAATGAACTATTTTCCTCTTTAATATTCAATTGTTTGAACTTTTCAATTACATTTTCAATACAATGTGATTGAGTTAATGCAAACCCAAAATAATTCTTACTTATTTTTAGGGTAATTGGCGCAAAACGTCCATACCTTTGGACCGTAGGGACCAATTCAGCAAGAAAGTGTGAAGGTGAAGATGAAATTGCCAAAAAATCAAAGGTAAGAATGAATTTACCAAGAGAGTCCAAAGGTAGGGACATTTTGTGCCAATTATTCTTATTTTTATACCCAATATGGTATCTACTTAAGTAAGATCTTTCATTTTGAATGCTGATGATAGAAATCTCTTCGTTCTTTTATACCGTCCATGTGATTACTTATAATCAACATATCGTCCACATATAAACATACAAATGTAACGTGCTTATCATATTTTTTGATATATAAACATTTATCTACCATAGAATGTGAAAAACCAAAAGACATAATTGCATTATCAAATTTCTCATATCATTTTTTTAGGAGTTTGTTTTAAACCATATAATGATTTAACAAGTTTACAAACTTTATTTTCATTATCCGGAAGAATAAAATCTTCTGGTTGTTCCATGTAAACTTCTTCATCTAATTATTTATTATAAAATGCAATTTTAACATCCATTTGATGCACATATAAACTATATATAGAAGATAATGGAAATAGAATTCTAATAGTAGTAATTCTAGCTACAGGTGCATAAGTGTCAAAGTAAGATATTCCTTCCCTTCGTCGAAAACCTTTAGCAACTAATCTTACTTTATAAGTTTGGATTGAATCATCGGTATTATATTTCCTTCGAAATACTCACTTGCAACCAATGACTTTTGATCAAGATGGTAATTCAACAATCTTCCAAATATTGTTGGACATTATAGAATCCATTCATTATTGATAGCATCTTTCCAAAATGTGCTATCTGTTAGAAAATTTATTTCACAGATAAATTATTTATCTATGATCCAAAATAAATCATCATGCTGAATTATCAAGAATTAAATAACTGAAGCGGAAGCGTACCTTAATCAGACATGGTTCACGATAAACGATTCGGCGGTCGGATCTTCTAAATCGATACGTGGTCCGTATTTTCTCTCTGATGATGGGATGTCAAAGGGAATGAACAACACGTAGGATTCAGGGACCATAACCGACTTTATATACTGAATTGCCAATTAACCTAATCCGGCCCATCATGAATTAGGTAATGGCCTGGTATCTACACATAAAAGCCCATACATTTAATTAGATGCATTAAAGCCCAATATACTAAATCCTTATTAGATCACTTTAAATGGGCTTAACCAAAATCGATAGCCTTTTATTCAATACACAATAATTCACATATAAGCCCACACAATTGATTAAAAATCCTTACAATCTCCCACTTGGGCTATATGTGTAACCTTACAATTGTGCATCAATCATAACCTTATGAGTACTCAGAATTTTGCTATCATTACTGAATGCATCCCCAAACAATCCGGTCCATCAATTATATCAACATAGGATCAAAGCGGCTTTCGCTACATTAATCGTAACTAAACCTTCAATGATCACGTATATCGACATAACTGAATGACATGGATCAAGTATGGATGTGTAGCATGGAAATTACATGTAATGTGATCTTCAACATGCCTATTTCCAACTGGTCCGACTTAAGTGAGATCTTCCTTAAACAAGTTCAGAGATAATAAACCTGAAACCTTACAGCTGTAAATAACTTTAACTTTAAACTGTATCCAAAAGGACAATAAATGTGTCTAATGCACCCAAAATACAAACACCCACTGAAACCGAATATCCTTAAGAAATACAACACCCATATGAGTAATGAACTCATGAAAGACCTTATGTTGTAATACTTTAGTAAGCGGATCCGCAATTATGGAGTTTGTCCCAATGTGCTCTTATTGACACGTGTCCACTCTGAACTGTATCCTTCACAACCACGAACTTATGTCAATGTATTTTGACTTAGTTGAGCTCATGTTGTTACTGGAATATAAATCTGTTGAGTTATTGTCAAAATATAACTTTAGTGGTATTTCTTTACTGTACAGAATACGCAGCCCAGTGACAAAATTTCGCAGTTATATTCCATAATTAGATGCCCCCAAAATTGCTAAAAATTGTGCTGCCAAGTGAAAGAAGCTAAAGTGTTTGTTAAGCACTCCTTCCGGAAATAGCTGCTCCAACTAGCAGATAAACGTAGCCTGATGTGGATCTTTTACTGTTTTGGAATCTAGAAAAAATCGGAATCATAATACCATATGATCTCCAACTGATCCGATTTTCTGTATGTGAGTATGTAATCTTTTGTTCTCTTTAAATACCTTATAACCCATGTTTGGCTGATTTCCAAATGATCCATCCCAGGGTTACTTAAATATCTCCTTAGTATCCCAACAATGTACGCAATATCCGGACGCGCACAAACTTGAGTATACATCAGATTCCCTATAGCTTAACTATATGGGAGCCTCTGCATTTCTTTAACTTCAAGATAACTTTTCGGGCATTAGTCGAGACTAAATTTGTCTCCCTTAGCGATAGGGCTGTCCCCTGATTTACTGTCTTGCATGCCAAACCTCTTAAGCACTTTATCGATATAGCCCTTTTGTGACAATTCAAGAATACCCCGAGAACAATCCCGGTGTATCTGAATTCATAATACAAAAGAGACGTCACCAAGATTTTTAATCTGAAAATTCCATGACAAAAATCTCATAATTTTATGTGACATGCCTATATCATTAGTGGCAAGCAATAATCAACATATAAAACCAGGACAATATACTTACTCCCACTGAACTTGTAATACAAACAACCATCAACAACATTAATCTCAAGACCAAATGAGATAATTACTTGATGAAATTTGTATTACCCTTAACGAGAAGCTGGCTTGAGTACATAAATGGATTTCTTTAATTTGCAAACCGTCTCATCAATGTCTCCATTGAGAAACGTCGTCTTAACATCCATTTGATGTGACTTGAGGTCAAAATGTGCAACAACCTAACTTTCCTGAAAGAGTCTTTCATTGAAACCGAAGAGAAAGTCTCTTTATAGTCAATGCCATCAATCTGTGTAAAGCCCTTAGATACAAGACGAACCTTATATCTTTCCACATTACCTTTCGAATCCTTCTTGGTTTAAAAATCCATTTAAGACCAATGGGCTTCGTACCTTCTGGTAATGGGACAAGATCCCAAACTTTATTGTCTTGCATATGCTTATACTCTTTATTTACGACATCAATCCACTTCCGAGAGTTAGAACCATGCATGGCCTGATGGAATTGATTGGACCATCTTCCACCATTTCATTATTTTCCTTATGTTCTTCGAGAAATGTTATTTAAATTATCCGGAATAGCATTTTTTCTCTTTCTCTCGTGGATCTCCTTAATGGCTTTAGTTATTGAGGTTGTTGAGTTTGTACTTCTGAAATTTACCTTATTTTAGATGGGAGGTTCTTCAACATTGTCTAATTGAGGTTCCGAATATGCTTCTTGATCAATGACATGTATAGAAACTTGCACATTATCAAAAGCAATAGTAGGAATCGAAACCGATCATTCCTCAACTTATTCCTTAAAGACAATATCTTTAACCTTATTTCTCCCCCCAAACTCAACATCCTCAAAAATGTTGCAGTTCCCGTTTCAAAAATTGACTTTAAGTGTGAGATTATAAAATTAATAGCTCCTTAAAAACTTTATTTTCTTTATTTGTTTTTTTGCCCTTATCTTTAGAGGTATTTTCCAAGTGAACACTTTCAGTTCTGTCCTGCTTCAACTTTTCTTCCTCTTGCACACAAAATAGAATGAGCTCATTTAGAGTTCATTTCTCCCTTTGATAGTTACAACTGACCTTAAATTGACTGAATTGTGCAAGAAGCTTGCACACTATGAAATGATCTCATTGAGAGTCTATTTCTACTTTGACAGTTATAACTAACCTTAAATTAACTATATTGCGCAGGAAGCGATATCAATACCAAATGCACGAGAAAGTCATTAGACGAGTCGAGTTTTAGTTCCTTAAGTTTTGAAGCAGTATGAGACATCTACACGATGTACTCCCTTATTTTCCCATTGCCTTTATACTTTATTGAAATCAAGCTTTGCATAAGCGTGCTTGTTTCAGCCTTATCGTTTTTCACAAAACATTTCTTAATTTCGGAAAGGAATTCATTGACATCATTTACCTCCTTAGATACTATGCCACTAAAGGCTTCCAGAATGCCGCACTTAATGATCGTGAGACTCACATAATTTAAGCAATCCCACTTCTCAAAGTTCCTCATTTGATTAGATGAACTTTCATCCCTAAGAGGAGTAGGGTGCTTAATCCTTAGTACACGGTCTAGATCCATTCAGCCAACGAAAAGTTAATTTTCTTGTTTTGATCCTTGAAATTTGTTCCATAAATATAGGGATTAAATTTGAGCTTGTAGATATACTACTAGCAGAATCTGAAACCGAATAGAGAACACTTAAACAAAATAGCTCACATAAATACCTTATTATGCAAATCATACTTTCAAATAATGGTAGGGCCCATCACAAGATACCTAGCACAACATCAATATTTAGTCTTTGGACAGAAATATTGACTTGTAAGTGGTACTCTTGGTGTAGTGATCAAACACTGACAGTAAGACATGTCAGCCAACAAACCTTTCTTTGGACCGATTTATTGATCACACGTAAAACCAAATAACCGTCACGTATTTATCTCCACAAGTTCATGTGAAATTCGGGCCAAATATTGACCTTCCTTTGTGCCGATCAATATCCGCATGAGATAACACACAAACACCTAATTTTCCCTTAGTGTAGTGATCAAACACTGGCAATAAGACATGTTAACCAATAAACCTTTCTTTGGACCGATTTATTGGTTACACGTTAAACCAAATAATTGCCACGTGTTTATCACAACAGGTGCATGTGAAATTCGAGCCAAATATTGACCTTCCTTTGGGCCGATCAATATCCGCAATGAATGACACACACAAATACCTTCTAATATTCAAAGTTAATTAATATCCACAAGAGAGGTTGCTTTGGCAACATGTTGCTTCAACTAACTTACTTTCGAATATTATATCTCTCAAAAGATTCCGATGTACCAAGATTTGAAACTGAAATCCATTGATTTGCATCTATATTTGACTTTAGGATTTGAATTATAGAATTCAAAATTTTAGAATAAAGCAATCCTTAAGTTAGAAGAGTCAATTGCAATATTCTTAAACTTTAGGTGGCCAATTCTGTAAAATTTTAAGCTTGAAAGACTTAAATTATAATTTTCCCAAAACTTTATTGGCCAATTTTGAGAAATTCTGAACTTTAGGTCCCAATTAGAAATAAAATCAAACTTTAGAGGTCCAAAATAGGAAATTTTTCAATCTTTAAAGGTTGATTTTGAAAATTTTCAAACTTTAGGAGCCAATTTAGAAAATTCCCAAACTTTAGGGACTTAATTTTAAAAAAAGTTCAAACTTTAAGGACCAATTTTGAAAATTTCCAAACTTTAGTGATTGAATTAGAAATTTTTCAAACTTTAGGGACCAAATTAAAGAATTTCAGAACTTTGGGTGCTGTATTAAAAAATTTTCAAACTTTAGGGACTGAAAATGAAAATTTTCAAACTTTAAGGGACCAAATTAGAGAATTTTCAAGCTTTAGGGACCAATTTTGAAAACTCTCAAACATTAGGGGCTAGATTGGAAAATTTTCAAACTTCAGGGGCCGAATCATAAAATTCCATAACTTGAAGGGTCCTGACTTAACTAAATTATAACTTTAGGGGCTCAATTTATAAATTTCAGAACTTTAAGGGCCAACTTAAATAATTTCATAACTTTATGGGGCTTAATTTTAAATTCCATATTTTCAGGGATTAAAATCAATATCTTTTTAATCTTAAAGGACCGGAAGAGCAATAAACCGAAATATGAAAAATTGCACAAGGGTCCCTGAGTTAATCAAATTTCTGGTGGAAGCCCCCTGCCCAAAATCTGATTTTCAAACCAGTTAGGGTTTGCGCCGTTGATGCCCCTCCATATCCGGCGAATCCAGCCCACTACCGAGGCGGTTTCATCTCCACCGAGCGGCGCCCGCTGACGCCACGAATGCAGTCTCCTCCGTCGCTGCTCATCGCCTGCAACGCAACTAAAATCCGCCGCTAGCAACGCGTAGCTCGCGGCGTTTCATCCCCAACCAGATCCACACACCAATCTCAACCACAAATACCACAATCCACAAAAATCCCAAAATCTGAATCTTAATCACAAAATCAAGGTTCAATCGTCAACACCTCAATAGCAGCAGCTGCTCTGCCAAGCAAGCTTTATCCGTGTCACACCCAACACCCGACCATACATCCCTCGACCAAAAATTTGACCACAATACATATTCCCAAATGTTCAAATTCACATTTCATCCACAAAATCAACCAAACTCGAACCCTCACTTAATCTATACCCAAATCCGAAAAAAAAAAAAAACCATACACAATATACATACAACATCACAGCCGAATTCAAAATCAATATATGTGGTTTCATATGCAGGCAGTATAGAACGATTGAATCCAAATCAAAGAAGTTAGCAATTTTAATTTTCAGTAAATCCAACATCACCTTCAACTGAATTTCTCGGCTTAAGTATATTTTAATTCAAAGGGTACAATTAAACACAGATCTGATAATTCAACACGATGTTGGCTCTGATAACACTTGTTAGAAAATTTATTTCACAGATAAATTATTTATCTATGATCCAAAATAAATCATCATGCTGAATTATCAAGAATTAAATAACTGAAGCGGAAGCGTACCTTAATCAAACATGGTTCACAATAAACGATTCGGTGGTCGGATCTTCTAAATCGATACGTGGTCCGTATTTTCTCTCTGATGATGGGATGTCAAAGGGAATGAACAACACGTAGGATTCAGGGACCATAACCGACTTTATATACTGAATTGCCAATTAACCTAATCCGGCCCATCATGAATTAGGTAATGGCCTGGTATCTACACATAAAAGCCCATACATTTAATTAGATGCATTAAAGCCCAATATACTAAATCCTTATTAGATCACTTTAAATGGGCTTAACCAAAATCGATAGCCTTTTATTCAATACACAATAATTCACATATAAGCCCACACGATTGATTAAAAATCCTTACACTATCTTCCAAAATGTGCTATCTCTAGAAGTCATTGCTTCTTTATAGGTTTTGGGATCACTATCAATTTGAAGAACATATGGAATTGTTCTTACTACATCTTCCTTACTTGCTTCAACAATGTATAGGGAAATCCTTTGAGAATCAATCAATCATGTCCTAACACTTTCTCTTTATGAGATCTCTTGCTTCTTCGAGGTTCACTAGACTTAATCACATCTTGAGATGATGTTTCTAGTGATTTATTAGAAGCCGAAATTTCATTTTGAATTTCCATTGAGTTTTGAGGAATTTCATCAATACTTAATGAATATTGCTCAAAAAACTAGACATCTTGTGATTTTATAATTGCATTGGATATTAGATCAAGTAACCTATATGCTTTGCTATTTATAGCATATCCAACAAAGGCACTTTTGATCCATCTTGGTCCTAGTTTTGTTCTTCTAGGATTTGTGTTTTTTTTAATTAACCAAACACCCCACACTTTAAAATATCCAATGTTAAGTTTTCTATCTTTCCATAATTCATATGATGAAACTTTTAAGTTTTTTAGAAGAAATCCTATTACTTATGTGAGACGTTTTAAGTAAGGTCTCTCCTCATAAATTATTACGCAATTTAGACTTTGTTAGCATAACATTCACCATCTCAACTAAGGTCTTATTTTTTTCTTTCGGCTAAACCATTTGTTCCGGTGTTTTAAGTGCACTACATTAATGTATAATACCATGCTCTTCACAAAAAAATATCAAATTCCTTAGAAAAGAATTAACCGCCTCTATCACTTCTAAGAACTTTAAATCTTTTTATCCTTTTGATTTTCTACTTCATTTTTATATGCTTTAAACATATGAAATGCCTCATTTTTATATTTCATCAAATAAACATAGCAAAATCTAGAATAATCAATAATGAAAATTATGAAGTATTTATTGCCACCTCTAGTTAACATAATATTAAGTTCACAAATATCGGTATGAACTAAGTCAAGAATGTTAGATGATCTTTCTACACTTTGAAGATGTTTTTTTTAATCATTTTTTAAAATCATTTTTGACTTAGTATAAATTTCACATTTTTCATTCTTTGTAAATTCATGAGATAGTATGCCACTTTTTATCATTATATGCAAAGTAGAATAACTAATGTATCCTAACCTATCACGTCATAAATTTAAGGTGCAAACGAAGTACGAAGAATTTATTTTATTGATAGTATTGTCAAATAGTATACAATTTGAACATTCCATTAGTACAAGAGCCTTTTCCAACAAAGAAATCATTGCTGGATAATACAAGTTTTTCAGGACTCAAAAATACACGTGATGCCCGATTTTCCCAACAAATCACTGCTTACAAGGTTTCTATTCATATCCGACTCATGTAAGACATTTGTAGGGGTAACAACTTTTCCAGATGTGAATTAAAGATCAACATTCCTTTTTCCTGTAACTTTTGAACAATGTTCATTCCCCATTTGTATTTATTGACAATCATCAATTTTTTAATAAGTCTTGTAAAGAGATTTGTTAGAGCAAACATGAACGGTGGCCAATGTATCATACGACCATATCGGAATTTTTCCTTTGACAGAATTTATTTCGCTTATAGTAGCAACAATTTCATCCTTGTCAATGAAATTAATCTTGCCTCCAAATTTTTTTTGTTTTCTATGTCGAAAATCTTTCTCAAAGTGGCCGAATTTTTCACAAACAAAGCATTCTCCCTTGGGTTTTTTTTTTTGAAATTGTTGTTGTCCTTAATAAACTTTCTCTTGTTTACTTTGGTCACTTTGTTGTTCTCCAAAGCATTAACTTTTAAAGTGCCAACATGAGAATTTTCAATTCCATCTCTTACCCTTGACTCTTCTTCAATTCGGAGATTTTTTGAATTTGCTCCAATGAAAAGTATTCGAAGTTATGAAGAATTTTCTTCATATATCATCTTCAAATAGAAGGAAATTTTGCATTAATTGCTTCTACTTGAAATGATTCCGGAAGTTCTATCTTCACAACTTTAAGTTTATTGACAATCACTTCTAATTCATTCACTAGGGGTAATAGGGGAATATTTTCCAGAAATTTGAAATCAAAATATCTTGAAAAAAGTCCATACTCTGGAGATACTAGAAGGAAGAAGGTGCTTGCATCGATTGGTTAACCAGCCTATATGCCCCGATTCGATTACTTGCTTTGGCTTGGCTTTGCTTGGATTCTAGGTATGAGTTTTGAGCATTAGCTTTAGCGGCATGTGCTTATTGTTTTGTATGTGGGTTTTCTGCTTTGCCATGTCAGTTGAACTAGTCTATCTGCTGAGCGTACAGCTTCTTCTTTCCTTAATCTCGAACGCTTCACTTCGTCCCATTCCCTTTCGGGCACATGAGAAAATGGCTCTATTTAACACAGTTTTTCCTTTTGATTCTCTCTTTGAAGCCGTAGCTTGCTGGCTTTGCTTTGCCCTTGGGTTTGTCAACCAACCTATGGCTATGGCTATCTTGATGCCCGATCTCTGGAACTAAAGGTAAGCTAAGGAAAGCCTTGTACGGTACAAAATAGAAGGAATGAACAGCAGAGCAGAGTAGGTAGGGATTTCCCCAGACCAGACTTTGTTTTGTACAGCTGCCTATTAAAAGTATTACTAATAGTTCTCATAGTCTCTAATCTGATCTGAGAACGGAATTCAAATAAACCGAAAAGGTGAACGGTCAAACTGCATGCAATCGACAGCCAAAAGAGAGAAGCCAGCCGCGGCACACTGACACTGACTATATCCTACCCCGGTGACCGGAGTCATTTCCCTCGCCTTGATGGATGTTGAATAGAACTAAGCTCCTCTTAGATAGATTCATTTTGTTGACCTTGATTCCATACACCATGAATGCGCCGCTTTCTCGGCTAGCTCCAGTGCCATTAAACTGACTGCAAGAACTAGTTCCAGAGATGAGGATCCAGGTACTGAAGTCACCATCGGGGGAAGAAGAATTCCATTAACTTGTTCAACTGCTAAGAAGAAGCACTTTTTTCTTGCTTGAATGTGGCACAAAAAGAAGAAGAGGCGAAGGAACCCGCGGCAGGAGATTTGTAAGGTGGTAAGGCAGAAGGGGAATCAACATGAAAGTCTACGCCCGGTGAAGCTCGAAGAGCATGAAAGAAGTCAAAAACCTAATAACTTTGAAGTGAAGCAAGCACGCCACTAACACGTTTCAAAACCCCTTATTTGTGAGCGGAAAATGCCTACCGGCCTTAGACTGACCTTACTAACTTTCAAGCAGGCACTACAAGTGGTCCTGTTCCTGTGACAGTGGAAGTGGAAGTAGTTTCCGTATCAGTAGCTGTAGCCGTTGCAGTATCGGTTTTAGCCGTAGCCGTTAGTGCCGTAGGTGGTCGTTCGACTCGTTCGTCTATCAAGCAAGTGAAGAACTCACGCTCGACTGTAAGGTGGGCGGATTTGGTGAAGGTTTTGAGGCGATCGGAGTGAAGGTTCGGGTTGGCATATCAAAAGTGTCAGGTTCGTGTTTTGGCTTTCTATATCATAAGATAGGCCATGCGTCATAAGGACACGGTAGCGCACCTTGATGTTAATAGACATGGACGGTCTTTCTCAACTTTGTCATTTCGAAATGTCAATCTATTAGGGGGGAGCAAAGGCTTACTGGTGCTTTGTTTAGGGACGGGAGTCAACTTATGAAAGACTCCTCAATCCGGCCTGTGAGAAAGAGGCATTCCAATGGGCGGTACCAATGCTTTAGATTGTTGCTTTCTATTCTATTTATCTCGTACTGAGAAGGAGGAGGAGTAGGAGCTAATTTCAGTATCTAAGTCACGGAAATGCGATCACAACCCGAAATGGATAATCAAACTGCTAAGGAAATTGGCCTACCTCAGAATTGGATTTCCTTGATAATGGAATGTATCACTACCACAAGGCTTTCAGTTCTATGGAATGGGGAAACTACGGAATCTTTCACACCTGGCAGGGGCCTAAGACAGGGGGATCCTTTGTCCCCCTACCTGTTTGTATTATGTTTAGAAAAATTGTTTGTTTCACCCAACTTCCACAAGCTTACAGCTCGGGAGATCAGTGCTAGATGTCAAATTCCTCTCACTGCAGACCTAGGCAAGTACCTGGGAGTACCCCTCATACACAAGAGGGTCTCTAAAACGACTTACTACCACATACTCGAAAAAGTGCAAGATAGGTTGGCTGGATGGAAGGCAGAGCAGTTGTCTATGGCTGGAAGAACATTGTTGGTTCAGTCTGTAACCTCTACTATACCTGTATACACCATGCAAACAACGCGTATTCTGGAAGCCATAAACCAGGAAATAGATAGGAGGAACTGCAGATTTGTGTGGGTGGGGGAACAAGGATAACAAAAAGAGGAAACATTTAGTGGCTTGGGATAAGGTGTGTAAAGAAAAAAAAGGAAGGGGGCCTAGGCCTAAGGAGCATGAGCAAGGTCAACACTGCCTCAATGGCACGTATGGGACAGAAAATCCTCTCTGAACCAGACTCATTATGGGCTGCAGTGCTAAAAGTATCCAATGAATTCAAGTTTGCTGGAATGCAAGGCCACTTCTAACTCTTCATATACATGGAGGAGCGTTCTCAGGGGTCAAGAGTTGCTGAAGAAAGGAACTAAGTGGATTGTGGGAGATGGGAAAACAAGAAAGTTCTGGAAAGATCTATGGATAGGGGACCAACCGTTGTTAGCCTGCGCTTTGGGCACTATACCAGCTGAGGAAATGGACTCTCAAATCTGGGACTACACAGATGGAAGAGGCAGTTGGAACTAGGAAAGCTTCTCTCATTGGTTACCTGAAGATGTGATCAAATGTATACGTGCCATCCATATATCCACAGAGGACAGCTGCCCAGATACTATGAGCTGGAAAGGGTCCAGGAAAATTTCCATTCAAAAGCTGCATATGATCTCTTGGAGGAAGAAGCCAGTTGTGATGAAGAGGCAGAGTGGGCGAGTCTCTTTAAGGGTAAGATCCCGCCTAAACTAAAGCACTTCTTTTGGCTAGCCAGACAAGACAGATTGTTAACAAATAAAGTGCGTCTTACCAGGCACTTAACCACTGATTGCTCGTGCAAAAGCTGTGGATTCCCAGTGGAAAACTGCCTACACATTCTAAGGGACTGCCCTATGGCAAGGCCAGTGTGGGAGCAACTCATCCCTCACAACCTTCACCAGCATTTCTTTGGCCTAAACCTCGGAATATGCTCAGTTACAGCTGCTGAATTATGGTCCCTGTACCATGGCTTGATGATAGCATGGATGGAGGGCCATAGGAAGGTGGCTGTCACAGTGGACTCCTCTGCGGTGGTTACCTTAGTTTCGCGGGAACCAGAAAGGACTAACCCACACGCCCCCCTCATCAGTGCTTGCCTAACTAGAGGTCCCCTTCTCTATTGGGTGCCATCCCGTCACTCGGGTGAAACCTAACTGACTAAATCTCCGGTGAGGAGAATGGTTCCTCGCCCGTGACTCGCGATGTCTTTCCGCCTAGAAGTAGAGCATTAAAGAAACCATCCGTCAACTTAATCCTCTTTTCCATGCATGCCTGTCTAGTTAATAATGTGATCTCTTGAATTCGCCGGCAGTGAGTAAGTCAACCGAGTCTGATCTTCTTTCCCCATCCTCCATGCCCACTATTGGTGGATCGAGAGGGGTATATATAATGGGCGTGGTTGGTTGATCAAAACCCTTCTCCCGGGGTGGATGCGTATGGAGTGGACTCCCCTCATCTACTTTATTGAATAGCCGGAAAGAGATGCAGTCGATTGGTACCTCGATCTCTATCTATGATGCAGTTCGTGCAATGCGGTTGATTACGATCTCGATCTAGCGAATGACCCACCGGCGACCATTCCCCCTCCATTAGATTACCGAATTAAAGAACGTCGGTTGTAGCGATTCCTGCTGGAAGTGGTTATGGCCGATCGACCCGAGTATAAGCAACAATAGCTAGGGAAAAATACAGGAGCAGAACCATTCATTGGAGAGACAGACCCTGATCAGTCAGTTGCCCGAGTGGTGACCCGGAACCGCTTTCAGCAGCTGGTAAGTCGCTGCTGTTCTAGAACCGTGAGATTCAATTCTATATCTTGTTTTAGCTTTAACTTAACAAAAGTTTACCAAGCTTCCGTTCGAGTGGATTCCGAAAGGGGGGGTTAGTCCTTTTTTCAATCATTTCTACATTACCCTTTTTTTAGCCTTATTAAGAAGCAAGGAATTGTGTATCTTCTTCTTTGGCCTTGTATTTTTTTTCAAGTGCATTCCATATTTCTTTTACAGATTTTGTGTTGGTGTACAAGTCATAGAGACAATCCAATAGCGCATTTAAAATGCGACCATGACATATAAGTTCATTTTCTCCTCGCTTCTTTCTATCAATCCTTGTTTGTTCCGTGTCTTTGTTGAATGGTTCGGGTAGATCTTCCAAATTAGGATTTTTACACTGTGTTCTTTTATAGAATAATAATTACAATTTATAAATCAATTTATAAACAATATATTTTTTCAAATTACTTTTTAACTATAGATATTTTTTTCTTTTCAATTTTTAATCATACATTTTACCTAAATAACAAAAAAAAATTGGCAGACTCGGCTATCGAAGTCAGAACAGTCAATTAAAATCCAACCAATATGGACTTGACAAAATATGTGCAAGACTGCATAAGACAACGTATTTCTAAGCATCCACGACAAAATGGAACAGATTTTTTTGTTACGAAATTAAGAAATTATTTATCCTCCACTCACATTATTTCCATATTTGGCAAGAAGATTGGCATGTTCATATTATTCCGTGGATCAACTCACACAAATTTTGTTTCCTGTTGCTAGCCCATTTCGACAGGTGGACAAACTGGATCCACGCAATTTTGTATTTGATTAAGAAGGTCCCCGAATACTCCAAACAGGAAAAAAAATGTATAAAAATATATTTGTTGGAAACAAAATTCAAATTTTTTTTTTTTTTTTTTTTTTTTTTTTTGCTCTCATTATTGGTTCACAAATTAAAAAATCGTTCAATTTTTTTTTTTTTGACAAAATTGGATCGACGTAAAATTTGATTTTGAATTTTGACTATTGATAAAAAGGCAAAAATAAGACCCTTTTCTTCTATCTACTAGAATTGGATCGTGCGTCCAACAAGATTTGATTTTTAGTCGATTTTATTAGCGTCAAATATACGTTAATCGAAAGCGTGAAATATAAGTTAATCACAACTTAAAGTACCTGTTTGTTAAAATATTTCTATTTCGTAACTAAGCAAAATCACATGAGAATAATAATTAAAAAAAAAATTCTATTTTTTTTGTTTGCCCAATTTGCTAAAATATTTCTATATCGTCACTAAGCAAAATCATATATAAGTATAATAAAAAAACAAAATTCTATTTTTCTTTTTTTTTTTTACGGTTGTCGAACCAGATAAAAAGGAAAATAATTTTTTTTTAGCTTGTTTATTTTTATTTATTTATTTATTTTTACTTTTGTCAAATCAGATAATTGAGTTTTAAGGTATGAATGTAAGGATTTTAATCAATCGTGTGAACTTATATGTGAATTATTGTGTATTGAATAAAAGGAAAAATACATGACTATACAATTAAAACTTTTACTTTTTAAACATAACAAACTTAAGGTTTTTTTTTTTTAAAAATCAGGTGTTAATTAGTAAATTAATTAATACAATATTATAATAATTATAATGAGTTTCCAAACAAAGACTAATATTTTAAATAATAAAATCAAAACAATACATAATCCACAACAACTTTATCCCAACCCAACCCCGTACTCACCCACCCACCCCGACCCACCCCATAAAATAATTTTTTTCCTTCTACTTTTTTCACACTCTCCCCCACCCCCAACACCACCTTACCCACCCCACCCCCACTCGTCCCCAACCGACCCTGCCCACCCACCCAACCACCCCGCCACCACTCACCCACCACAAGAATGATTTTACTTCTATTTTTTTCTCATCTCACCCACCCATCCACCCACCAACCCCAACCCAACCACACCCCACCCACCCACTAGTCCCATCCCATCACACCTACCCACCCACCACACCACCCACCCCACTCCAAAAATAAGTTTTTTTTTTTGAAATATTTTTTCACCCTTCCCCACCCCACCAGACCATACCCTACCCCACCTCACCTCACCAACAATGATTTTTTTCTACTACCTTTCTACAACTCGCCCAGACCCTACCCTATCTTACCCCGCCACCTACTCCAACCCCACCCACCCCACCCAAATTTAATTTATTTCTTCTAATTTTCAACTCCCCCACCAGCCTCGCCCCAGACCCTACCCCAACCCACCTCATCCAAAATGATTTTTTTACTACTTTTTCACGACTCGCCCAGACCCTGCCACGCCACCCATCCCCAACCCACCCACCTCACCTCACCTAAAATTAATTTTTTTTCTCCTAATTTTCCACAACCCTACCCACCCTCACCCCACCCCCATCCTACCCCATCCAAATATGATTTTTGTTTCTATATTTTCCAGTGTTCTAAAAAGCGTGAAGCGTGACGAAGCGTGGAGCCCAAGAGTCAAGCTTTTGAAGCTTAAGCGGGAGTAAGCGTTAAAAAGCGTTTTTCAATTCCTAAATATTTGATTTAAATTTTACCCATACTTGAACAAGTTAAAAAAAAAAAAAAGGAAAAAAAAAAAATGGCTGCTGCGCGCATCGGGCACACTTAAGCGCGCAAAATGCGCGCTTAAGCTCGCTTCAGCACGCATTGTGCGCGCTTATGCGCGCACTTTTTAGAACAAAATTTTTAAAATCGCGTTTTTCTCGCTTTTCGCCAAAGCGACGCGCGAGAGGCGCGCGTTGCGCGCGTTTTAGAACACTGATATTTTCACACCCCACCCTAACAATCCCACTACACCCCACCCTAGCAACCTCACCACAACCCACCCCACCCAAAAATGATTTTTCTTCTATTTTTTCACACTTTACCTCAATCGCCCCATCCTATCCCACCGCACCCTACCCCCATCCAAAAATGATTTTTCTTCTATTTTTTACACCCCACCCACCCAACCACCCCTACCCCACCAAAAAATGATTTTTTTTCTATTTTTTCACACTTTCCCCCAACCGCCCCACTCCATCCCACCGCACCGCACCGCACCCCACCACCCACCATACCCCATCAAAAAATTATTTTTCTTCTATTTTTTCACACTTCACACCAACCACCTCATCTCAACCCACCCTATCCCACCCCACCCCACCCACGCACCCACCCAAAAAATAATTTCGTTCTTAGAAAGTCACAGTTCGGTCACACATAGTTATACTTGACACAATTGTAGGTCACATCACGTCCTCGTCCAATGGTCACACCAAGTCATAGTTGGTCACAATCTATATAATTGGTCACAATGATCCAAATTGATTACATATTATTTATTTATTGTTCATAATTAC
Organism: Ligustrum vulgare; assembly: GCA_963555705.1. Taxonomy (NCBI): domain Eukaryota; kingdom Viridiplantae; phylum Streptophyta; class Magnoliopsida; order Lamiales; family Oleaceae; genus Ligustrum; species Ligustrum vulgare. The sequence continues at coordinate 42,579,910 of OY743174.1, read as the reverse complement.
CTAATAATTGGTCATAGTCATCAATAATTGATCACAATTTATTTATTGATTGATCAAAACTTACTTGTTTTCTTGATCACATTCGCACTTATCATAAGTCGCACAAACTCACAATTAGTCAATATTTTGATCACATTTACCTATAATTGATCAAAATTATCATATAATTGGTACGTATTATTTATTTATTGGTCATAATTTACACGTTTCCTCAATCACAATTAGTTAACATTTTTGTTACAATTACCTAATATTTGGTCACATTCCGTATTCTTAGTTTTCTTGGTCACATCCCCCATTTCTCATAATTCACAATTAGCAAATATTTTGGTCACATTTACCTAATAATTGGTCACATCCCGTACTTGATCACACAAAGTCACGATTTGAACATACAAGGTCACAGTTCGATCAAAAAAAGTCTCAATTCGATCATACAAGGTCATAGTTCAATCACACGATGTCATAGTTCGGTCACATGTGTTACCAAACTATGACCTTGTGTGATCGAACCGTGCCTTCGTGTGACCAACTGTGACTTTGTGTGACCAAATTTTGCAACTAAACCAATTGTGATCTAACTGTGACCTCGTGTGACCAAACTATGACCTTGTGTGATCAACTGTGACGTTAGGAATGTGTGGGTAGGTGGGTGAGGTTTTTCAACTAAATTTGTAATGTGACATTGTGTGATCAATTGTGTGACATGTTGTAACTTTGCATGTGGGGGTGGGGTGGGGTGATCAAATTATTAGGTAAGTGTAACAAAAATGTCAACTAAATGTGACTTTGTGTGACTTATGACGAGTAGGGAATGTGACCAATTATTAGGTAATTATGACAAAAAATATTAACTAATCATGAAAAAAACGAGTAAGTTGTGACAAATAAATAAATAATATGTGACCAACTATAAATGATTGTGACCAATTATATTAAAAGTTGTGACCATCTATAATTTTTTGTGATCATTGGACGAGGAAAAGTATAAGAAAAAAATAATTTTTGGGTGGGGTCTGTTTGTTGGGTGGGTGGCGGGGTAGGGACGGGGTGTGAAAAATTTGAAGAAGAAAAATCATTTTTGGGTAGGGGTGGGGTTGGTGGGTGACGAGTATAGGGTCGAGACGGGGTGTGGAAAAGAAAAAAATCATTTTTGGGTGGAGTGGGTAGTGGTGGAGTTGTTGGGTGACGGGCGTAGGGTCGGGATGGAGTGTGAAAAAGTAGGAAAAAAATCATTTTTGGGTGGGGTCAGTTGGTTGGGTGGGTGGCGGGGTAGTGTCTGGAGCGAGGTGGGTGGGGGTGTGAAAAATTGGAGAAAAAACCATTTGGGGGGGGGGGGTGGGTAGGAATGGGATGGGTGGGTATGGTGGGGTGGGTGCAAGGGTAGGGTCTTGGTGGGTGTGAAAAAGTAGAAGAAAAAAATCATTTTTGGGTGGGGTGGGTGGCAGGGTAGGGTGGGAAACACATGGAGAGATAAAAAAAACTCATTTTGTGGGAAAAAAATCATTTTTGGGTGGGGTGGGTGGCAGGGTAGGGTGGGAAACACATGGAGAGATAAAAAAAACTCATTTTGTGGGGTGGGGTGGGTAGGGTGGTGTTGGGGTGGGTTTGGTGGGGGCATGAAAAAGTAGAAGGAAAAAAATTATTTTTGGGGTGGGGTGGGATCGGTAGGGTGGTGGTAGATGGAAAAGTAGAAGGAAAAAAATCGTTTTTGCGGTGAGGTGGGTAGGGTGGGTGGCGAGGCAGGCAGGGTGTGTCGTGGTTTGTGGCTGGGATAAGATCAATTTGTCAGTTTGCGATGAAGTGGGGTAGAGTCGAGTGGAGGGGGGTTGGGTTGGGGTGGGATGGGATGGGGAAGTGTAGGAAAACATCGGGAGAATATAAAAATAAACTTTTTTTGGGGGTGTGGTAGGATATGGGGGGTGAGGTGGGGTTGGGGGATGTGGCTAGGGTGAGATCAATTTGTCACTTTGCGATGAGGTGGGGTAGGGTAGGATATGGTCAAGTGGGGTTGGGTTGGGTTGGGGTGGGATGGGGTGGGGTGGGTTGAGGAAGTGTAGGAAAACATCGAGAGAAAATAAAAATAAACTTATTGTTTGGGTGGGGTAGGATATGGGTTGTGAGGCGGGGTGGGTGGTGGGGTCGGAGAATGTGGTTAGGGTGAGATCAATTTGTCACTTTAAGATGAGGTGGGGTAGGGTGGGATGGGGAATGATAGGAAAATATAGAAAGGAAAAAAATAAAAATTATTTTTGGTGTGGGGTGGGGTGGGGTGGTGGTTTGTGACTGAGATAAGATCATTTGTCACTTTGCGATGAGGTAGGGTCGAGTGGAGTGGGGTTGGGGTGGGATGGGAAAGTGTAGGAAAATATCGGAAAAAATAAAAATAAACTTATTTTTAGGGTGGAGTAGGATATGGGTGGTGAGATGGTATGGGTGGGCAGGGTGGGTGGTGTCTGGGGATGTGGCGAGTGTGAGATCAATTTGTCACTTTGCGGTAGGGTGGGGTCGAGTAGGGTTGGGTTGGGGTGGAGTGGGATGGGGAAGTGTAATAAACATCGAGAGAAAATAAAAATAAACTTATTTTTGGGGTGGGCAGGATATGGGTGGGCAGGGTGGTGGGTGGGGTCGGGGGATGTGGTTAGGGTGATATCAATTTGTCACTTTGTAATGAGGCGGAGTAGGGTGGAGTGGGGTTGGGGTTGGAATGTGGGTGAGATGGGGAATAATAGGAAAACATCGAAAAGAAAAAAATTAAAAATTATTTTTGGTTTGGGGTGGGGTGGGGTGGGTGTGGCGGGCGGGGCGGGGTGGGGTGGGGTGGTGGTAGGTCGTGACGTCAAAATTTGAAATTTTGATTTAATATTATATTAATTTTAATATAATGTATAGTAGATAATTATGTTTTTCTTATATATATCATTATATTTATTTTTAATTATTAAACACATAACTAAATAAATTAACACCTGAATTTTAAAAAAAAGATATCCTTCACATGATTTTTGAATTGCATCTTTGAAACACAAGGTTTTACGTAATTTTCCCTTGAATAAAATGCTATCAAATTTGGTTAAGCCCATTTAAAGTGATATAATAAGGATTTTATATATATCGGGCTTTAATGCATCTAATTAATGTATGAACTTTTATGTGTAGATACCAGATCATTACCTAATTCATGATGGGCCGGATTAGGTTAACTGGCAATTCAGTATATAAAGTCGGTTATGGTCCCTGAATCAGACGTGTTGTTCATTCCTTTTGACATCCCATCATCAGAAAGAAAATAAGGACCACGTATTTATTTGGAAGATCCAAACACCGCAATCGATCATCCTGAACCATATCTGATTAAGGTACGCTTCCGCTTCAGTTATTTAATTCTTGATAATTCAGTATGATGATTTTGGATCGTAGATAAATAATTGTTTGTGATAAATTTTCTAACAAGTGGTATCAGAGTCAATCATCATGTTAATTATCAGATCATTCATACGTGCATATGAGTATAATAATTAAAAACTTTTATGCCGTATATATGCGTGTATATTACTGTGAATCTGGTTTCGAAAACCTCACAGCCATGAACCTTGAACTTCATATTTCAATCTGTAAATTGATGTTGCTATGTTTGGTATGACTTTTGAATCTGTGGATTTTATTCATGTTGAAATTGGGTATGGATTTCCTTGATTCGATTTCTATATGTGTGAATCTGTATGTAAATATATTTCGAAATCATTTATGGGTTTCTCAGTTTTGGATCCTGTGTGGTGGTCGAGTATGAATATGGGCTTGGAATTCAGATACTTGTGGTTGGTCGAAATCGGGTTGTGGGGTAATGAAATCTGTTGAGCATGTGTATATTGAACTTGAATCTGGTCGGAGATGGGGAAGTTGCGCACTGCGCGTTGCGCGCGGTGGAGTGCGGCGTCGCCGTGCGGGATGGTGTTGGATTTAGCCATCGCCGGAATGGGTGTGGAACGCCGTGGAGGGCGCTGCAGGTCGCAACGTTGGGGAATGGCTGCGCGGGGCTGCGGATGCAACTAGGGTTATAGAAACCCTAGACGTTGCGTTTTGGAGCAGGGGGCTTTGTCTGAAAATTAGAAGTCTTCAAGGACTTCTTTTGCAATTTTTGGGAAGTTATGTAAATTGCTCCTCCGGTCCTCTTTTTGTTATGGATTAAATGTTTAATCTTAAAGTTACAGAATAATTTAAGTTGGCCCTTAAAGTTATGAATTTTATGAAATCACCCCTAAATTTATAAAATTATTAAAGTTGGGCCTTTTAAAGTTCTGAATTTATAAATTGAGCCCCGAAAGTTATAACTTAGTTAAGTCAGGACCTCTCAAGTTCCTGATTTTATATTTCAGCCCTTAATGTTTGAGAATTTTCTAATCCAGCCCCTAATGTTTGAGAATTTTCAAAACTGGTCCCTAAAACTTGAAAATTCTCTAATTTGGTCCCTTAAAGTTTGAAAATTTTCATTTTCAGTCCTTCAAGTTTGAAAATTTTCTAATTCAGTCACTAAAGTTTGGAATTTTTCAAAATTGGTCCTTAAAGTTTGAATTTTTTTTAAATTAAGTCCCTAAAGTTTGTGAATTTTCTAAATTGGCTCCTAAAGTTTGAAAATTTTCAAAATCAACCTTTAAAGATTGAAAATTTCCTATTTTGGCCCTCTAAAGTTTGATTTTCTTTCAAATTGGGACCTAAAGTTTGGAATTTCACTAAATTGGCCAATAAAGTTTTGAAAGAATTATAATTTAAGTCCTTCTAGCATAAATTTTTTCATTATTGGCCACCAAAAGTTTAAGAATATTGGTTTAACGTCTGACCAGTAAATCAGTCCAAAGAAAGGTTTATTGGTTAACATGTCTTATTACCAGTGTTTGATCACTACACTAAGGGAAAATTAGGTGTTTATGTGTTATTTCATGCGGATATTGATCGGCCCAAAGGAAGGTCAATATTTGGCCCGAATTTCACATGAACTTGTGGTGATAAATATTTGACGGTTATTTGGTTTTACGTGTGATCAATAAATCGATCCAAAGAAAGGTTTGTTGGTTGACATGTCTTACTGTCAGTGTTTGATTACTACACCAAAAGTAGCACTTACAAGTCGATATTTCTGTCCAAAGACTAAATATTGATGTTGTGCTAGGTATCTTGTGATGGGCCCTACCATTGTTTGAAAATATGATTTGCATAATAAGGTACTTATGTGAGCTATTTTGTTTAAGTGTTGTCTATTTGGTTTCAAATTCTGCTAGTAGTATATCTACAAGCTCAAATTTAGTCCCTGTAATTATGGAACAAACTTCAAGGATCAAAACAAGAACATTAATTTTTCGTTGGCTGCATGGATCTAGACCGTGTACTAAGGATTGAGCAACCTACTCCTCTTACGGATGAAAGTTCATCTAATCAAATGAGGAACTTTGAGAAGTGGGATTTCTTAAATTACGTGAGTCTCATCATCATTAAGTGCGGCATTCCGGAAGCCTTTAGTTGCATAGTATCTGAGGAGGTAAATGATGCCAATGAGTTCCTTACCGGAATTAAGAAACGTTTTGCGAAAAACGATAAGGTTGAAACAAGCACGTTTATGCAAAGCTTGATTTCAATAAAGTATAAAGGCAATGGGAAAATAAGGGAGTACATCATGTAGATGTCTCACACTGCTTCAAAATTTAAGGAACTAAAACTCGACTTGTCTAATGACTTGCTCGTGCATTTGGTATTGATATCGCTTCCTGCACAATATAGTTAATTTAAGGTTAGTTATAACTGTCAAAATAGAAATGGACTCTCAATGAGCTCATTTCATAGAGTGCAAGTTTTTTGCACAATTCAGTCAATTTAAGGTCAGTTGTAACTATCAAAGGGAGAAATGAACTCTAAATGAGCTCATTCTATTTTGTGTGCAAGAGGAAGAAAAGTTGAAGCATGACAGAACTGAAAGTGTTCACTTGGCAAACACCTCTAAAGATAAGGGCAAGAAAACAAATAAAAATAAATAAAGTTGTTAAGGGGCTATTAATTTTATAATCCCACACTTAAGTCAATTTTTTGAAACGGGAACTGCAACATTTTTTAGGAAGTTGAGTTTGGGGGGAGAAATAAGGTTAGAGATATTGTCTTCAAGGAATAAGTTGAGGAAGGATCGGTATCGATTCCTACTATTGCTTTTGACAATGTGCAAGTTTCTATGCATGTCATTGATCAAGAAACATATTCGGAACCTCAATTAGACAATGTCGAAGAACCTCCCATCCAAAATAAGGTAAATCTCAGAAGTACAAACTCAACAACCTCAATAACTAAAACCATTAAGGAGATCTACGAGAGAAAGGAAAAATGCTATTCTGGATAATTTAAATAGTATTCTCTAAGAACATAAGGAAATAATGGAATGGTGGAAGATGGTCGAATCAATTCCATCAGACCATGCAGGGTTCTAACTCTCAAAAGTGGATTGATGCCATAAATAAGGAGTATAATCATATGCAAGACAATAAAGTTTGGGATCTTGTCCCATTACCAGAAGGTGCGAAGCCCATTGGTCTTAAATGGAATTTTAAACCAAGAGAGATTCGAAAGGTAATGTGGAAAGATATAAAGTTCGTCTTGTATCTAAATATTTTACATAGAATGATGACATTGACTATAAAGAGACTTTCTCTTCTGTTTCGATGAAAGACTCTTTCAGGAAAGTTAGGTTGTTGCACATTTTGACCTCGAGTTACATCAAATGGATGTTAAGACGACGTTTCTCAATGGAGACATTGATGAGACGGTTTACAAATTATAGAAATCCATTTATGTGCCTAAGCCAGCTTCCCGTTAAGGGTAATACAAATTTCATCAAGTAATTATCTCATTTGGTCTTGAGATTAATGTTGTTGATGGTTGTGTGTATTACAAGTTCAGTGGGAGTAAGTATATTTTCCTGATTTTGTATGTTGATAACATATTGCTTGCCACCAATGATATAGGCATGTCACATAAAATTATGAGATTTTTTGTCAAGGAATTTTGAGATTAAAAATCTTGGTGACGTCTCTTTTGTATTATGGATTCAGATACACCGGGATTGCTCTCGGGGTATTCTTGGATTGTCACAAAAGGGCTATATCGATAAAGGACTTAAGAGGTTTGGCATGCAAGACAGTAAATCAAGGGACAACCCTATCGCTAAAGGAGACAAATTTAGTCTCAACTAATGCCCAAAAAGTTATCTTGAAGTTAAAGAAATGCAGAGGATCCCATATAGTTAAGCTTTAGAAAATCTGATGTATGTTCAAATTTGTATGCGTTCGGATATTGCATACATTATTGGGATACTAATGAGATGTTTAAGTAATCCTGGGATGGATCATTTGGAAAGAAGTCAAACATGGGTTATAAGGTATTTAAAGAGAACAAAAGATTACCTGCTCACATACAGAAAATCGGATCAGTTGGAGATCATATGGTATTATGATTCCGATTTTTGCTAGATGTCAAAAAAGTCGAAGATCCATATCAGACTACATCTATCTGCTAGTTGGAGGAGCTATTTCCGGAAGGAGTGCTTAACAAACACTTTAGCTTCTTTCACTTGACAGTACAGTTTGTAGCAATTTTGGGGGCATCTAATTATAGAATATAGCTGCGAAATTTTGTCACTAGGCTGCATATTCTGTACGGTATAGAAAAATCACTAAAATTATATTGTGACAATAACTCAGCAGATTTATATTCCAGTAACAACAGGAGCTCAACTAAGTCAAAATACATTGACATAAGTTCCTGGTTGTGAAGGATACAGTTCAGAGTGGACACGTTTCAATAAGAGCACATTGGGACAAACTCCATAATTGCGGATCCGCTTACTAAAGTATTACAACCCAAGATTTTTCATGAGCACAATACTCATTTGGGTGTTATATTTCTTAAGGATATTTGGTTTCAATGGGAATTTGTAGTTTGGGAGCATTAGACACATTGATTGTCCTTTTTGATACAGTTTAAAGTTAAAGTTATTTACAACTGTATGGTTTCAGGTTTATTATCTCTAAACTCGTTTGAGGATGATCTCACTAAGGTTGGACCAGTTGGAAATAGGCATGTTGAAGATCACATTACATGTAATTTCCATGCTACACATTCATACTTGATCCATGTCATTCAGTTATGTCGATATACGTGACCATTGATAGGTTTAGTTACGATTAATGTAGCGAAAGCCGCTTTGATCTTATGTTGATATAATTGATGGACCGGATTGTTTGGGGGATGCATTCAGTAATGATAGCAAAATTATGAGTACTCATAAGGTTATGATTGATACACAATTGTAAGGTTACACATATAGCCCAAGTGGGAGATTGTAAGGATTTTAATCAATCGTGTGGGCTTTTATGTGAATTATTGTGTATTGAATAAAAGCCTATCAAATTTGGTTAAGCCCATTTAAAGTGATCTAATAAGGATTTTATATATATCGAGCTTTAATGCATCTAATTAATGTATGTACTTTTATGTGTAGATATCAGGCCATTACCTAATTCATGATGGACCAGATTAGGTTAACTGACAATTCAGTATATAAAGTCGGTTTTGGTCCCTGAATCAGACGTGTTGTTCATTCCTTTTGACATCCCATCATCAGAAAGAAAATAAGGACCACGTATTGATTTGGAAGATCCAAACACCGCAATCGATCATCGTGAACCATATCTGATTAAGGTACGCTTCTGCTTCAGTTATTTAATTCTTGATAATTCAGTATGATGATTTTGGATTGTAGATAAATAATTGACCGTGATAAATTTTCTAACAATGAAAGCAATCAATCAAAAATAAATAGTAATCTTTGAAGTGGCTCTTCTAGTATAAGGGGATATATATAATATGAGAAAACAATAGTTCTTCTCTTCCAAAGGTACAACAAAAAATAAATAAATACCAGAGGTCGTAAATATATTCTAAATTTTTTAGGCAAAAAGCATATTAAGTTCAAGTTTGGCTCATATTTTTTTCAAAATTTATTTTCAAACGCACATTCTTCATAAAATAATTTTTTCACGTGGATTTATAATTTTTTTAACCATGTTTTTCCAAAAATTATCACAATATGTATTCTAAAAAATATAGGGGATAAAATATGTACTTTAAAATGGGGAAGAAAAGAACCGCTTTGAAAAATTGTTGTGGATAAATCTCAAAGGATACCTTTTTATGGGTCTGGACGTTGCTAGTAGATACCTCCACGGACACATGTTTATCTTAACATTTCTCTAAATATATTCTAGACCGTACAACAATTGAGAATATTTTGATTGGGTATGAATTATTGGGTAATAAAATTGGAGATCCCCCAAGTTCAAATGAAGTTTTATTTTGCTCACTAAAATATAATTTATTTTAAGTAAGTCATTGTAGTTAGATATTTGTTTTAGATAAGCAAATCATCATTTCATTGTCTTGAAGGTAAATATTTTTCCTACGTAGTAGATAGGCATTGTTACACGCAGTGACAGATCTAGGACTAAAGTCCAGCTAGAGCGGTCGACGGTTGACCGTTGACCGTTGATCGATGAAGCAATTGCAAGACCACTACAATTATCTTGAAACTTTCTTTTAGATTGAAAAAAAGTTCCATAGTATAATCTTAATTCACAAATCAAATCAAACATTCATCAAATTTCAATAAATAAACACAATTCAAAAATCAAATATTCACCAAATCATAACAATTCACAATTCACATTTCAAAATTTTCAAATAACACTTCAAAACACAACTACTATAATTTGAAATCATGAAAATAACACTTCAAACTTTTCAAATAACACTTCAAAAAGAAAATAAAGTAAAGGGCAGCCCAAAATTACCTTATTATTGAGAATTTGAGAATTGATTTTTAGGTTAAAAAATATTGTTCCTTGCTGCCCAACTCTCCAATCCAACAAAAAAATACCGTCAAAGGCAAAAACCCAACATTATATTAACTTAGATAAAGATTGTTAGTTAGAAATTGAAAAACCTACAATTACAAATAAATAAATAAATAACACAAACTCACTCACCGCACTCTGCCATTTACTCCGGAGAGTTGGATGACGGTAGGCGGTAGCTACAGGTCGGTGGCATGCGCCGGCATCGATGTCACTGCCTCCTTACTGATTGCGACAGCGTGCTGTGTGTGAGAACCAGAGAAGAGACAGAGAGGTTTGAGTGCTGGTGCTGCGATACCTGCGCATTTGATTAGGGGTTTGGTCATTGGTGGGTTGGGTAAATAATAAGGTAATGTTATTGGGTTTGAGTTTATGGGGTTTCTTGCCGGTGCAAGGTTTGGGTTTATGGGGTTTCTTGCTGGTACAAAACATTGGCCTGTTGCTACGTCGTTCTGGTTTTAAAAAAAAAAAAAAAAATTTAAATATGTAGATGGTCGGCCGGCGAGCTAGCGTGGCCACGCTAGCTCGCCGTAGTGTACATCCGCCTCTGGTTACACGAATGCTAAAATGATGAGATGGATTCCCCCAATTTACACGAAATAGAGGGGTATCTTCGTTAAAATTATTATTATTTTAATACAATCAAATCAAGCATTTACCTCTGTTAATCTTCATAACACAAATGCTAACCAAAGAATTATTAGATAATTTCATGTTGCTCATGGTACTATTATTTTATATGTGGGTGGTGAAATGATTTTTTTTTTTTTAATAGATAAGCGCTCCTCCTTATTAAATTAAAAACGAACTTGTTTTACTTAATCTAACAGTTAAAACTCAACTACAAGTGAAGGATATAATCTTTAATTTCTCAATTTCCATTTCACAACTCACATGTACATGGGAATTAAATTCGATCTTGGTCTAGTTGCACGAGCTCCTTGGACTCCAAATCAATCAATTAAAAGTTTTTCTTTGATCTGAAATGACATTGAGAGGGAGATTGACGTGCAAGGAGAGAGCAAGAGGGTTGTTGCTCATTGAAAAAGAGAAACCATGAAAAGAAAAATATTTAGTGATAAAAATGTGAATTTGCATAGCTAATGAAACAATAAAGTAAATATAATTGTAAAGATACTCGACAAGAGAATTCAAAACGTAGGAAAAATTATATACGACTACTACTATTGGAAGTTATCTTGCAATAATTTATAGTTAAGTGACTAAAATGAAAATTCCTTAAAGTTATGTGATCTCCAATGTTTGTTAGCCTATATATTTGGATTAGGGCAACTACACTTGACTTGAAAATAGCAAGTCAGCTAGAGAAGTAAAATTCAATACGAATCCAATCTCTGTCAATTCTCAGTTGTCATCTACAATTTTAGGAAATTCCGTAACACCCCGTTCTTTGATTGATCACCTCTCTCAATTGGCTGATATGTTTGAGTTGTTCTTCACAGTGGCGTTTTCTGCAGTCCCTTTAATTCTTTACATCCCTCCGATCAGAAGCTTGAATCTATTTGTGGAGACGATGGAGGATATGTGGAGAGAGTCAAGTGTTTATACTGGCTGGGTGTACCCTCGTTTGAGATATGCTTGCGGTAGGATTTTGAATTATATACACCACTAGGTGAATCAGTTTCATTTTGGCATTTTGAATTCAGAGCTTGAATTGAATAAACCCAATAGATTCAACATGTAAATTCTTTGCTCTTTTTTTTTTTTTTTTTTTTTTCTCTTCTTCAGTTCTTCTGTTGGGATTTAGCTATCTGTTTTCAAGTGTTTTGGGATTGATTTGTAATGGGGTCGGGTGTAGCAGATCGATTTGCCGCTGCTGGTGTTCCTTGCGAAATTTGTATGAAAATTCAGAGAGTCAATAAAAGAGAAATTTATGGTGTTGGTAGAATAATATTCTCAGAAATGTTCAGTTCGAATCTGTATGTACCCCCACCCCACCCCACCCCACCCCATTCATGTTGCAACAATCCAATATGGGATAAAATGGCAGGAGGGTGTCTCAACTCTCACATCGGCAAAATATGAAAATTAGCATGACTTTTGTAGTAAGATTGACCTTCTTTTCAAAAGAATCTTTTATTTTGAAATGGCAAAGATACCGATTTCTTGATTTGCATGGTAAACAAAATTATTTTCACTCAAGAATACATAGGGAAAAAGTTGCCTATTTATTGAAGCCCCGTGTTAAGAGGAAGATGAAATGCAGCACAACAAAAGACAGCAGATGAAGTGTAGCATTTCTGTTGAGTTTCCGGATCCTAACTGTCAACTGATTAGTTAGTTAGGTCTGTTAGTTAGCAATCTGTTATGGAAGTTAGTTGTAACTATCCAAACTCATTGTGTATAAAAATCAGTCCGTCTGTACAATTTAAAGGCATGATGAAATAAAAGGAATATCGTTCTTTCTCTCTCTTTTGTAATATGGTATCAGAGCAGAGAATTATAATCTCTTCTTCCCCGATTTCTTTCCAAGTTCTTTAATTGATTTATGGCTCGTGGAGGATCCATTCGAGGAGGCAATAATGGAGGGAATCGTGGCACAGCTATTGGAATCAACACTGAAAATCAGTTTGCAACTTTCGATTCATCAGAACATTCAGATCACTCTCTTGTTAACGACTCAAACAGTCCGTTTCATCTGGGCAATGGACATCATCCGGGTTTGAGCCTAGTATCCATTTCTTTGACAGGTAGTAATTATAATTCTTGGTCCCGCGCCATGACTATGGCTTTAATAGCTAAAAATAAAATGTGTTTTGTCGACGGTACTTTTGCCAGACCTGAAAGTAATGATCAGACACACAATTCTAGGACTCGATGCAATAATATGGTAATGTCTTGCATCTTGAATGCTGTATCTAAGGATATAGCCGACAGTATCATGTATGTCAATTTCGCCATTGAAATGTGGAATGATTTACATGAGCGATTTAGTCAAGGAAATGGTCCAAGAATATTTCAATTGAAACAAAAAAATCATGCTCTTACTCAAGGTTCACTGGATGTGAGTAGCTATTTCACGAAACTCAAGATTTTTTGGGATGAATTAAAGGAATTCAGACCTGTTCAAGCTTGCACGTGTGGAGCCATGAAAGATTTGACAGACTGCCACAATCAAGACTATGTTCTACAATTTCTCATGGGGCTCAATGAATCTTTCAGTCAGGTTAGAGCCCAAATTCTGATGTCTGAGCCTTTACCATCTATAAACAAAGTCTTCTCACTGGTTATACAAGAAGAAAGACAGAGGAATGTGGGATGTTCAAGCTCAAACACATTTCCTATTTCTGCTGCGTATGGTGCTAATACCAGTAACTATAACAACTATAAAGGCAAGAAGGAAAAACCTCTTTGTACTTACTGCGTATGATCACTCAAATCGTTCATCCTGGAAGCCTTATACTAGTCAGCCTTCTTGGAAGCCACATGCCAATCAAACAAGCTTGCTCAAGGATTCTAAATCAGATGCTAATGTAAATTCGTCATTCTTGGGTGAATTTTCTGCCAGTCAGTGCCAACAACTGATATCACTACTAAGCACCCAACTTCAAAATCTTCCCCATGAGACAGAAGAGCACCAACAGCCAATTGTATCCAACTTTACTGGTACTCATTCTCCTATACCAGATAATGCTTGGATTCTTGATTCTGGTGCAACTAACCATGTGTACCATGACAAAAATCTTTTTGATTCATTTGATGATAATATAGCTGCTACTTATGTTATATTACCCACCGGTCACAATGCTTCCATTCTCAAGACGAGAACCATTCATTTAAATGATTCCCTTGTTCTCACTAGGGTCCTTTTTGTTCCTACTTTCAAATATAACTTGATATTAGTTAGTTCTCTTACTAGCAGCTTATCTTGTTCTCTTACATTCTATGCTGAAAAATGCTTGATTCAGGACACTATTCAGAACAGAACGACTGGGATGAGTAGAAGATTTGGCAATCTTTATTTCCTTGATCTTGGAGAATTCAAGTCAGCACCAACACTTGCTCCTCATTGTAATGCTTCTTCAACTTTGAACAAAGAAACCTTATGGCATTATAGGCTTGGACATCCATCTTGTATTATTAATCGTTGTTTAAATAATGTTCCCATTTTCAATACTAAGAATGACAAGTTTTTCCATTGTAATATCTGTCATCTTGCTAAGCAAAGGCGATTACCATTTACTTCAAATAATAATTTTTCAGATTCACCATTTGATCTCATACACATAGATACTTGGGGTCCTTTTCATACAACATATGTTGAAGGATATAAATATTTCCTGACCATTGTGGATGATCATTCACTTTATACTTGGATTTCTCTTCTGAAAACAAAGAGTGAAGTGCAGACCGTCATACCAGCATTCTTTAATATGGTGAAGACTCAATATTGCTGTAACATCGAAGGCATTCGATCTGATAATGCTAATGAATACAATCTCACTGATTTTTATCAAGCTCATGGTGTCATCCATTACCATTCATGTGTTGAAAGGCCACAACAGAACTCAGTAGTAGAGAGGAAGCATCAACATCTGCTGAATGTAGCTCGAGCCCTTCTTTTTCAATCTAGTCTTCCACTGACTTATTGGAGTGATACAATTCTTACGGAAGTTCACTTAATCAACAGATTACCAGCCTTGAAATTACATAATAAAGCACCCTTTGAATTGTTAAATAAAAAACCTCCCTCTTACACACATCTCAGATCCTTTGGGTGCCTATGTTATGCTTCAACCTTGTTGAGTAAAAGAGACAAATTCTCACCTCGATCTCGAGCTTGTGTCTTTATTGGTTATCCTTTTGGGATGAAAGCCTATAAACTATTGGATTTAGAATCAAATAGAACTTTTATTTCTCGAGATGTTGTGTTCCATGAGAATTTGTTTCCTTTGGCAGTCAAGAATACTAATTTGGATGTTGGTTCCTTGTTCTCTGATTCAGTCTTACCAATATCTATTGAGGATTCTTCTACTGGTCCTTCTACTAATCCTGTTGCACCTACTCCTTCAAATGATCTTTCCCCAGATGCAACTTTTCAAACTCGATCTAAGAGAATTATCAAGAAACCTACATACTTGCAAAATTTTCATTGTGGATCTGTTCTTGATGCATCAGTTGCTGAACAATCTACCAATCCATATCCACTGTCAAGCGTGGTTAGTTACAACAAGTTAAAAGGTAATTTTAAGGCAGTTGTGATGTCAATTTCCAGCAACTTTGAACCTCAATCATATGATCAAGCTTGTAGCATACAAGAATGGGTTCAAGCCATGACTGATGAATTAGAGGCTTTAGAACTTAACAACACTTGGACAATCGTTTCTCTACCTCCTGGACATCATGTAATAGGATGTAAATGGGTTTATAAGTTGAAACTAAAGGCAGATGGAACTATTGAAAGACACAAAGCTCGTTTGGTTGCTAAAGGATATACTCAACAAGAAGGTATTGACTTCTTTGATACTTTTGCTCTTGTGGCCAAGTTAGTAACTGTAAAATTACTACTTGCTCTTGCCTCTATTCATAATTGGACTTTACATCAACTCGATGTGAATAATGCGTTTTTACATGGGGATTTGTTTGAGGAGGTATATATGTCTATACCTCAAGGGTATAGACATAAGGGGGAGAATAATTTACCAAATAATGCTAATTGCAAGTTAAACAAATCCTTATATGGTTTGAAACAAGCATCAAGACAATGGTATGCCAAGTTCTCCAATGCATTACTCGAGGAAGGCTTTTCACAATCAGCTACAGATCACTCCTTGTTCATAAAGAATACAAAATCTGTCTTTGTAGCTTTGTTGGTATATGTTGATGACATATTGATAGCCAGTAACAATGACTTGGCTATACAGAATTTGAAGAGTAAATTGGGAGCCAGATTTAAATTAAAAGACCTTGGTCCTTTAAGATTTTTTCTCGGTTTAGAAGTTGCTCGATCTGAAAAAGGCATTTCTATTTCACAAAGGCCATATGCATTACAACTACTTGCTGATACAGGGTATTTGGGGTGTAAACCTGCTACTACACCAATGGAACCAAATTTAGAACTCAGCCAAGAAATTGGTGATGAACTTGATGATGCTTCACTCTATAGAAGACTTATTGGAAAGTTGTTATATCTCACTATAACTAGACCAAATTTATCCTATGCTGTCAACAGGCTTAGTCAGTTCTTAGCTAAGCCGAGAGCACCACATTACAAGGGAGTTCAAAGGGTGTTACAATATGTGAAGGCAACTCCAAGGCAAGGATTATATTTCCCTGCTAAAACTGATGTATGTTTGAAGGCTTATGCTAAGGGTGATTTATCTCCAGCAGTGGATGTTCAATTCAAAGTGTTCTCAGACGCAGACTGGGGAACTTGTTCAGATACAAGGCGTTCCATTTCAGGTTTTTGCATATTTCTTGGGGATTCTTTAATATCTTGGAAGTCCAAGAAACAAAACACAGTCTCACGATCTTCAGCAGAAGCAGAATATAGATCCATGGCGAATTCATGTTGCGAATTGACATGGTCGTTGTCTCTACTGAAAGAATTCAAAGTACAACATTCAAAACCAGCTCTATTGTATTGTGACAATCAAGCCGCACTTCACATTGCAGCAAATCCCGTTTTTCATGAACGAACAAAACATATAGAAATAGAGTGTCACTTAGTTCGTGAAAAGATTCAAGCAGGAGTTTTGAAAAGCATGCATGTCTCTTCTAGAAACCAGCTGTCTGACATTTTTACTAAAGCTTTACATCCTAATCATTTTAAGGAACTAGTTAACAAGATGGGACTTGTAAACTTTTACAGTCCATCTTGAGGGGGAGTGTTAAGAGGAAGATGAACGATGTTGAAATGGTTGAGGCTGTCCACTCCTTTAATAGAGGGGTTGGAATCAAGATTTTAGCAATGGTGGGGGTGGGAGTGGTGTGCGGTGGGTTGGGTAAGGTGGGGGGGGGGGCTTCTGTTGGGCTTAAATATAAGTTCCAGCCCATTTTAAATTGATAATAATACATGGAGGACTTTGGTGCAATTTCTAAAAAGTAAATCCTAGTCTAATTAAAAGCAAAAGGGAAATGATCATTGCAATATACAATTCAAAATGAGAGAGGCTGAGTGCTGGGTCTTCAATTTCTTCAACGCACGAACAGAGGCTTTTTCTCTTACGCAGAGACCAAAAATATTACGCACAGGGGACTGCAATGGAGCTGTAAATTTCCTCATTTTTGGTCTGAAATTTCAACACAAATGCATACAACATTTGGAGAATAAAAGGTGCTATTTTCTTGTTATATTTTGGAGAAGAAAGTGTTGATTATTGTGTATTCTTCTTCTTCAAGATTTGGGTTTCTCTAAGTATTATCTTAGAATGGTTTAGGTGCCATTTAATCTTCATTATTGTTGTTGTTGTTGGGGTTCCATCTATTGTATTAGATGATGTATGTTTTGGGTGCCAAGATT
This sequence comes from Ligustrum vulgare, assembly GCA_963555705.1. NCBI lineage: Eukaryota > Viridiplantae > Streptophyta > Magnoliopsida > Lamiales > Oleaceae > Ligustrum > Ligustrum vulgare. The sequence goes on along the minus strand of OY743174.1, from coordinate 42,562,480 downwards.
AATTCTTGAAGGCGTGTATTGGTTACTTCTAGATTTAGGGCAAAAATCTAGGAAGGAAATATTGTATTACTATTATTTGGTAATAGTGGAATTGTCGGTTTGCCCCGTCGATTTTCCCTTCTCATTGGAGGGTTTTACGACGTTAAATAATTATTGGTGTTATCGCTTTGGTATTTATAATTTCGATATTCTATTGTTTGGATTGGCTTGATTGAGTTGTTGATTTCCTATTTTAATTACACGGTGTTTGAGGGGAAATATTTAGCGTTTGCTACTTGTGTTGGCAATTCCGTTTGTGGTCCGAATTTTTTTTTCCCCAACAGTGGTATCAGAGCTTGTGTTAGATTGTGTGGATTAAAATGGATGATCCAGTTGGTTGTGCTATGATTAGACTCACTAATCATAATTGGGTAACTTGGAAGCCTAGGATGGAGGATATCCTTTATTGCAAGGATTTGCATGACCCCGTTGAGGGTGACACGGCTAAACCGATGGATATGTCAGACAGTGATTGGACCAAACAGAATAGAAAGACTATCGGAACTATAAGACAGTGGGTGGATAACAGTGTGTTTCATCATGTTGCACAGGAGACTGACGCACATACATTGTGGTCGAAATTGGAGTCTATGTTTGAGAAAAAGACTGCATCTAGGAAGTCTTTTCTGATTAGAGACTTGGTCAACATGAAATACAAAGATGGCATGGGTGTGACAGAACACTTGAACAATTTTCAGAATATTGTAAATCAGTTGACTACTATGGGTATGAAATTAGAAGATGAATTGCAGGCTTTGTTACTTTTGAGTTCTTTGCCAGACAGTTGGGAGACATTTGTTGTGACTATCAGTAATTCTGCTCCCGATGGTGTTTTGACTATGGAGTCTGTTAAAGACAGTATGCAGAATGAGGAATCAAGAAGAAAGTCCTCAGGTGTACATGCAGGGTCAAATCATGCACATGCTCTTGTTGTAGAGGACAGGGGGAGAAATAAAAATAGATGGCAGAAAGGTCGCAGCAAGTCAAGAGGTCGGTCGAAATCAAAAGATAAAAAGTCAGCTTGCTATCATTGTGGTAATGTGGGTCACATTAAAAGAAATTGTTGGATTTGGTTGAGAGAACAAAGGGAAGGTAGCAATCAGAAGAAGGAAGATGAAAAGAACACTACAGCTATTATTTCTACCAGTGATGAAGTACTTTCTTGTGTAGATGGTCATTGCCTACATGTGGGTGATCCTAGTACTGAGTGGATTGTTGATAGTGGTGCTTCCTACCATGTTTGTTCGAACATGGACTTGTTTGCAAATTACACAGTTGGTGATTTTGGTATTTCAAAGATGGGAAATACTAGCCAATCTAAGATTATTGGGATTGGTGATATTTACTTGCAAACAGAACTTGGCTACTCCTTGATACTGAATGATGTGAGGCATATTGCTGATATGCGCCTCAATCTAATTTCAGTTATGGCTCTTGACAGACAGGGTTATTATAGCAAATTCGGTGATTTGAATTGGAAATTATCAAAGGGCACTTTGATTGTTGCCAAAGGAAAGGCTTGTTGCACGCTTTACAAGACTTATGCAAAAGCTTGTAAAAATGAGGTGAATGTTGTTGAAGATACTTCTCCTGATTTATGGCACAAGAGGCTCGGTCACATGAGTGAAAAAGGTTTGCAGGTTCTGGCTAAGAAGACATCTATTCCCTTAGCCAAAGGTATGTCGCTAAACCAATGTGATCATTGTTTATATGGTAAACAGCACAGAGTTTCTTTTAGTGGTTCATTTAAAAGAAAACATGATATTTTAGAACTTGTGCATTCTGATGTGTGCTCTCCTAGCGATGTAGCTTCTTTGGGTGGAAATAAGTATTTCCTCACATTTGTTGATGATGCTTCTAGGAAGCTTTGGGTTTATATGTTGAAATCTAAAGATCAGGTATTTAAGAGTTTTCAACAGTTTCATGCCATGGTAGAACGAGAAACAGGTAAGCCATTGAAATGTCTCAGAACAGATAATGGTGGAGAATACACTTCACATGAGTTCAGGGATTATTGCTCAAACTTTGGGATTCGACATGAGTTTACAGAAGCAGGTACTCCTCAACATAATGGTGTGGCAGAAAGAATTAACCGTACCATTCTTGACAGAGTTAGATGCATGTTGAAGACAGCCAAGCTACCAAAAATGTTTTGGGGTGAAGCAGTTCAGATTGCTTGCTATTTGATCAATAGATCTCCATCTGTTCCTTTGGACTTTGATATTCCAGAAAGAGTTTGGACAGGAAAAGATGTTTCCTACTCTCATCTGAAGGTGTTTGGGTGCAAAGCTTTTGTGCACGTGCCTAAGGAACAAAGATCGAAGCTTGATGATAGAGCTACTCCTTGTATATTTCTCAGCTATGGTGATGAACAGTTTGGGTACAAATTTTGGGATCCAGAGAAAGAGAAGATTGTGAGAAGCAGAGATGTGGTCTTTCATGAAGACCAAACCATTGAAGATTTGGATAAATTGGAGCAGCCTAGAGTGACTGCAGCTGTTCCTGATCTCGCATCTACTAGCACTTCAACATCACAGCCTATTGTTGAAGAGAATTTAGCTCCTATTGATGAGAATGTTGATGACATTGCTCATGATGATATACTAGCCGATGAGAATGCTAATGAGGGGGAGCAAATACCTGAGACAGAAGAAGATGAAGAAGCACTTGTCAGAAGATCTACCAGAGATCACAGGCCATCTACTAGGTATCCTACTTCTGACTATATTTTGCTTACTACTGATGGGGAGCCAGAAAGTTTTTCTGAGGCACAAGATAACAGAGATAAAGTTCAGTGGATGAAAGCAATGACAGAAGAGATGAATTCCTTGAGGAAGAATGATACTTATGACTTGGTGAATCTTCCTAAGGGCAGAAAAGCATTGAGAAATAAATGGGTATATAAAATCAAACGGGAAGGCAATGGTGATTTGATGAAGTACAAAGCTCGTTTGGTTGTTAAAGGCTTTGGGCAGAAATATGGTGTTGATTTTGATGAGATTTTTTCTCCTGTTGTGAAAATGACATCCATCAGAGTTGTTTTGGGGTTAGCAGCCAGTCTAGACCTAGAAATGGAGCAACTTGATGTGTAGACTGCCTTCCTACATGGTGACTTGGAGGAAGAGATTTACATGTTACAACCAGAGGGTTTTGAACAAAAGGGGAAAGAACACCTTGTATGCAAATTGAAGAAAAGTTTGTATGGACTCAAGCAAGCACCAAGACAGTGGTATAAAAAGTTTGATGCTTTTATGGCCAGCCAGGAATACACAAGGACGACTGCAGATTCTTGTGTTTATATCAGATCTTTTCCAGGTGACAAATTTATTATTTTACTGCTTTATGTTGATGATATGCTTATAGTTGGCCAGGATGTGGGGTTGATCAAGAAATTGAAAGAAGCCTTACATAAGTCATTTGATATGAAAGATTTGGGGCCGGCTAAACAGATATTGGGCATGGAGATAATTCGAGACAGAAAATCTAAGAGGTTGTGGTTATCACAAGAAAAATATATTGAACGAGTTCTTGAAAGGTTCAGTATGAAAGGAGCTAAATCAGTTAGCTCACCTCTTGGGGGTCATCTCAAACTTACCAAAAGATCTTGTCCTTCAACGAGTGAAGAGAAGAAGAAGATGGAAGTAGTACCCTATTCTTCAGCAGTTGGTAGTTTGATGTATGCTATGGTATGTACTCGTCCAGATATTGCACATGCAGTTGGTGTGGTAAGCAGATTTCTGTCTAATCCGGGCAAAGATCATTGGGAAGCAGTAAAATGGATTATGCGATATCTCAGGGGAACTTCTACTTTGGGTTTGGGCTTCGGGGGAGCTCAGCCAGTTTTGACAGCGTATACAGATGCAGATATGGCAGGAGATCTTGACAACAGAAAGTCTACATCTGGGTACTTGTTTACTTTTGCAGGGGGAGCTGTTTCTTGGCAGTCAAGATTGCAAAAATGTGTGGCTTTGTCAACAACTGAGGCTGAATATATTGCAGTTACTGAAGCAGGTAAAGAGATGATATGGATGAGAAAGTTTCTTGAGGAGCTCAACGTGAAGCAAGGTGAGTACGTCATTTATTGTGATAGTCAGAGTGCTCTTGAGCTAAGTAAGAATTCTACTTTCCATTCTCGTACTAAACACATTGATGTGAGGTATCATTGGATACGTGAAGCAGTTGACGAGAAGTTAATGCAGTTGGAAAAGATTCACACCGATAAAAATATTGCTGATATGTTGACCAAGGTTGTTACTAAGCAGAAGCTTGAGTTTTGTGCCGAGCAGGCCGGGATGGATTCCAAGTGACTGGAGTCTTGTGGTGTACCTCCCTCATGGGCTGGAGGGGGAGATTGTTGGGCTTAAATATAAGTTCCAGCCCATTTTAAATTGATAATAATACATGGAGGACTTTGGTGCAATTTCTAAAAAGTAAATCCTAGTCTAATTAAAAGCAAAAGGGAAATGATCATTGCAATATACAATTCAAAATGAGAGAGGCTGAGTGCTGGGTCTTCAATTTCTTCAACGCACGAACAGAGGCTTTTTCTCTTACGCAGAGACCAAAAATATTACGCACAGGGGACTGCAATGGAGCTGTAAATTTCCTCATTTTTGGTCTGAAATTTCAACACAAATGCATACAACATTTGGAGAATAAAAGGTGCTATTTTCTTGTTATATTTTGGAGAAGAAAGTGTTGATTATTGTGTATTCTTCTTCTTCAAGATTTGGGTTTCTCTAAGTATTATCTTAGAATGGTTTAGGTGCCATTTAATCTTCATTATTGTTGTTGTTGTTGGGGTTCCATCTATTGTATTAGATGATGTATGTTTTGGGTGCCAAGATTAATTCTTGAAGGCGTGTATTGGTTACTTCTAGATTTAGGGCAAAAATCTAGGAAGGAAATATTGTATTACTATTATTTGGTAATAGTGGAATTGTCGGTTTGCCCCGTCGATTTTCCCTTCTCATTGGAGGGTTTTACGACGTTAAATAATTATTGGTGTTATCGCTTTGGTATTTATAATTTCGATATTCTATTGTTTGGATTGGCTTGATTGAGTTGTTGATTTCCTATTTTAATTACACGGTGTTTGAGGGGAAATATTTAGCGTTTGCTACTTGTGTTGGCAATTCCGTTTGTGGTCCGAATTTTTTTTCCCCAACAGCTTCGAAGATAAATAGTAGTTTATGGGAAGATGAACGATGTCATTCGATCAGAGATTCAGAATAATAAATTTTCGAGTAAAATAAAAATTTTCTTCAGTTAATATTTTAAGGCTTGTACCATCATGTTTGGGAGAGCTAATAAGGAGCTTTTAATTACTCCCAAATAATCATTGTCACATTTGCAGGCCAAATAGTTAGTGGAAAATGTAAAATTAACTAAAAAAGTTTGATAATCTTGATGATTCAAAGGAAACTGGCAATGTTGATTGCTTGAATGTCATCCGTGTAATCTCCAAAACTGTTCTTTCTATTGGAAACAGTCTTTTGATGTGTGTTTCTAAAACTTATTCTACAATTATCCATTTCATATGTCCACATTCTCATTTCATAGGAGCGATTTTTATGATACAAACGCTGGTTTGTATCATTTTTGTATATTGAACCAAAATATAATTCTTGAAACAACTTGTTGATCAACTGCATTACTCCTTATTATTGTTCTATGCGGAAAATCACGAACTAAGTCATGAATTATTGAATTCCAAGGCCTTCCAATATGTTCCATGCACTATGAAACTTGAAACTAAGCTTATAAAGTACCCCCAAATGGCACCACTACAAGAAACTGGCGTAACAGCGACGAAATTTAGCGATGACAGAAAAAGTAGTCGCTAATACCCACCATATTGAGACGACAAACGCCGTCGCTGTCGCTGTTGAGTGATTTTCTTGTAGTTCACACTCTGACAGAAGAATTTAGGCTGATTTTGTCCAACTGCTAAGTTCTTTGATTCATGTGGATTTGTTCTAAAAAATGTATATAGTTACTACTACTTTGAATTTGTTGACTAGTATCAATATATTTTGGTGCAAATGTCTTTTAAACCTGTTAAAATTTGACCTCTGTGATCTTTTGTATTGCGAGTATATTTCTAATGATATTAACATTGAAGGTAAGGCTGCCATCTTATTCCTTGAAACTTTGCTTTTCGAATACAAGTATACAACATGATACTCCTTTTTAAGGAATTCTGTAGTCATGAAAGTCGAGAATTCCAGATTCAAAAAGGGATCTTTTGGCTGGTTGAAATAAAGTGTGGATATTTGGTCCAGAACTCTCATTGACATTGACTCATTAAATTTTTATTGGGTGTGCCGTTTGGGTTTGGGATTGTGTCCGCGGTAACTGGATCGAATACGAAAATAATTCCATACTTGTAGACTGTAGTCAGATGAAGTTGTTGGGTTCTGTGGTACTCTATCTGATTCAGCTAAAGTTGATGCTATTGGTATTGCTTTCCTGTAGAAGACAAGTTCCTCAATTTTTGTTTTCATGAATTTAGAATTGGGAAGCGAATTTTCGTGCATATATTTGAGCACGTTGAATGAAGAGGTTTAGTAGATGTACGATTAGATGAGTTTGGAAATATTAATTTACTTACAAGTTCAGAATTTTCAATTAAGGTATGTGCAAAATACTGGATCATTTTCTCAGCAGTCTCAACCATTACTGAATATTGAGAGCTCAACTTGAATATTGTAATTGCACATCTTATATTCTATGGAAATAAAAATAACCAACAACATAGAAATCATTCCTTTTAATTACTTCTCATGTCTGTGATACCATTGAACTTGTCTTGGCTCGGAAGAGAAAACTTCAATGGTGTTAGAACAAGATAGGGTGTCAATGTTTTATTTCATTCAATTTATCCGTACTACCGGCAACCTCTAGTGTCATGTATGTAGTAGTATAAGAGGAAAAGTTGAACAGGAGAAGTCCAAAATTTCAAAGTGAACATAATTTATATAAGTCAGACTTTGGCATGGTAATGTATATATGTAACAAGTTACCAGCAACCTTTAATGACATGTATTAGTTTTAAGATGAAGTTATTAATATAAGATGAGAAGCTGAAAGTAGTACTTGTAGGAGAAATTCCCTTGCACAAACACAAAGTAACAAGTTATTCTCAATAAGTGACAAGTAATTGAAATGATAAAGTAACAATAAACAAGAAAAAGAGAAAACTCCTTAAGTCTTGATAATGTCACGATCGTGTGACTGGAACCGAGGGCTCAGAAATTGCCCCAATAACCACAATCGGCAACACCACACGAAACAGGTAAGATCACACTCCGAGGCAACCCACAACCCACAAGTTTTCACCAAGAAACCGTACCAAAACAGAGGCCTGAACACGGACGCACCGAGGTGCGGTGAAGAAAGCCGTCACGCACGAAGGAGAGCGGCGGAAGCAGCCCACCACGAAGGGGCAGCGAGACTAGAGGCCAAGGAAGGAGCAGGGTCGCAGGTTACCAAGTTCACAGAGAAGGGAGAGCCAAAGCACGCCGTAGTCACGAAGAAAGGAGCGAGAGAGAGAGAGGCTTCGGTTTTTGAGAGTGTGTCTCGTGAGTTATGAGAGTGAGGGAGTAGATATATAGGATAGGTAGGTTTAGGTCTAGGTTTTAATTAGGGAATGGGTCGGGAGCCTAATTAAAACCCGGGCCGCCAATCGGATCCACCTATCGAGCAACAGGGCCAATGACCCAATTAACACCTCAAGATAGGGTGGTAAAGTTCCTAACCTGTTCACTCTTGGGTTACGCATATTGTGGTTTAATTGGGGCATACAATACCTCGATCATGGGCCGAAGGCCTACGAAGCAAAAAAAAGCCGACCCGATGTTTCATCATCGCCCCCGAGGTTTGTTTGGGACCAAAATCCCAACAAACCTCCACCTTGGTACCGAACAAACCTGCAAAAACAAAACAACACATGTTTAGTAGTTGCAAGATTAAAGTCCAAAACTAATCGGACCTTTTCATACCTGTACCGATATTTAGAAGCAGTAGACAACTTCTAAATTTTACCAAAGTGAGCACCTTTGTGCCCATATCTGTAGGGTTATAATCTGTATGCACTTTCTCAAGTTTAATTTCATCTTGAGAAACAATATTCCTAATAAAGTGTAATCTAACATCAATGTGTTTAGTACGTTCATGAAAAACAGGATTCTTACATAAATGAATGGCTGATTGACTATCAGAATATACTGTTACACTTTCATTTAAGGCTCCTAGTTCCTTAAGTAATCCTTTAAACCACAAAGCTTCTTTAAAGGTTTCGGTAACAGCAATATATTCAGACTCAGTAGTAGAGAGAGCAACAATATGTTGGAACTGAGACTTCCAACTAACACATGAGTCACACAAAGTAAACACATAAGAGGAAGTAGATTTCCTATTATCTCTATCTCCACCATAATCAGCATCGGTAAAATCCTTCAATTTCACATTATTAGATTTGCACTTATAGATTAAACCCACATTATAAGTGTCACTAAGATACCTGAGTAGCCACTTCAAGGCTTCCCAATGAGTGGGGCCAGGATTAGACATGTACCTGCTCAAAGTACTAACAGCAAAAGCCAAATCTGGCCGAGTACAAACCATCAGATACATCACAGAACCAATCACATTAGAATAGGGTATATTACTCATATAAGCTATTTCTTCCTCATTTGCAGGTGATTGATCTTTTGTTAAAACAAAATGATTTCCAAGAGGTACAGAAGCAGGTTTACAATTTATCATACCAAACTTCTTTAACACCTTTTGCACATAGGGAGTTTGATGCAAGAATAAACAGGAATTAGACCTATTTCTTTCAATTTCCATACCCAAAATACGTTTAGCATGGCCTAGGTCCTTCATATCAAATTCCTTGTTTAACTCAATTTTAATCTTGTCTACTAAAGTCATGTTAGAACCAATTAATAACATGTCATCCACATAAAGTAACAAATACACACACTCATCAGTGCTGTGATGCATATAGTATAGACAATGATCAAACTCACTCCTCTTGAAACCAATAGAAAGCACATAAGAATCAAATTTCTTGTACCACTGTCTAGGTGACTGTTTTAAACCATATAATGATTTATTAAGAAAACACACATGATCAGGTTTTTCTTTATCTTCAAAACCTTTGGGTTGAAACATAAAAATTTTCTCTTCAAGATTTCCATGTAAAAAAGCAGTTTTCACATCAAGTTGTTCAAGTTCCCAGTCATAAAACGCAACAAAAGCAAGCATGACTCTAATGGTGGTATACTTAACAACGGGCGAGAAAATTTCATTATAGTCTACCCCTTCCTTTTGTGTGTACCCCTTGGCAACTAGCCTAGCCTTGTATCTCACAGGCTCATTCTCAGTGGTACCCTCCTTCACCTTGTAGACCCATTTGCAGCCTACAATTGATTTATCTCTTGGTCTATCCACTAAAACCCAAGTTTGATTCTTATGGAGCGATTCCATCTCCTCTTTCATGGAACTAACCCAAAATTTACTATTTTCACTTCTCATAGCCTCCTCGTAAGTATTGGGCTCTTTCTCAGCTAGGTCTTGGTAACTAGCATAGGCTATGACGTAGTCGGACATTCTTTGGGGTTCTCTATGTGGTCTTCTTTCCCTATCTCTAGCTAACTGATAGCCATCCAAAGGGTTATGGTCAACAGGATGATCTATAGGGTCATCTTCTTCTACATTCTCGTGATCTTGTTGGGGGTTACTCTCCACCTCACTCAGGGTAATGGGGATAGGGATTCTAACACTCTCCACCTCAGGTGAGGGTTTATCTCCACCTATCTCTAGCTGTTCTTCGTTTCCTAGACAAGGCATCTCAGATTCATTAAAGGTGACATCTCTGCTGATGATTATTCTCACGCCCTTTTGACTTCTGTCCCACAACCTATACCCTTTAACACCTTCGGGATATCCTAGAAAGACACACTTTCTAGCTCTAGGTTCTAACTTTCCCTCACTTTGATGAGAAAACGCAGTACAACCAAAAGTTCTAAGCATAGAATAATCAGCACATTTACCATACCATTTTTCATATGGTGTATCACCATTCAAGGCAGCGGAAGGAGTAATATTAATCAGATAGCATGCAGTCATAACAGCTTCACCCCAAAAAGATTTAGGCACACCAGAGCTTAACATCATACATCTAACCTTATCAAGTAATGTACGATTCATCCTTTCAGCAACCCCATTTTGCTGGGGAGTGTAAGGCACAGTTCTATGTCTAGTAATACCATTATCTTTACACATATTATCAAAGTCAGAATTGCAGAATTCAAGACCATTATCAGTTCTCAAATATTTTATATTTCTACCTGTCTGATTCTTCACCTGTAATTTCCAAGTTTTAAACTTTTCAAAAGTTTCAGATTTATCTTTCAACAAATAAATCCACACACGTCTGGAGAAATCATCAATAATAGACACGAAATATTTGTTTCCACCAAAAGTGGGATTACTCCCAGGGCCCCATAAATCAGAATGAATGTATTCAAGCATTCTAGTTGTCCGGTGTGTGCTGGATGCAAAAGACATCCTGTGATGTTTCCCAAGCACACAATGATCACAAAATGGCATGTCAGACACCTTATCCTTTCCAAACACACCCTTATCATTCAAAAATTTTAGACCTTTAACACTTACATGTGCAAGTCTATTGTGCCATTTTTGTGTGTGGTCGGTGTCAATGGATGCAATAGTATGGTTTTTACCACTTACTACTTCAGCATGAGTTGTGTAAATGCCATTTTTCTTAATGGCCTTAAAGGCCCTAAGTGCACCTTTAAACATTTTAATCATCCCGTCACCAAGCCTCCCAGTGAAACCTGCATTTTCTAACTCTCCCATCGATATCAAATTTCTACCCATATGTGGAATGTACCTAACATTCTTCAATGTATGCACAAAACCATTTTCAAATTGGACAATAACATCACCAACACCTGTAATGTTATATGCGACTCCACACCATGCAACAACATGACCATGATCAGACTCATGCAAATGATCAAACCAATGCTTATGAGAAGTGACATGAAATGATGCACCAGAGTCAAGAATCCATTCATCAGTATGGGAGTTCATAGACAGGTTAATTTCACTAGGCTTGTGATCTAAGAGGACGTAAACCTCACCAGGTTCATTATGTTTTGGTGCCACAATATTCGCCTCCCCTTGTTCACTTCCCTTAAATTTATTTTTCTCCTTATAGCAATCACTAATAAAATGTCCTAACTGACCACAACCATAGCATTTTCTACCTGCAGCTTTCCCTCGTGATTTGGATCTACTTCTACCCTTTTTCTTGCTACCACTACTTTGTCCGCTCCCACTATTTCCACCACCCTTTGTTTGAGTCCTACCTCTCATAAAGTGGACCTCCCCTTGCTTTCTCCCGCCTTTCTCAGCTCTAATCTCCCTATCCTTACTCTTAAGTGAATCAATGACTACCTCCGGGGTAAGGGTCTCCCTCCCATACTTGATAGCATTCTTAACATCCTTATATATGTCAGGAATGGCATTCAATAAAATTATGGCCTTGTATTCTTCAGGCACTTTATCACCACAACTTGTGATATCTTGAACAAGTTTATTGAAAATATCAAGATTGTCATCTAATTCCTTTGAAGGGTCGATTTTGAAACTGAAAAAACTTTCAAGAAGAAAAAGTTTGTTCGGGGTGGATTGTGTTAAGTAAAGTTCTTGTAACTTTTTCCAAAGAGCTTCAGTAGTATCGTGTTTACCAACTTTTCGTAAAACACTATCAGATAAGTGCAAGATAATAGAAGTATAAGCAAGTTCATCAAATTCCTTTTTCTGTTCTTCAGTCACGGTAGCAGGAAAAGAATTATCAATAGCTTTAGAAACTTTTTGCTGAACTAAAATACCTTTCATTTTCTGTTGCCAAATAGAAAAATCACCCTTTCCATTAAAGACACTCAAGTCAAAATGATGTGTAGACATATTTCAAGCAACACACCACAATGGAATAATATGCAGCTCAAAGAGAATTTCACACAGAAACCTAAAGGGCCGCAATATATACGCCGTTCTAAACTCTCAGGATTCCGTGAGACTCAAAAGGTCTCAGGTCAAGAGAATCTTCGACATGGGTAAGGTCAAGGGAAACAATTCTAATATCAAGAGCAACACGTGATAGACAATCACCAAGATGTATCAAGAACAAGTATGAAATCAGCAATATCCCAAATCACAGGTAATAACAATTAAATCCTATAACTAGCAACAGGCAACCGCAAGCCTAATGGTCACCCCACACGATGACCTGTTATTACAGAAATTTAAAAGTGATCAGCCAATTTACCAGAGCGGACTTCTCTGTGTCCGTAATAAGGAGTGATGCGAAAATTATTTATTTATTTTAGCGAAGTTTGCAATCAGCTATCCCTGGATGTAAGCAGAATCAGCACTAAGCAAATATTGACCTACACAGTGATTGCAAAACAGAAACACAGAAAATAATTAATCAAAGAATTTTCAGATAACACTAAGTAAATGAAAATTTCAATGACACAAAATAATTTCTGCAATAAATCAGTGAAACAGAGGTGAATAAAAAAAAGATTATCAAATTTCAGCAGAATGTCACGAATCAGCCGATCAGTAAGACACACAGACACGGCTCTGATACCAGTTTGTAGGAGAAATTCCCTTGCACAAACACAAAGTAACAAGTTATTCTCAATAAGTGACAAGTAATTGAAATGATAAAGTAACAATAAACAAGAAAAAGAGAAAACTCCCTAAGTCTTGATAATGTCACGATCGTGTGACTGGAACCGAGGGCTCAGAAATTGCCCCAATAACCACAATCGGCAACACCACACGAAACAGGTAAGATCACACTCCGAGGCAACCCACAACCCACAAGTTTTCACCAAGAAACCGTACCAAAACAGAGGCCTGAACACGGACGCACCGAGGTGCGGTGAAGACAGCCGTCACGCACGAAGGAGAGCGGCGGAAGCAGCCCACCACGAAGGGGCAGCGAGACTAGAGGCCAAGGAAGGAGCAGGGTCGCAGGTTACCAAGTTCACAGAGAAGGGAGAGCCAAAGCACGCCGCAGTCACAAAGAAAGGAGCGAGAGAGAGAGGCTTCGGTTTTTGAGAGTGTGTCTCGTGAGTTATGAGAGTGAGGGAGTAGATATATAGGATAGGTAGGTTTAGGTCTAGGTTTTAATTAGGGAATGGGTCGGGAGCCTAATTAAAACCCGGGCCGCCAATCGGATCCACCTATCGAGCAACAGGCCAATGACCCAATTAATACATCAAGATAGGGTGGTAAAGTTCCTAACCTGTTCACTCTTAGGTTACGCATATTGTGGTTTAATTGGGGCATACAATACCTCGATCATGGGCCGAAGGCCTACGAAGCAAAAAAAAGCCGACCCGATGTTTCATCATCGCCCCCGGGGTTTGTTTGGGACCAAAATCCCAACAGTACTTGTACAAGAAAAGTCTTAAATTTCATTTCTATTTATTCTATAAACATAATATTAATAATAGAACTTCATTCCATATTGGTACACAATGTCTAAAAAATAAATGATTATGGAAACGTATGATACACGGACATGTGTATCCGATACGATATGTGTCGGATTTGTTGACACGGAATATTTCAAAAAAAAATTACCGACACAACACGTTGTCGACACCTTAATTAAAATCTTTAAAGTCTTCATTTATAGAGTATATTTAGTTTTATATTTATTATTAATTTTTCTTGTTAAAATCTTCTAAATTTGAGTACCTATTTGTTATTTGGTAATAAATTTGATTTAAAAAATATATGATTTCTCTCATAAAGAAATAATGACGACTATAATAGAGTGTAGGAAGCATGTCGTATTCGACACGTGTTAGATACGAATACGCTATCCTAGTTGAAGTGTCCGTGCTACAGAGATGGAAACAATAATAGAACTTGTAATTATCTAAAAGACGAATTTTAATTCAATCCTCTTTAGAATTTCAAGTGTAAAGGAATTAGATGGTCTTATTATTTCAAAACTTTATTACGAATACATAACAGAACAGCTGCAATTAAAATAAGTTCCTTGATGTTTAGCCCTTGTAAATTGGTTATCTCCCATTGTTGCCAAAGTGAAGCAGGTGGGTGCCCCCTAGCCCGAGGGATACCAGTGTCGTTTCTAAATTATTGAGTTTTTGATGTGGTGATTGCACATAAAATTGAATCAATTTGACAATTTGGAGGCCTCAAGCCATCAAGTGTTTCCATAAGAAGAAAAAGTAGAAGACCCTGTAGCAGGTTTTAGAGGAAAATATCAGAAAATTTTAGTGTAGAATAAATTCTTGTAATGATGAGATAATATTGAGAAATAATCTGTACATGGGCCATTCCTTGTTGCGGTGAATTATCAGAGGTGTGGCCACAGTGGTGTGGTCTGATTATGAATGAAGTGGTGTGGTCCAGCTGTGTGTTGACTTGTTGAATATGAATTGTTTATTGTTAAGTGTAATAGGGGACAATAATTCTTCCTTGTATATATGTGTGCCACAAGTTCAATACTATTTTCAGCCCTTTTTCTTCTTCTTCTTCTTCTTCTGTGCTTATCACTCTAAGCTTCTTCCATCTTCATTATGGTATCAGAGCCTTTCGATCCAGCATCAGACAATGAAAATCAGGAACCAGAAATTGAAAATCAAAATCAAGATCCACAAAGAGAACCCAACAATCCCACTCTTCTGTCAAGTGTCAATCCGCCCACTCCAGCAACTAAATCTTCACTGTCCCACCAGTTAACTATGAATAATCCCTTCAATCATGCCATAGGAATTAAATTAAAAGAGGATAACTTCCTTCTATGGAAGCAGCAGATCACAGCTGCTGTTGGAGGACTGGGGTTGCAAAAGTTCCTTGATGCTGATTCGACACCACGATCTTCATCTATTAATCCCAACGGGATCACAAACCTGGACTCGGCATATGATTCATGGAAACGGCAAGATCAACTTCTGGCCTTCTGGATTCTTGGCAGTGTTTTTGAAGCTTTCTTGCCTGACTTAGTTGGATGCAACTCATCTGCTGAAATATGGTGCAAACTTCTCAACGTTTTTGTATCTTAAACACGGGCTCGTCTTAATCAGTACAAACAAGTACTTCAACACTTGAAGAAACTGAATATGACTGTGAAAGCTTATCTCACAAAAATGAAATCTCTTTCTGATGCTGCTGCCTCTATTGGCCATCCTTTAATAGAAGAAGATCAAGTTTCTCACATCACCAATGGTTTGGGTTCAGACTATGAATCTGTTATTGTTGCCATAACATCCAGGGTTGAGCCCTATACTATGGCAGAAGCTTCCGCATTATTGCTGGCACATGAAAAACGTATTGAAGGATATGTGCTTCTTACTGAAGGATCAACACCATCAGCTAATCTTACATTCAGTAATAGTAACAATCATGCTATGAATGGCTTTCACAAGAACACAGGAACTTCTTTCAACAGTGCTCATCATTCTCACCAGTCTGGTGTTGGACATAGTAACCTAGGATACTGCAGTCGAGGAAGAGGAAGGAGCTCCTTCGATCGAGGTCGGTCGACTACCAAACTTCAGTGTCAACTCTGTGGAAAAATAGGTCATAAAGTTCAAAAATGCTATCATCGATTTTATCCAACCTTTCTTGGTCATCGATCAGATGAAAACTTAGGAAATCAAAGGTTCAATGGGTCTTAGGGAGGAGATAATCAAGGGAATCGTCCACCCTCTGTTAACTATGTCGATGCGAACGCCAACCAGTCCCCTTATGAAGTTGATGATCTTAATGGAAGTAACATTTGGTTCTCTGATTCTGATGCAACAAATGATGTGACTAGTGTGTTGGGAAATCTGAACATTGGCTCGGAGTATCATGGACCTACAAAATTGCACGTTGGCAATGGTGCAGGTATTCCCATTCGACATGTTGGTCATACAATTTTTCATAATGATAACAGGAGTTTTGTTTTGAAAAAATTGTTGCATGTTCCACATATAACCAAAAACCTTATTAGTGTTGCTCAATTTGCTTTGGATAACAATGTGTTTGTTGAATTCCATCCATTCTCTTGCCTTGTCATGGATTCATCCACATGTCGGGTGCTACTGCAGGGAACTCTTAATCAAGGACTCTATCAATTCAATCTCAAAACAAACTTTCAACCAACAAAAGACCAGTACACCTCGACATCAACTACGCTCAACAATCAGCCTTCTCTTCATACAGCTTCTATTTTGTCTACCTGCAAGGAAGCTTTTTTTAACTCTCCTAGTACTAGTCTCTTAGACTTATGGCATCAAAGACTAGGGCACCCTATGCTTAAAACTATTAAATCAGTTCTATCTCATTGTAATATTTCAGTCCCAAGTAATGAAAACTTTACCTTTTGTCATTCTTGTCAACTAGGAAAAGGACACAAACTTCCCTTTCCTAAATCACAAACTACATACACAACACCTTTCAATTTAGTTCACTATGATGTTTGGTGCTCCCCAATTATCTCAACTAATGGGTACAAGTATTATGTATCCTTTATAGATGGTTTCTCGAAATACACTTGGATATTCTTTCTTAAAAGGAAATCTGATGTGCTGGCTGCATTCATTCAATTCCACACTCTAATCACCAATTCAACAAAAAACTAAGGATTCTTAGAACTGACTGGGGAGGTGAATATCGATCTTTGGCTACATTGCTCTCTCAATTAGGAGTTGTTCACGAATTTTCATGTCCACATACTCCTGAACAAAATGGCACTGTCGAGCGCAAATATCATGATATAGTTGATCATGGCTTAACTCTCTTAGCTCAAGCCAACATGCCCAAAACATATTGGGATGATGCCTTTTCCACCACTGTGTATCTCTTCAACAGACTACCTACTAGTTATTTAAAAGGAATCAGCCCTTTTCAAAAGCTTTTCTCCATAAAACCTGACTATAGAACATTGAAAGTTTTTGGTTGCACATGTTTTCCATTTCTTAGACCTTATAATTCTCACAAAATGGAATATAGGTCCACTCCCTGCATATTCTTAGGATACAGTACAAAACACAAAGGATACAAATGCCTTTCCCATGAGGAGAGAATTTACATCTCGAGGCATGTTATCTTTGATGAGACCACATTTCCTTTTTCAAAAGATCCTCACTAGTCCCCAAATGCTATACCACCACAATCAGTTCTTGGTCATCACCTTCCTTCTACAATATTTCCTTCCAATAACACTCATCCTGAATTTCAGGTATTAGACTCACCATCTTCACTTTTGAAGTCTACATCTACGCCCATAACCACTTATCCTTTCAATTGCTCCAACTCTCCTTCCCCATCTGTCCCAGAACCGCACTCTCCTTCATGCTCTCTATCCCCAGCCTCCTCATCTCTTCATGCAACAAATGATCGAAACTTAACTACTGTTGTTCATTCTGATGCAAGGATCTCTAGTGAGGATGTAAATTCCTCTGTGCAAGAATGCTCTCATAATCAACATTCCACGATGACTAGAGCCAAATCTAGAATACACAAACCCAAAGTGATTCATTCTCTTAATGTTGACTGTCGTATTGGGGCTGAATAACAAGATCCAACTTCAACACTATACATCCTAGTGTATGTCAATGACATTGTTCTCACTGGAAATAATGATATCGAAATACAGAGCATTATTTCAATGCTCAACAAGGAATTTGCATTGAAAGACCTTGGTGACCTTAGTTACTTCTTAGGCATTCAAGTGACTAAGCTCGCTAACGGTGGGATGCACCTGTCTCAAGCAACCTATATTCAAAACCTTCTGGAAAAAGCTCAATTATGTGAAGCCAAAATTTTTCCAACACCTATGGTCAGTGGCACTCCATTATCTTCAAGAATTGGGGACCCCTTTAACGATCCTACACTCTATAGAAGCATTGTGGCTACACTACACTATACCTGAGATTACCTTTTCTGTCAACAAGGTATGCCAGTTCATGCAAACACCTCTTAAACCTCATTGGAAGGAAGTCAAGCGGATACTTAGATATCTAAAAGGTACTTTGGACCATGGTCTTACTCTACACAAACCAAACAATCTTCTCCTAGAGGGTTTTTCTGACGCTGATTGGGCTTGTGACCGAGATGATAGAAGGTCCATCTCAGGTTTCTGCATATATCTGGGTGGAAATCTCATTACTTGGAACACCAAGAAGTAACAAACTATATCGAGATCCAGCACCGAGGCCGAATTCCGAAGTCTAGCCAACACTGCAACTGAGATGATATGGATTCAACATTTGTTACAAGAACTTAATGCTCATACCACGAAGACACCTATGATTTGGTGTGACAAACTTGAGTTCAGTTCATCTAGCAGCCAATCCAGTTCTCCATTCAAAGGCTAAACATATTGAACTTGACCTTTATTTTGTTCGTGAAAAATTAGAGGCAAAGCAACTTGCAATCCAGCACATACCTGCTATTGAACAAACAGCTGACATATTCACTAAAGCCCTCTAATTAAAATTCTTTGAGAAATTGAAGAGCAAACTCAACGTGGCCTCTCTAGCCATGGTTGGTTTGAGGGGAATATTGAGAAATAATCTGTACATGGGCCATTCCTTTCTGCAGTGAATTATCAGAGGTGTGGCCACAGTGGTGTGGTCTAACTATGAATGAAGTGGTGTGGTCCAGCTGTGTGTTGACTTGTTGAATATGAATTGTTTATTGTTAAGTGTAATAGGGGACAGTAATTCTTCCTTATATATATGTGTGCGACAAGTTCAATACACGCGATGAGAAAGAAATTATTTTCAACCCTTTTTCTTCTTCTTCTGTGCTTATCACTCTAAGCTTCTTCCATCTTCATTAGATAAAAAAAAAATCTTGGTGATGGCTTCATTATGCCCATCATTTGTAGCAAGCAATAATATATGGAGTGGACTGGGGAAGTGATGTAACGCAAGAGTGAACAAATGAATGGTATAAATTCAAAAGTCGTTGATTCATGTAGAGTGTTCAGAATTAATAATCAAGACTTGTTGGTTCACAAAAGAATGCTGAGAATCTTATCAATACATTTGTTTCTTCTGAAAAATGTTGAATAACTGACGCAAAATTGAGAGAAAATATTCTAAAATCAAACCATGGTTCCACTTTGGCACTTCTTGAGTCTGTTCTGTTAAAAACTACCTAAAAACACCATCTAACTAAAATTGCTTGCTTGGCCCCTCCGCAACCCAAAAATTATAAACTAAAACACAAATTAAGCTCGTGTTTGGTTTAGTATAAAAAATCATAAACCATCAAACGGATGTAGGTTCTCTTGATTCTTTGACTGCATGACCCATCTAGGTTTGAAGAATATTGTCCTCAAATCTAGCTCGGTGTCATCTTGTGTGTTTGCGGAATTGCCTCAATTTATTCAGTAGATCAAATGATCAATTGAATAAATATTATTAGAAAATCCATCATCAAAACCCTGTAGGCTGTAAAAATATAAATAATTTATCTTCAACGTTTGATTCAAGTTTAAGATGTGATCTCTACACTTAGTATCTTATAATATATCTAAACGAGGCCATTTTGCTTGTATTTAGAGTGTTTGAGTCAATAGCTGTTGATTTTTGTTTCTTGTGATATCGATTGTTGTAAACTATAATCTTAACCGGAAACATATAAATTTAAACATGATTTTATTCAGGATCTTGACCATAAAAATTAATTACTGTAAATCATAAAACATACCAGAATCCATAGCAATAATGTTAAAAAGTTATGAGTTCCTGTCACAGCTTTAATTTAATCTCGAAGAAAAATATTGAAATGAAATTCGCCTTCTCTCTCTTAACTTAAGCCTTTAATTGTGTTTCAAAAGATTGAACTACAATGATGGAACTTGAGTTCAGTATATATAGGTAGAGAGGGGCCGAATTTCCTATATTGTCTTTTTAATCTTAAATGTCCATCAAAGTTGTAGTATTAATAGGAAATACTTTTAAATTAAACCAGATTTCTATTAATTCAGCAGTTTACCTAATCAAACAAGGATATGTAATATGGATCACATAATGAGAAGATATATTAATTTCTAACAGTCTTCCACTTGGTCCATATGACAATCCTATTTATGGTTTTATATAGGAATCATAAGGCGAACAAAAATTGTTGAATTAATATACTTAAATGATTTATCGTAATTACCTTAGTTAATTGAATCACTTATAAGAGTCATAGCGGTTCTATGTTAATTAAAAAACATGGTTCCTTCCTTCCATGTACTGCTTATCAATAATCCAATTAACAAAGTGTATCGCAAAGCAATCATAATGGTCCCCGTAATGTCTTAATTAAAAGACTATTATTATTATTATTATTATTATTATTATTATTATTATTATTATTATTATTATTATTATTATTATCCATTTACATAATGTATACAAAATGGAAATATAAAAATCCAGATTTCTCAATAATGAAATTTCAAAATAATGTCAAATAAGGACATGGAGCAATCCACACAAGAGAAAAGAAACTCTTCGTTACAATCAAGACCTATTGCATCAGCATGCTGCTTAACTGTCTTGGGTGGTAACCCTTCAGTTAGTGGATCTATGCAACCAATCACCTCAAGGTGATCAGTATGGTTAAACGTGTGCATATATTTCTTTGTTCCCTATAAGTATCTCAACCCTTTCTTAGCAGCTTTCCAATGATCAATCCCCTGAATTGCTTTGATAACGGCCTAACATACATACTGCAAAGTTAATGTCTGGCCTGATGCAAACCTGTGCATACATTAAGCTTCCTATAAGAGAAGCATATGGAATTTTTTTTTTCGTTCACGTTCCAATTCAGTTTGAGGACACTGGGTTAGGCTGAACTTATCCCCCTTCTAAATTGGAACAACATTAGGATCGCAAGACGCCATATAAAATATTTCCAAAACTTTTGTGATATAGGCATTGTGAGACATTCCCAAAAATCTAAGTGATCTATCACGAAATATTTCTATTCCAATCACGAATGATGCCTCTCCCAAATCTTTCATTTCAAAGTTTTAGGAAAGAAAATCCTTAGTTTCCCGTAATAAACCAAGGTTACAGTTGGAAATTAATATGTCATCAACATTTAGAACCAAAAATGCAAACTTACTCCCACTGATCTTTAGGTATATACGTTGATCAACAATGTTTTCAGTAAACCCAAAAGAACTAATGGTATTGTGAAACTTAATATACCATTGTCGTGAAGCTTGCTTTAGTCTATATATTGACTTCTTTAACAAACAGACCATGTTTTCCTTTCCATCTGTAATGAAGCCTTCTAGTAGTGCCAAGTAGACTTCTTCTTCCAAACTCCCATTAAGAAAAGCTGTTTTCACATCTATTTGATATAGCTCTAAATCAAAATGAGCAACAAACGTCATAATGATTCGTAATGAATCCTTTTTAGAAACTGGAGAGAAGGTTTCATTGAAATCGATGCCTTCTTCCCGATTAACCCTTTGGTTACAAGTCTGGTTTTATATCGTTCAATATTACCATGAGAGTGACATTTGGTTTTAAAAATCCATTTACAGCCAACTTTCTTGTACCCTTCCGGTAATTCAACCAAATCCCAGAGTTTATTAGCAGCCATAGATTTCATCTCCTCAAACATGGCATCGATCCATTTTTCAGGTTCTTCATATTTAATGGCTTGTGTGTACGTAACCGGATCTTTTCTCATCCCTATGTTAAATTCAGATTCTTGTAAGTACAACATGTAAACATCCGAAATAGCTGATTTCTTGAGTCTTTGGGACCTCCTTAATACTACTTTTGGTGATGCATTTTACATTTGTTTCAATGACGACAGTCTAATTATGGAGTTCGAGATTATTGATATTTTGTCCTACATTGTTGATTGGATCAACAACAACATCAGGCAGAACTATGTCATGCGAAATTAGTGATAAGGGAATTGGTACTCGAATTTCTTGAATAATCACTTCTTTAACTTTATCACTCCCACTGACTTCGCTATTCTCGATGTGTAGTGCCCCGAGTTCTAAATACCCGGTTCACCACGTCATCGTCTGGTCTAACCTTTAAAATAATATTTTAGCTGAAGAAATAGCTGAAAATTCATTTTTTTTGCAACATTAAATAAACTCTAATGGTCGATAAAATTTGAAAATATTTATGAAAGAATACAAAATAATAAATCGAACCATTAATATTACAAAACATTTGACAATGTCATAAATTCTCAAATAATTGAAAATCTCAAAAATATCCAACGTTTGGAAACACAGATCATCAAAATAAGATTTTCAATTATTTAATGACTATTGCCACAATTGACCATCACTTGCCACCCTCTCCGAAATCTGCAAATATTGTTAAAATAGGAATGAACATTTCATAGAAATACTCAGTAGACTCATCGTCAATTAATTAATCTATATTATAATTGAACACATAAACGCAGGCTCTTTAGAAATCATAGGGTGTGGGTAGTTTCTTCTCGTGCATTAAAGCACATGGCTTCTCTTTGAAAAATCATAGGCTCTTTAAAATCATCGGGTGTGGGTAGTCTCGTCTGGTGCACTTGAGGCACATAAGTTATGCATAACATTATCATTTACCTTGCAAGATATTCTCTTCTTTCTCATGCATAAAAGCATATAAGTTATGACAAGCATAACAACATAAATATTTCATAAGAAATATATTCTCGTCTCATTTCGTGAAATAAATTGCACATAAGTCACATAACATACACATTTACATGCAATCATAATTTAAATCAATTAATAGGGGCGAGTCTAACTTAAACTCAACGAGTGCAAAATCGAGCGGGAAATGATTTTGATCTTCTAAATCTCAGCACGCCTCGTCTAGCCAAATAGAAAAATAAGTTAAATTAGTCTTTTGAAATTTATAGTTTAAAAATGATAAATTAAAATTTAGGGACTGAAATTGTTGATTTGAATGTTGGGGGACTAAAATAAATACTTTTAAAATTGGGGACTAAAATGGAATTTTGAAAACTTGGGTTGAAGCTCAAAACAGATATTAAACTGTAGGGTTTGAAATAATTGATTTTAAAATGAAGAGACTGTTTAAAACTATTTAAAAACTAAAGGGACTTGAATGATTAGATTTAAAACCTAAAAGACTGAATTAAATAACTTTAAAACTGGGGGACTAAAAGTAAATTTTCAAAATCAACAAATAAAAAAAACAAATCATCTCCCTCTCCTCATTTTCGTGAGGCAGAGAAGGGGAGAGAGGTGTGAGCGAGAAGAGGAGCCCGGTGGGGGCATTGTCGGCGCCAACTGCCGGCGATTCAATGGGCGGTATCACCGCCGCCGTGTGGCGGTGACAAGGAGGAAGAGATGGTAGAAAAAGGGCAAAGTCTGGTGCTGATTGATGGTGATTGTCTAGTTGATGGAAGTTGGTGGAAGTAGGTTATATTAGGATTTGTATCTTGTTGAACAAGAAAAATCTGAAAGTAAGGCACGTGAATTCAACTGAGTCGGAAAATGAATCTGATAAAATGAGCTTAACGCAATTTAGAATTTAAAACGATTTTGAAAAAAAATAAAATAATAAATAAATAAAATAATATAATTTTAGAAACTCAGAATTTATTTAAAATTGAATTGGACTCGATTTTATATCTTGACTTGAAATACTCGACTCGGCTAGACGAACACGTCATAACTTTAAATTAAAATGGGTGAGATCGCAACGGCTATTTTTTTTTTTATAATTTAAAATAATTGTTTAATACGTGAAAATTCCTTGGTCGCTAAACAATAAATTTTGCATTACCGGTTTCTACAATTCTCATACTATGATTAGGACAGTAAAACCTATACCCTTTTGATTTTTCTGGATATCCAATAAAATAACCTCTAATGATTTTTGGATCCAATTTCTTTTCATGTGGATTATAAATGCGTGCCTCCACTGGGCAGCCCCATACATGCAAATGTCTTAAACTTGGTTTCCATCATTTCCACATTTCGAAATGTGTCTTAGGAACAGCTTTGCTGGGAACCCGATTTAATATATACACAGCGGTTTTAAGGGCATGCATCCACAATGATATGGGTAAATTAGCATTACTCAACTTACTCCTAACAATTTCCATAAGTGTGCAATTACATCTTTCAGCTACACCATTCTGCCAAGAAGAACCCGGCATTGTGTATTGAGTACAAATTCCTAACTTTTCTAAGAGTTTAGGAAAAGGATCAGGACGTTGTCCGAATTCATCATATTTTCCATAATATTCACCAATCCTATCACATCAAATAATTTTCACCTTTTTACCTAATTGTCTCTCAACTTCACTAATGTAAATTTCTACAGCATTTACAGATTGAGTTTTGTCATGTAAAAAGTAAATGTAGCAATAACGTAAAAAGTTGTCAGTAAAAGTATAAAATATTTTTCTCCACCAATTGGTGGAGCATCAAAAGGTCCACAAATGTCTGTATGTATTATCTCAAGTAGATCGTTACTTCTTGTGGTTCCTTTCTTGGTATGTTTTCTTTGTTTACCCTTAATACAATCCACACAGTACCAAAATCAGTAAAATCAAGATTTGTGAGAATCTCATATATTTTTTTTTTTACTAATAAATTGATTTTTTTCCCTGGATATATGACCCAACCTTTTATGCCACAAGAAAGAAGAACTTTCATTCGTCATATTACGTTTCAAACCAACATTCAGATGCAAGGTAACAAGAAGAGATTCAGAAAAGGAAGAATCAAGATTAATTTGATATAAGTCATTGACCAAAATTTTCGAACCAACAAAATCATTATTCTTGAATAAAATAAAACAACCACAACCTATTTTAAAGGATAAACCTTCCTTATCAAGTTTCGACAAGTAGATTAGATTACGAGAAACAGAAGGAACATAAAGAGTTTGATCCAAATATAAGAAAAAGCCAGAGTCTAATACTAAACGAAATGTGCCAATAACTTGAACTGGGGCTTTGACTCTATTTCTCATGTAAATGTAGTCTTCATTTGGATTTGTGGTCTGAGTTGTAAGGAATCCTTGCATCGAGTTTGAAACATGAACATTAAAACCAAAATCAATCAACTAAGTATTAGAAGATGCTTCAACAAAATTTGATTCGAAACATACAAAAGCCAAAGGCTTTCCCTCCTTTTCAAATCAAACTTTGCGTTTCAAGCAATCTTTTTGAATGTGTCCACACTTTTTACAAAGGGGCACTTGTCATCATTCTTAACTCTCTTCAGTTCGGGTCAATTTGATTCATTTGATTGCCCTTCTTAATGCCCTTCCCAACTCGCTTTCCGAATTTGTTCTTTCCATTATTATGAACCATGTAATTTGCTTGAGCAACATGACCACCCTCCTGCTTAATTCATGCCTCTTCCTGAACCAACTTGTTGGTCAATTCATTCACATTTCACGTATCCTTAATCGTATTACAATGAATTTGAAAAGGACCATACTGTTGAGGCAATGAGTTTATGATAAATTAGACATGGAACGAATCAGCCACTGTCATGCCCAGTTTCCCTAATTTTGCAGCCAGATTAGTCATGTCAAGTACATGTTGTTGCATAGTTTTGGAGCCATCAAAATGGGTTGTGGTGAGTTCAACCATAAGTTTTCCAGCAATTGCTTTATCAACAGTCTTAAAGAGTTCAATTATGGTAGATAAGTATTCCTTAGCTATCTCGGTTTATTTGATGGAAGGTTTAATGTCGGAAGTAGTGGTTATGCGCATGAATTTCAAGCACAGTTTGTTGGCTCTATTCCAAGTATTGAAGGCTTTAACTTCATCTTCTGTGGACGAAGCAGTAAGATCAGTAGGTTTGTCCACAGTAAGAGACAAATCAATATCAAGAACCCCCAAACTAAACTCAACATGCTCCTTCCATTCCGAGTGAAATACTAATAATACTAATAATAAGATTATTAAATTATTTTATTTAAATTTATGTAATTATTTTAATTATTTGTATACTAGATGAAATATTCTAGCGGTTTTTTATATAGAACCACTGAACACTTTTCCCCTCTTAAAACGACGTCCATATATGTCTTTAAACTTTTAAGTCCTTAGGAAGTCTTTAAAAGTCCAACTGAATATAATTCGCTTTAGAAAAATTTCATAAAACTCGATGGAGTGTAATGTTGAAAAGTTACTGATCGATTTTATTAAATGTGTAATTAAAATTAATTGTTGACTTGAATAAAATTTTATCTAGATTTTTTAACAGAACCAAACAGTAAACATGTGTTTATACCTAATAGCTAAAGGTATTAAATGTAGTGGTTCATCAATGTATTATTTCTACTACCCAGTGATCTGGTGCACGTCCATGTGCAAAAAAAATTACCCCCATGGGGTGGGGGGCAGTGCACTGGACGTTGACCATATGATCTCTGATTTCTATTATGCCTAACATATTTCTAAGGCTGTGTAGGGTAATACTATAACAATTGTGAATAAGTTTATTTCTATTTTTGAGATAAAATATGTGGTTAAAAAATATAGATAGAAAATATGAGAGATTAAAAAGTGATTTGAGAAATTGTCTTTTTTATAAATTGATTTTTAAGTAGTAATAATCACGTTAAAGAACAAAGCTAATTTCAACCACATGTTTAATGAGATCCACAAATATTTCACCACACATTTCATCCACATTATCAAAAAAGCCGTGCTTTACGTACGGCCTCATAGCCCAGTTAGGGATGGCAATGGGGCGAGTATCCCCGCTCCGCCGCCTATCTTGCGAGAAGAATCCTAAACCCATACTCGTCCAATGACCCGTTAACTCATAACAGTGATGGATGGGGCATCCCATACCCACCCTGCCCTGTTTATTTTTTTTCTTTTAAAAAAAAATATTGAACAACTTTTTTTTCACTCTTTTTATTATTACATATGATGTGATCCGGACCAGGCATCGAAGGGCGAAGTCGAGCCATCGGCAATATGATAGTGATCTACGTGCAAAACGGAGTAAGTTCCGTGTTGGGGTCGAGCCGAGAAGAGGGACGGATCGAGCCGAATCGAGTAAAAGAAATTATTTATGCAGAAAATCCATTACGGCCATAAAAGAAGACCTTCACGGCCGTAACCCCTATATTCACGGCCGTAAATCTTACAATCTCTAAGGGGGGAAGACTTGTAGTGTCCAAGAATTTCCTCTTATTTAATTCCCTTTGTAGGTAGGGTTGTGTAGGTTGTAGGCAAACAGAATAAAATTCAATTCGATTATGTTACTCCAAAACAAAGTCAGATACTAGCTCCTATAATATTTTTTTTTTTTGAAAATTAAACTTATTTTAAAAATCATTGTATATAATAATCACACAGTAAAGAATTAAGAAAAATAACCCCAAGTAATTCAAAAAATATCATGAAGGTTTCTTTACAATCTTTTCATATCATCCTCCCTCAAACTCAATATGATGTAGTGACAGTGAAGTAGAGTTTGAAAAACAAATTGATCAAATCAAATCTTCCTCTTCCAAGGATCAAATGATACTTCAAAATTGCTTGCATGCCAACCCAGCTAAACCAAAAATCTCAAAGTTAGTACCAAAAATACCATAATCTACTATTCCAATCAAATCATTACCAAGAGTTGGCTAAAGCAATATATGTGATTAAAATAAATTGGATGAAAACATTACACGATTTTCTTCCGGCATCAATATATCTAATAAAGTTTCAAAATTAATTCTCGATTTCCTTGAAATCCTACTCTGTCTAAGAAGGTAGTAAAAAGTATGACCAAAATCTAACAGGATTTGAATTATTCAAGAAATCCAAATTCAAATTTAATCAAGAATAATAGACGATGACTTGGATGGACAAAATATGGTACAAAAAAGAAAAAGCTAGACTAGGATATATTCAAGAATTATTCTATTTTAACAAAGCTCTTGACAAAGAGTTGACAAAAGCTCTCACATAACTTTATTAATATAGTAAGGTTCTATTGTTGGGCTTAAATATAAGTTCCAGCCCATTTTAAATTGACAATAATACATGGAGGACTTTGGTGCAATTTCTAAAAAGTAAAGCCTAGTCTAATTAAAAGCAAAAGGGAAATGATCATTGCAATATACAATTCAAAAAGAGAGAGGCTGAGGGCTGGGTCTTCAATTTCTTCAACGCACGAACAGAGGCTTTTTCTCTTACGCAGAGACCAAAAATATTACGCACAGGGGACTGCAATGGAGCTGTAAATTTCCTCATTTTTGGTATGAAATTTCAACACAAATGCATACAACATTTGGAGAATAAAAGGTGCTATTTTCTTGTTATATTTTGGAGAAGAAAGTGTTGATTATTGTGTATTCTTCTTCTTCAAGATTTGAGTTTCTCTAAGTATTATCTTAGAATGGTTTAGGTGCCATTTAATCTCCATTATTGTTGTTGTTGTTGGGGTTCCATCTATTGTATTAGATGATGTATGTTTTGGGTGCCAAGATTAATTCTTGAAGGTGTGTATTGGTTACTTCTAGATTTAGGGCAAAAATCTAGGAAAGAAATATTGTATTCCTATTATTTGATAATAGTGGAATTGTCGGTTTGCCCCGTCGATTTTCCCTTCTCATTGGAGGGTTTTACGACGTTAAATAATTATTGGTGTTATCGCTTTGGTATTTATAATTTCGATATTCTATTGTTTGGATTGGCTTGATTGAGTTGTTGATTTCCTATTTTAATCACACGGAGTTTGAGGGGAAATATTTGGCGGTTGCTACTTGTGTTGGCAATTCCGTTTGTGGTCCGAATAAATTTTTCCCCAACAGTGGTATCAGAGCTTGTGTTGGATTGTGTGGATTAAAATGGATGATCCAGTTGGTTGTGCTATGATTAGACTCACTAATCATAATTGGGTAACTTGGAAGCCTAGGATGGAGGATATCCTTTATTGCAAAGATTTGCATGACCCCGTTGAGGGTGACACGGCTAAACCGAATGATATGTCAGACAGTGATTGGACCAAACAGAATAGAAAGACTATCGGAACTATAAGACAGTGGGTGGATAACAGTGTGTTTCATCATGTTGCACAGGAGACTGACGCACATACATTGTGGTCGAAATTGGAGTCTATGTTTGAGAAAAAGACTGCATCTAGGAAGTCTTTTCTGATTAGAGACTTGGTCAACATGAAATACAAAGATAGCATGGGTGTGACAGAGCACTTGAACAATTTTCAGAATATTGTAAATCAGTTGACTACTATGGGTATGAAATTAGAAGATGAATTGCAGGCTTTGTTACTTTTGAGTTCTTTGCCAGACAGTTGGGAGACATTTGTTGTGACTATCAGTAATTCTGCTCCCGATGGTGTTTTGACTATGGAGTCTGTTAAAGACAGTATGCAGAATGAGGAATCAAGAAGAAAGTCCTCAGGTGTACATGCAGGGTCAAATCATGCACATGCTCTTGTTGTAGAGGACAGGGGGAGAAATAGAAATAGATGGCAGAAAGGTCGCAGCAAGTCAAGAGGTCGGTCGAAATCAAAAGATAAAAAGTCAGCTTGCTATCATTGTGGTAATGTGGGCCACATTAAAAGAAATTGTCGGATTTGGTTGAGAGAGCAAAGGGAAGGTAGCAATCAGAAGAAGGAAGATGAAAAGAACACTACAGCTATTGTTTCTACCAGTGATGAAGTACTTTCTTGTGTAGATGGTCATTGCCTACATGTGGGTGATCCTAGTACTGAGTGGATTGTTGATAGTGGTGCTTCCTACCATGTTTGTTCGAACATGGACTTGTTTGCAAATTACACAGCTGGTGATTTTGGTATTTCAAAGATGGGAAATACTAGCCAATCTAAGATTATTGGGATTGGTGATATTTACTTGCAAACAGAACTTGGCTACTCCTTGATACTGAATGATGTGAGGCATATTGATGATATGCGCCTCAATCTAATTTCAGTTATGGCTCTTGACAGACAGGGTTATTATAGCAGATTCGGTGATTTGAATTGGAAATTGTCAAAGGGCACTTTGATTGTTGCCAAAGGAAAAGCTTGTTGCACGCTTTACAAGACTTATGCAAAAGCTTGTAAAAATGAGGTGAATGTTGTTGAAGATACTTCTCCTGATTTATGGCACAAGAGGCTTGGTCACATGAGTGAAAAAGGTTTGCAGGTTCTGGCTAAGAAGACATCTATTCCCTTAGTCAAAGGTATGTCGTTAAACAAATGTGATCATTGTTTATATGGTAAACAGCACAGAGTTTCTTTTAGTGGTTCATTTAAAAGAAAACATGATATTTTAGAACTTGTGCATTCTGATGTGTGCTCTCCTAGCGATGTAGCTTCTTTGGGTGGAAATAAGTATTTTCTCACATTTGTTGATGATGCTTCTAGGAAGCTTTGGGTTTATATGTTGAAATCTAAAGATCAGGTATTTAAGAGTTTTCAACAGTTTCATGCCATGGTAGAACGAGAAACAGGTAAGCCATTGAAATGTCTCAGAACAGATAATGGTGGAGAATACACTTCACATGAGTTCAGGAATTATTGCTCAAAATTTGGGATTCGACATGAGTTTACAGAAGCAGGTACTCCTCAACATAATGGTGTGGCAGAAAGAATTAACCGTACCATTCTTGACAGAGTCAGATGCATGTTGAAGACAGCCAAGCTACCAAAAATGTTTTGGGGTGAAGCAGTTCAGACTGCTTGCTATTTGATCAATAGATCTCCATCTGTTCCCTTGGACTTTGATATTCCAGAAAGAGTTTGGACAGGAAAAGATGTTTCCTACTCTCATCTGAAGGTGTTTGGGTGCAAAGCTTTTGTACACGTGCCTAAGAAACAGAGATCGAAGCTTGATGACAGAGCTACTCCTTGTATATTTCTCAGCTATGGTGATGAACAGTTTGGGTACAAATTTTGGGATCCAGAGAAAAAGAAGATTGTGAGAAGCAGAGATGTGGTCTTTCATGAAGACCAAACCATTGAAGATTTGGATAAATTGGAGCAGCCTAGAGTGACTGCAGCTGTTCCTGATCTCGCATCTACTAGCACTTCAACATCACAGCCTATTGTTGAAGAGAATTTAGCTCCTATTGATGAGAATGTTGATGACATTGCTCATGATGATATACTAGCCGATGAGAATGCTAATGAGGGGGAGCAAATACCTGAGACAGAAGAAGACGAAGAAGCACCTGTCAGAAGATCTACCAGAGATCACAGGCCATCTACTAGGTATCCTACTTCTGACTATATTTTGCTTACTACTGATGGGGAGCCAGAAAGTTTTTCTGAGGCACAAGATAACAGAGATAAAGTTCAGTGGATGAAAGCAATGACAGAAGAGATGAATTCCTTGAGGAAGAATGATACTTATGACTTGGTGAATCTTCCTAAGGGCAGGAAAGCATTGAGAAATAAATGGGTATATAAAATCAAACGGGAAGTCAATGGTGATTTGATGAAGTACAAAGCTCGTTTGGTTGTTAAAGGCTTTGGGCAGAAATATGGTGTTGATTTTGATGAGATTTTTTCTCCTGTTGTGAAAATGACATCCATCAGAGTTGTTTTGGGGTTAGCAGCCAGTCTAGACCTAGAAATGGAGCAACTTGATGTGAAGACTGCCTTCCTACATGGTGACTTGGAGGAAGAGATTTACATGTTACAACCAGAGGGTTTTGAACAAAAGGGGAAAGAACACCTTGTATGCAAATTGAAGAAAAGTTTGTATGGACTCAAGCAAGCACCAAGACAGTGGTATAAAAAGTTTGATGCTTTTATGGCCAGCCAGGAATACACAAGGACGACTGCAGATTCTTGTGTTTATATCAGATCTTTTCCAGGTGACAAATTTATTATTTTACTGCTTTATGTTGATGATATGCTTATAGTTGGCCAGGATGTGGGGTTGATCAAGAAATTGAAAGAAGCCTTACATAAGTCATTTGATATGAAAGATTTGGGGCCGGCTAAACAGATATTGGGCATGGAGATAATTCGAGACAGAAAATCTAAGAGGTTGTGGTTATCACAAGAAAAATATATTGAACGAGTTCTTGAAAGGTTCAGTATGAAAGGAGCTAAATCAGTTAGCTCACCTCTTGGGGGTCATCTCAAACTTACCAAAAGATCTTGTCCTTCAACGAGTGAAGAGAAGAAGAAGATGGAAGTAGTACCCTATTCTTCAGCAGTTGGTAGTTTGATGTATGCTATGGTATGTACTCGTCCAGATATTGCACATGCAGTTGGTGTGGTAAGCAGATTTCTGTCTAATCCGGGCAAAGATCATTGGGAAGCAGTAAAATGGATTATGCGGTATCTCAGGGGAACTTCTACTTTGTGTTTGGGCTTCGGGGGAGCTCAGCCAGTTTTGACAGCGTATACAGATGCAGATATGGCAGGAGATCTTGACAACAGAAAGTCTACATCTGGGTATTTGTTTACTTTTGCAGGGGGAGCTGTTTCTTGGCAGTCAAGATTGCAAAAATGTGTGGTTTTGTCTACAACTGAGGCTGAGTATATTGCAGTTACTGAAGCAGGTAAAGAGATGATATGGATGAGAAAGTTTCTTGAGGAGCTCAACGTGAAGCAAGGTGAGTACGTCATTTATTGTGATAGTCAGAGTGCTCTTGAGCTAAGTAAGAATTCTACTTTCCATTCTCGTACTAAACACATTGATGTGAGGTATCATTGGATACGTGAAGCAGTTGACGAGAAGTTAATGCAGTTGGAAAAGATTCACACCGATAAGAATATTGCTGATATGTTGACCAAGGTTGTTACTAAGCAGAAGCTTGAGTTTTGTGCCGAGCAGGCCGGGATGGATTCCAAGTGACTGGAGTCTTGTGGTGTACCTCCCTCATGGGCTGGAGGGGGAGATTGTTGGGCTTAAATATAAGTTCCAGCCCATTTTAAATTGACAATAATACATGGAGGACTTTGGTGCAATTTCTAAAAAGTAAAGCCTAGTCTAATTAAAAGCAAAAGGGAAATGATCATTGCAATATACAATTCAAAAAGAGAGAGGCTGAGGGCTGGGTCTTCAATTTCTTCAACGCACGAACAGAGGCTTTTTCTCTTACGCAGAGACCAAAAATATTACGCACAGGGGACTGCAATGGAGCTGTAAATTTCCTCATTTTTGGTATGAAATTTCAACACAAATGCATACAACATTTGGAGAATAAAAGGTGCTATTTTCTTGTTATATTTTTGAGAAGAAAGTGTTGATTATTGTGTATTCTTCTTCTTCAAGATTTGAGTTTCTCTAAGTATTATCTTAGAATGGTTTAGGTGCCATTTAATCTCCATTATTGTTGTTGTTGTTGGGGTTCCATCTATTGTATTAGATGATGTATGTTTTGGGTGCCAAGATTAATTCTTGAAGGTGTGTATTGGTTACTTCTAGATTTAGGGCAAAAATCTAGGAAAGAAATATTGTATTCCTATTATTTGATAATAGTGGAATTGTCGGTTTGCCCCGTCGATTTTCCCTTCTCATTGGAGGGTTTTACGACGTTAAATAATTATTGGTGTTATCGCTTTGGTATTTATAATTTCGATATTCTATTGTTTGGATTGGCTTGATTGAGTTGTTGATTTCCTATTTTAATCACACGGAGTTTGAGGGGAAATATTTGGCGGTTGCTACTTGTGTTGGCAATTCCGTTTGTGGTCCGAATAAATTTTTCCCCAACATCTATATCTAATCAAACAAAGATGATATAGTACCCATAAATGATACACCCAATAAAATTATAACACATCATCTCCTGTTATGGGTCTCACTTCACCCCTTCCCTTTGTTGGGTACATGAACCCGGTACCCTTCATGGGTACTAGATCAAAACGGTATAATCAAATCAAGTAAACTTGGTTGGATGGACATGCGGCATGCACCAGGCGACAACGGTAAATTGAAGAATCTCGTCGTAATTATCATCGCAAATAGGAAATTAAATTCTCTAAAGTCTCAGCAGAAAAACCTAACCTAGCAATCGCCAAACCATAGGAATTAATCACAAAAAGAAAATCTATTTAATTTACTGTAGAATGTAAGACTAATTTTAAAGAATTATTGTCTATATATAGAGCCGACAATCAATCTCCTTCGCCAAATGGTAAGTCTGAAGAAGAGAACATAACCGAAGAGTGAAGAAACTAATTTACATCTTTCAGTAGCCATGTCGAGCTGCAAGAAACACCAACTTAGTGTTCTGCTAGCTCTTTTTTGTACACTAGTGTGTGCAAATGCTACCATATGCATACAGTGGCCACCATTTCTCCTTAAGCAACCATTCTTGGGAATTTTCTGTCCATCTCCACCACCACCTCTACAATCTCCACCTCCACCTCTACAATCTCCACCTCCACCACCACCACCACCGCCACCGCCACCCCCGCCAACTCCACCTCCACCTCCACCTCCACCTCCACCTCCACTTTCTTCTCCTCCTCCTCCTCCTCCTCCTAATTCTCCACCGGCACCTCCGCCACCACCACCTCCACCGAAAACAACTCCACCACCACCTCCTGCACCGAGATCTTGACCACTATATCTACCTAAAACTTTTTGGAAGAGCTTCCAATCTTCTCTATCGCCATATCATTCCAATGAAAGACATTAAAAAGTCCATATTACATTACGACCATTATAGTTTTAATTTTATCTTCAGAGTAAACTGCAAATTAATAAGACTCCTTTAAAAGTTTGCTTTACGAGCTATCTATTGGCTGTAGAAAACCTGGACACATGTAACTTCATATCAGAGCAATAAGTGCACAGAGTTTCAAGCACTAAAGAATGTTGTAATCTATGGATGCATTAAATAATTATGTAGTATTGATGTGTCTATTGAAGTGTTGTTTACAGATTTGAGAAATTTATTTAGCTTCTAACCAATTTTAGTTTAATGTTTTCACGTACATCGTTACAAAAGATGACTAAAATAGCATTATAATAAACCAATTATATGATATGAAAATATAACTAGTATTCGCACTCCTGCGACGGAACAAAAAAAATTATAATTATTAATTAATGAGTAACTAACTAAATATATTCAATAATTAATGAAAATGTGAGAAATATATAACAAAACAATTAAATTCATATATTATGAGTTTACATTCTTGAATGTTACATAATTTGTTCTTGAAATTCATATAAAAATGATCCAACTAATGAATCAATGTATTATAGAATTGATTAAACAATTTGTTAGTACCAATGCACTGATTCTCGTGTAGTTGGAAATGAATGTCAATGTAATGATGCTGATATAATTGATATTTAATGATCTTAAGTCAAAAAAATAAATTTCATATTTTGACCGAAAAAAATAAAATAAAATGATGTCAACAGTTTTGGCTGGAAAACTTGGGCCAACTATCTTGTTATTATATATACTAGTATTCGCACCCGTGCGTTGCACGGAACAAAAAAAATTATAATTATTAATTAATGAATAAGTAACTAAATATATTCAATAATTAATGAAAATGTGAGAAATATATAACAAAAAAAATTAAATTCATATATTATGGGAAAGAATATGAAGAAACAAAAAAGTATTAAATAGCAAAATTCAATGTAAATTAAAAAAACTTCTTTAAAAATAATAATTGTGGTTCATGATTTTTAAACAATTACGATTCATGGGCATACAATACAATTAAAAAGAAATGTATATTATAGGAGAATATATGATTAAAAAGTAAATATTTTTTTTATATCATGTATAGAATACTTCATTAATAAAATATAGTTAAAAACGAATTTTAAAAAATGAGATGTGAATTAATGATTTTCAAACATAATTCAAAGAATGATCACATGAAAAAAATGTTTTCCCAAAGAATGAATAGACATAATCTCTTTATTGAACTTTATTATATCAATCCTTAAAATTTAGGATATTTCAATTAGATTGTACAGAACATCAATCAATACATGAAAATGAATTGCACGTTATTAATTTTATTTATGGAAAACAACAATATTTTATATTTCTTGTGTTAATATTGCTCAACATTACAAATAATATTTTTGTAGATATTTTTAGTAATGTCAAAATATAATAATGATAAAAAAAAAATTCTATTTCACAAAAGGAATTTTTTTTTTTTTTTTTTTTTTTTTTTTTTTTTTTTTTTTTTTACATTCTTGAAAGTTACCTAATTTTTTCTTGAAATCCATATAAAAATGATCCAACTAATGAATCACTGTATTATAGAATTGATTAAACAATTTGTTAGTACCAATGTACTAATTCTCGTGTAGTGGGGAATGAGTGCCAATGTAATGGTGCTGATATAATTGATATTTAATGATCTTAAGTCAAACAAATAAATTCCATATTTTGACCGAAAAAAAATGATGTCAGCAGTTTTGATGGAAAAACTTGGGTCAACTATCTTGTTATTATATATAATTAAGATTAAGATTTGCTTGTGAAAGGCAAAAAACAACCATGTAAATTTATGTTCAACAAATTATGTCACCAATTATATGATATGAAAATATAATCTGCTTGTGAAAGGTAAAAAACTACCAAGTAAATTTATGTTCAACAAATTATGTCTTATACAGAGACGATGTCTTCTTAGATCATTTTGTGACATACCAAAAGGGAAAAATAAATTTATTGTTATAGTTTGGAAAATCCATGCATGTTGTTAGGTGAGTCATAATCTATATACTATATATCTATAAAAACAACTGAGATTGGGTCCAATTTTGATTGAATCTCAATTGTCAAACAAAATCTAAATATACATTTTTGATTTCTTTAGGGCAATTATAATAATTTATGGAAGTTAATATTTGAGGGACTTTTGAAATTAGTGGGCAGTTACTCCCAATCAATGAGTCGGTTTCTCTTATAGCAATTCGAAGCAGATAATGTATGGAAGAAGAACTGGGCAGTTACTCCCAATCAATGAGGGATGAATTCTAATGAAAAAGCTCATATAAACAAGTTTTAATTTACAATTATTATTTAAAAACTAATTAAGTAATGATCCTAGAAACAAACCAGACCAAACTAGAATCGAACGCTTTGGTTCATGTTTGTTTCCATATCTTTATAAAATAAATTAGTTCCATTAGTAGAAAAACCATTGGTTCATGGTTTAGTTTAGTTCTTCTGGAATCAAATTGAACCATGTCTATCCCTACTGTTTGGTAATGTAATTTTTAGAATTTTTTTATTTTTATTTTTTTATTTTTTTGTGAATGCGTGGTTTAAAAATATTTGAAAATTCAAAAATTCTGAACTTAACAAGAATTGATGATTGAGATTAAGTTTAAAAAGTTGAGATTAAAAAACTCACATTACC
Source organism: Ligustrum vulgare (assembly GCA_963555705.1). NCBI lineage: Eukaryota > Viridiplantae > Streptophyta > Magnoliopsida > Lamiales > Oleaceae > Ligustrum > Ligustrum vulgare. The sequence goes on along the minus strand of OY743174.1, from coordinate 42,525,042 downwards.
AAAGAGGCTCTTATTCTTCATAATTTCATCAACAGGCAGCCAATTATTCCATAATCACCATATGAAAATAGATATCTTAGTAGGCAGAATGGGATCCCATATATACCTAAGATAGAATTGTCTGGTAAGCTTGTTTCTAACAAGTTCAACACTGGTTTTGTTGGGGTATTCTCCATTTGAGCAAAGCTTTCAAAAGACCTCACCTCATTTTTGTATGATGGAGGAATTTCCAGGATTTCATTAACTATCTCAATAGGCAAATCGTGCTTAAGCCTTGTCTAATCCTAGCCTTCAGCATTCCCAGCCATTGATCCTTTAGGAAATCAATTCTGCCATCTCCCACTTTCCAAGCAATGTGGAGTTCCGAAGTACCAAGCCACAGTATTAATACGTTTATATAATAGTAGATTTATAAATATAGAACAAGGATTAATTGGAAGCATAGAATTAGATATGAATAATAAAGGAGAAATAGTAAATTTTATTCAAGACATTAAAATAGGAATAAAATCAAAAGAATATCAAATAAAAATAGATGAAGATAATTTATTAATTTGTATAGGATTTATAGGGAGACTAAGTGAAAATATCACTACTAATTATAAATTAGAAAATATTTAGATAATTAATTTATTAGGTTAAAAGGATATTAAAGCCATCCTAATTAACTATGAAATTTTCTTCATAAACAAATGTCATATTAGATTGGAATTTAGGAAACTTTTTAGAACGACCAATATTAGTACCTGGAATAATATTATGTATAAAAATAGTAGTGGAACTTTAAGTATTAGATTTGAATAATATTAAACTTATCAAGTAGATCAGACAAAGCAAAATGAGGATAAAGAAGAATGTAGACATATTGAAATAGAAGAATATTAAAGTGACGAAGAAATTAATATGTTAAGTGAAGATAGTGAAAATGAAGAAATTGAAGATGACGAGAAATAGTTTTGGTATATAGATATGGAATAAACAACCATTTTCCATCAATATGACTCCTTTCTATTACTTATGCTTAATAAAACTTCTATTGTATACAAATGTAATAAGCTGCTTCTCATTGCCTAGAATGCTTCAATTAATTCCCTAACCCACAGAATCAACTATGACTATGAAACATATATATATAGTTTATATGTCATACATCTTTTTTTTTTTTTTTTTTTGGGGGAAATATCTAACTTGAAAATCCAAGTCTGGAATATAATTTTATTACGAAAAAGAAACATTATAAATACGAGGAGGACTAATGTACCTTACCTCCAAGCAAAAATTAATGTCACATGAATTTTTCAATATGTAATAATCTCCCTATCAAAATTAAAATGCAATTTAACAAACACTAAAAATGCATGAATGCTGGAGTTATACTTCATATTACAAAAATCCTAAACTAGGCATATCAAAAACACATAATAGCAGCAGCAGCAGCTATGAACATCTTCAATGGGACAATGTCTACTTTATACACGTGACAAAGACATTGACATTATTTCAAAAAACTTTTTCAATGCAATATTGTTCAATATGCAAATGTGGTAAATTATTATTTGTTTTCTAAGAAAAATGAAAGAGAGAGAAATGGATTGATTAGATATAAATTATTAAATTAATGATAGATAATATCAATGACAATGTCTAGAGTTAGACAATGTATTAGGCAATATTGTATTAGACAATCATGTGTAACATTAATTATGTCAAATAAGCAAAAATAAAAATAAATAAATAGCTAGATATTGTAACTTGTCAATATCTCATTGGAGATGCTCTAATTGATGCACCTGATATTGGCCATCCCCCATCTGTCCAGATTAACCAATCCTCTTTAAGTACCAATAAACTCATTTGACTGAAGCTTATAAAATTCTCTATATATAGCCCATGTTTGCCAAGAAGTCAGCCACCATGTTACCCTAACATGAGAAATCCTTAAATGCAATGTTGTCCTGTCATGCTAAATTAAAATGAATAATGCTACTTTACCAAAATTTTTGCCCTTGTAAATTGGTTAGCTCTTCCAATTGTTGCCAAAGTGAAGCAGGTGCCCCCCCTAGCCCGAGGGATACCAGTGTCGATTCTAAATTATTGAGTTTTAGATACGGCAATTGCACATAAAATTGAATCACTTTGACAATGTGGAGGCCTCAAGCCATCAAGTGTTTCCGTAAGAAGAAAAAGAAGTAGACCATGTAGCAGGTTTTAGTGGTAAATATCAGAAAATTTTAGTGTAAGAAATTCTTTTAATGTAATGCAAGAGTGAACAAATGAATAATATGAATTCAAAAGTCGTTGATTCATGTAGTGTGTTCAGAATTAACAATCAAGACTTGTTGGTTCACAAAGAATGCTAAGAATCTTATCAATAGATTTGTTTCTTCTGAAAAATATTGAATAACTGACGCAAAAATGAGATAAAATATTCTATAATCTAAACAAAAGTTCTGTAGTCTGTTCTGTTAAACACTACCTAAAAACACAATCTAACTAAAATTGCTTGCTTGGCTCCGAAATGCGAAAAATATATAAAACACAAATTAAGATCGTGGTTGGTTTAGTATCAAAAATCATAAACCATCAAACGCATTTAGTTCTCTCGATTCTTTGACTGCATGACCCTTCTAGGTTTGAAAAATATTGTCCTCAAATCTAGCTCGGTGTCATCTTGTGTGTCTGCAGAATTGCATCAATTTATTCAGTAGATCAACTAGGGGTGGACAAAAAAATAGGAACCAAAAAAAAAAAAAAAAGTAGAAACCAATCGGTTCTTTAGAAGAAAAATGAGAAGCAAAATTGAACCGGAATAAAAAAATGTAGAAACGAAAACCAATCGGTTGCTATTTGAAAACCAAAAACAGAACATTCTTAATTTAAAAATTAAGCCACATGACACTTTTGACACTTTTGTGTTACTTTAAATGACAAAGTGCATAAATCAAGCTTACTTAGATGTATTATTATAATTATTGAATTGTTCATATTTGCATTTTACATTAAATTATGTGCACCAATTTTAGAAGGATATTGGATGTCTTGTCTCTCATTCGTACCGGTTCAGTGCATCTTTTTTGTGCAATCTTTACAAATGAAGGCAATGATTATTGTGTTGATATGTATTGAACTAATTTCAGGAAGGATGTGTGGTTTCACATGTATGCGGCTTTTTTGGAGGTGCATTAGTGAATTGTGGTTTGATATTGAAGTCTGAGATAAGAGTTCATTATAATTCATTTTTATTTTCGAAGTATATCTATGTTTAAATGACCTAAACAATTTTATGTTATTGTAAAGGTGTCTATATACTATCATTTTCTAGTTGCTAGTGGGAATATACAGAATATTATAATTGTCCTTAGAACTCGAATATATTCAATTTGAATATTTTCCAGCCTGTATAGTTTAGTTTGGGAAATTTTGACTCAACAATTATTTGTTTTTTGTATACATCTTCATATTTGCTCAAAATTGATTTTTTTAACAAAAAAATTGAATAAAGAACCGAAAAATAACCGAAATCAAATAGAAACCGAAATCGTTCGATTCTTGAGTTTTGAGAACCAAACACGGAACCAAACCAAAATTTTCGGTACCGATTCCTTCAATAATTGAACCGAAAATCAAAACACCCAGCCTTAAAGATCAACTGAATAAATATTAGAAAACCCATCATCTAAACCGTGTAAACATAAAAAATAATTTATCTTCAACGTTTGATTCAAGTTTAAGATGTGATCTCTACACTTATCTAATACATATCAAAGGCCTAATTTCGTTGGAGAAGACTGCTTCAATATGTGATCTCTAAACCGACTTTAGTAACGAAACCTAATTTCCATCGAGAATTATCAATATCAATAGACAAAGTCGGTCAGAAATTTCTTTGGAGAAGACTGCATAGCTAATAGGTTTCCAACGGAATTTTGTATCTTTCGAAAATTTTCAACAAACTCTAGAGTCCGTCGGGAATTTCCTATGGATTTTTCCCGTTGGAAATTTCCTATGGCTTTTAGAGTAAGTTGGAAATTTTCGAAAAATTACCTCTAATTTGAGTTTTAATAGATCTCTATAAATTAATAAGTCCCTGTTTGGTAAACCATAAATTTATGTATAGATTATTTTATTGTTAGAATGTATAGTTGAATACGAGTTTTGAAAAAAAAATAGAAGTTTTCAATCAATAAAATAATCTACACATAAAAAAATCATTACTTTTTAACTATAAATTTTCCAAAAAATTACAATTATAAACCGAATTATTTGAAATAATGGGTTTCAAACGGGGGCTTAATATGTTGGGGACTAAATATACCAAATATTTGTAGGTTAAGAACTAAATACGTCAAACTTTGTAGGTTAGGAACTTAATACGTCAAAACGTTTACATTCCAGGGATATTATTTACGCACAACCTTTTAATTGAGCTTAAATACGCCACAACCTTTTGATAAAGATAGAAATACCATTCTGAATATTTAAGAAATAGGGTCAAATATTGTTTTTAATAGTTGAAATTAATAGAATATGATGGCCATTACTAAAAAAAAAAAAACTTTTCACAAACGGATAATTAGCAACAGATTGTATCCGTTGGTAATTAGCAACGGATAATCTGTTGGTAAAAGTTAAAGACATTCACCTTGTTAATGAGCAACGGATTTTCTGTTAGTAAGTGTGATAACTCTTCACCAATAGATATTCTGTGTCTAATGTATTCGTTTAACAATTACGTCTTTCACCTACATTAAATAGTAACGGAATTCCCATTGTTAAATGTGAAAGCTATTTTTCAATGGATATTCCATGCCTAAATTATTCGTATGGTTTTCAGATACGATCATTGACAATGGAATATCCGTTAATAAATGTTTTAGGTTTTACCAACGGAATATTCGTTAGTAAAAGGTGAAACCTTTACCAACAGAAGTTCCGTTAGTAAAATGCAAAACCTTTACCAACAGAAATTCGTTTGTAAATGGTAAAACATATGAAAAATACTTTTATCAAGGGAATATCCATTTGTAAAAGCTAACTCTTGACAAAAGGATATTCGGTTGGTAAAATGGTTTTTCTTATCAAGTAGAAATACTACATTTACCAACCGAACATCCGTTGGTAGAAGGATAATAATTTATCAATAAAATTTCCGTTGGTAAAATGCAAAATATTTACCAACGACAATTTCGTTGGTAAAATGTAAAACCTAAGAAAAATACTTTCACCAACGGACTATCCGTTGGTAAAATGTAACTCTTATCAATGGATATTCGGTTGGTAATGGAATGTAACTCTTATCAATGGATATTCGGTTGGTAATGGTAGATATTTATCAACAGATATTTGATTGGTAAAATTATTTTTCTTATCAAATAGAAATACTACATTTACCAACTGAACGTTTATTGGTAAAAAGCGAATCATTTTCCAATGAAATTTCGTTGGCAAAATGCAAAACATTTACCAACGACACTTCCGTTGGTAAAAGCTAAAACCTAAGAAAAACACTTTTTGCGAACGAAATATCCGTTGGTAAAAGATAACTCTTTACCAACGGATATTCCATTGGTAAATGTAGATTTTTACCAACATATTTTCGGATGGTAAAAGTATTTTTAATTGTTGTATTAAATAAATATTTTTTATTTAACTAATATATAAAATTTGAAATAAAAATATCAATAATAATACAATTGTTCCATTGGTTGGGTTACATTTTCGCAATTCACAAATCATGGGTTCAAATCACACATGCAACAATCCTCACTTGCATAAAAATAATATAAAATAGTTGATTGGGCGATCGGATTAGTTAGGTTGTTGGGTTGGGTCATAGGGAAAATGTCAAATCGGGTATATTATTTTTAATTTTTTTTAATTAAAATTGGTATTTACCATTGGAAGTTTCGTTGGTAAAAGTTTGCGACATTACCAAAGGAATTTTAGTTGGTAAAAGGGTGCACCATTCCAACTGAATTTTGGTTGGTAAAAGTTACCAACGAAATTTTGGTTGGTAAAAGGGTGCCCCATTACCAACGAAAATTTAGTTGGTAAAAGTTACCAATGGATTTTTGGTTGGTAAAAGGGCACACCATTACCAACGAAATTTTAGATGATAAAAGTTACCAATGGAATTTTCGTTGGTAACTTTCTGGCACCATCAAAATAGCAACGAAGAATCAGTTGAAAAATTTCCATTGGTGAAATCCATTAGGAATACAATTCGCGAGGCTTTAGCAACGGAAAACCCGTGCCTGAAGACTCGATTTTTAGTAGTGGGCAAGGATCATTTTCGCAATATTTGTTGATTCTGAGGGTATAAATATAAAAATCTAAACGTTGGAGACTATTATGACAATAAACCTAAAGGTCACATGAATCATTTGTACTGTTTACCCTAGAGTAAAAGGATGGAATGGTGAAAAGGACGTCGGAAATGGTTTTATTATTTAGCTAGTACTTCGAGCTCAATTTTAAGTGAGACTCGAACTTCCAAATAATGCGACTAAGAAACATTATATTTTATTTGTTGAAAATAATAAGAAAAGAAAATTGGATTTAAACTTGCGCACTTTAAAGGGAGTGGACATTTGGAGTCTAGAGGGCATCCAATTTGGTTTAAAGGGAGTGGACATCTCTGTTTAGTAACACTATTTGATTTATAAACTGATTTATTTATAGTTTTGACGTAAAAACTAATGTGTGGTTAAAAATTGATTTGAAAAATTGTGTAATTTATAGCGTGTGTCTGGGACCGAGTTTTTTTGGAAAATTTAAGTTTTTTACAGTACCGTTGAAGTCAAAGTTTGTAGGTGCAGTTTATATTAAATTGAAATTGAAAGAAATTTGTGGGGCCCGTACTACTTTCTTTAATACTTCAACAGCTTATTTTTTATGGTTGTGGCCCACCATTTTGTTGACTTTCTGGGGCCACCAGTTTTAAATATTGAAAATCGTATGAAGCCAACCACTGCTGAATTCAAATTAATCGTGCAAAACTGATTTTTTTCCAAAAACCCTGTCTTAGACACATGCATAAACTGATTTATAAAACAAAAAGTAGGTTCCCAAACGAAGGCTTAGATACATTTGGTTCAAATCACCAACAATGCTACATGAACAACAGATTTGAACAACAAGGTGGACAATACACTCATATGGGGTGGGGTGGGGTGGGGTCCACATGTATGGACCATACCTCATGTGAGTGTGTTGTCCACTAAGTTGTTCAAATGTGTTGTTCATTTAGCATTTTTCTCAAATCACATGCATGTCATTGTTGTCGTTAGTTCAAACGGCATGACATATGCTTGGATTCTAGTGCGATCATGTTTGGGTCAAGTGTAGGTACACGCATGTCCTTTTCATGCTTATAATGACGAGGAACAAAGTGCAAAATGAAATGTTGAAAAGTTTCGAACCTAGGTTTGTTTGCGAACGGAGGAATCTTGACCCAAACTTCAAGACGCGAGGATCGACGATGCCGAAGAAAGAACCAAGATTTATGAAATGCCATAAGGACTTGTCTAGTTTCCTTGATAAGTTTCTGATTTTTTGAATGCCACAAAGATTGTCAATCTTTGATAAGTTCGGGTTGAACGATAAGATGATCAATCTTGATAAGTTCTAAGAAAATAAAAGGAATCCACCTTTTAAAAGAGTAAAAACTCAAAACTGTATATTATCAATCAAAGTCAAACTATTAAATTGAATAAAATAACATATAAATAAGCAAAATGGAATTAAACAAATCCTAGCCGCTATAGAGATCCAAAATAAACCCTAAAACAATTAAAAATGAAAAAATAACCTAAAAATATGAAACTCTAACTCCCAATAGTGGTGCGCGACCAGAAACTATGTTACAGTCGTGATAAGGATACTTACGGTTGTAAGTGTCACACTGATTAAGAAGTGCTTGCTGTAGTTACGGCCATGACAGACGCCCTTACTGTCGTAATCTTAGTTCTGCGAAAATTGATGATAGTGGAGTTAAGGCCATGAGTGAGCTAGTTGTGGCCGTATCTAACCTTCTGTATAATTTTGAAATCCTTTGAGTAGCTTGATCCTATTTGAATCTCAATTCGGGCTAAACACGAAACTTGCTTGTTTTTCCATGTAGAATGTTGTCGCATCACCCGTGTCTTGATTTCTCCTTTGAGCTCCTATCCCGGATCATATCATCCCCCCTTACTTGAAAATGATTCGACCTTGGATCTTGAAAAGGATTCAACCTCGGATCAACTTCTGGTCTGTTTTTCAAATGCATCCTGTTTTTGGGGACTGGATGTAGAATTTTTCCTACCTGGATCAAATGAAAATTTTTTGCTTCCCTGCAATAGGATCAACCAACAATACCATGCAACTTGGATTAGGCGAATGGATCAAATCACATGCTCCCTTGGGCAAAAGTAGTGTGGCCCAAATTCTCAATTGCAATTAACCTAAAAAATGAATTAAACAAAACGGGGTGGGGATTTTCAAACGGTACAAGATATGAATCCTTGTACTCATGGCTCATTATCTCCAACTCATTTTTCTCCACAGCGAGGATCTTTTCGAATTCTTGCTCAATCACCTCTTTCTCTTTTTCCTCACATCCAACCACCTCTTCTAATTCCCCATTTTTATCAAAATTTTTGTGCAATTCCTCTCCACCACTCAAATGTGGATCTTCAACTTCAGTATTTGCACTGCTACCCCAACTTTCAATTCATGCCTCTCATCAACATTTTGATTTTCTGGTTCATTCACCACATCTTCACTACCCAATTTTTCATCTCCTACCTCAAAATTCAGAGTCTCTTCAACTACTTCGAATTCATGTTTCAAGTCTCCCTCATTCTTTTTAACATCCCAATCTCGAGGCTCTTCTTACAATTCAACTACAACTTTCTTTTCACTCTCCTTCTTGTTTAACTTTATTAATTTCTTCCTCTCATTTTGTACAATCATCTCTTTCTCTAGTTGTTCCCATAACCTTCTCATCTTCTTGAACATGTCTTTCATTTTGAATTATCATCTCTCAATTTTTTACTCTCCTTCTCAATCTAGTCTCTTTTCTAGCCTTCTTTTAACTTTTCATTCTTTCCTCATAAATTCCTGTTTGAATCCTCAAAATTGCCCTCTCATCACTCTCCCTACTACTTGTATATTTTTCCTTGGACTTAAATACGGTGGAGTTGAAAGTGGAAAGGAACGGGAAAGACTCGATATAGAAGGAATTATGAAATTGAAGAAAATCAAAAATTCAAGAAATTCAAGAAATTCAAGAATATGCTCTTTAATTTTGGAATGACTTCTTCTTTTTTTTTTTTTTTTGAATTATTGATGATTTTTTGGAATAAATAAAATAATTATTTTTTTATATAAATCCGAAAATTCGACTACAAACATGGGAAAACAAAGAAAACAGAATTTAGATAACAATTGACCAAAATAAACACTGTTGAAATAGTTTGGGATTTTTTTATGGATTAAAGACTGAAAAACTTTATTGACACGAAGAACAAGAAAACTCAAGAAAAAAGACTCAACAACAAGATATGGATAATTCTTATGCCAGACTCGATGATAAACATAAGAATTAAACTAGATAGAATAAATTTGAATTTAGAGTCCAGCTCTGATACCAAATGATGAGGAACGAAGCGCTTTAAATGTCGAAAAGTTCTGAACCCAGGTTTGTTTGCGGACGGAGGAATCTTGACCCAAACTTCACAACGTAAGGATCGACGATGTGAAAGAAAGAACCAAGATTTGCGAAACGCCACAAGGACTTGTCCAGTTTGTTTTCGATTTTTTTGAATGCCACAAAGATTGTCAATCTTTGATAAGTTCGGGTTGAACGCCACAAGATGATCAATCTTGATTAGTTCTAAGAAAATAAAAGGAACCCACCTTTTAAAAGAGTAAAAACTCAAAACTGTTTATTATCAATCAAAGTCTAACTATTACATTGAATAAAATAGCATATAAATAAGCAAAATGGAATTAAACAAACCCTAACCGCTATAGAAGCCCAAAATAAACCCTAAAACAAGTAAAAACTTAAAAAATAACCTAAAAATACAAAACCCTAACTCCCAGCAGAGCCGCGCGACCAGAAACTATGATACGACTGTGACAAGGATACTTACGGCCGCAAGTGTCACGCTGATTAAGAAGTGTTTGCTGTATTTACGGCTGTGATAGAGGCCCTTACGGCCGTAATCTTAGTTCTGCGAAAATTGATGATAGTGGAGTTACGGCCATGAGTGAGCTAGTTGCGCCGTAACTAACCTTCTGTATAATTTTGTGATCCTTTAAGTAGCTTGATCCGATTTGAATCTTGATTCGGGCCAAGCACTAAACTTACTTGTTTTTACATGTAGAATTTTGTCGCATCGCCTGTGTCTTGATTTCTCTTTTGAGCTCCTATCTCGGATCACATCATACTCTCTCCGTCCCACAAAGATATGCTCGCTTTCCTTTTTTGTTTGTCCCAAATTATAGATCACTTTCTTTATTTCCTGTATATTAATATCTTAATTTTCTAATATATCGTTATTTAATATGCATTGTTATCAAAAAATATGATATATTAGGTAAAATGTTAATAAATTTATAGTTCCAACATATATTAATTTTATTTTCTTAATCTTCGTGAAAACAGAAACGAACCTATCTTTATAGGATGGAGGGGGTATTTTTTTTAAGAAAAAAATTATTAAATTATTTTATTTAAAATTATGTTATTATTTAATTCTTTGTATACTAGATAAAATGTTCTACCGGTCTTTTAAATTGAAAACCATGCATTTATTAACTATTTCTACGATTTTTTTTTTTTTTTTTAAAACCACGTCTATTTGTGTGTTTAAACTTTTAAATCCTTATAGCAAGTGTTGGGGGAAAAAAACCTATATTTGGATTTTTCACCTCTTAATATTCACTTTTTATGAAACTAATGTTATTGAAAGTAGTTAAGATAATTGATATTGTTAAAAGAAATCATAAATTGTAAATTTCCAGCAACTTCTATTAAATTAATATTTTATTGAAAATTTTTATCGATTTCCTTGATATATATTAGAAAATATTTGAAATGTCAAAATAATAAAGAAATTATGTGTCATACATCAAGAGATAATCTGATATCATAAAATATTAAAGAAATCAAGAATTGATTTATTAAATATTAAGATAAGTCATACAAAATTATAAAATGTTCTGCATAGACAAACCAAATTAATATAGAAACATGTACTTGTAATAAGAAGTTTAATCATTTCAGTTTTGATTTTTTTTTTTTCCAAATGAGCTTTGAGATTATTTATTTATATTCTTAATTAGAATATAATTAAAAAACTAATTTTTATTTTTTATATTGAATTAGTTAATGGTTATAATAAAAATCTAAGAGTGTTATTGAGAAAATAAAAAAATATTTAAATGTATTGTAAATTAATATAATAACTAAAAATTGTATTTAATGAAAATAAATTAGATGCTAAGAGTAATATTACTCAGAAATATAACAATTTAAGGGTGTAAAGAGTAGATTTTTAAATATATTGTACATTATATTAATAATTAATAATATTTAATGAAAATAAATTAAATTTTAAATATAATATTGACCGAAGACATAAAAACTTAAGGCTAAAATGGGCATCAAAACTTTCCACTCATCCCCACTTTTATTATCACTATTATTTTATCATCATCATCATCATTATAGATTTTATATGTAGATATATTGTAGATGTATATTAAATTAAAAATATAATAATATGAAATCATATTACAACATTGTTAATAAATTAATCTAATACTAAATAGATGAGAAAATATGATAATATGAAATTATATTATAATATTGTAAATTATTAGATAATAAAATAATGTAATTAATTATTTAATGTTATTAAATAAGGGTGCAAGGGTAAAACTGGTATATAACTAAATATATGAAGGTAAAATAAGTATTCAAAAGTTTCTCCTCCATTCTTCATTTTTATAGATTGTAGATAGTGTTACAACTTGGGGGAAATAATGTCAAATGGGAGGGGGGAAACTGCAAACAAAGGGCCAAATATACCCCCTGATTTATAGAATTCCACCGCAAGATTAAAGGCAGTTGGGGATTTTTTTTTTAATGACACTCCAGCAAATTGATATATCTCGATACATCTATGGATTTATACGAATATATGTATAAATATTGCCCCACACATTATTTGAGAATAGATTTTTCCCCCTTAGATTTTTACATTTGAATTCTTTCCCCTATATTTTTCTCCAACACTAATATTGCTCTTAGGAAGTCTTTAAAAGCCCAACTGAATATAATTCACTTTAATAGAATTTGATAAAACTTGATGGAGTGTAACGTTGAAAAGTTACCGATTGATCTCAGTAAATGTATAATTAAAATTAGTTATTGATTTTGACTAATATTTTATCTAGATTTTTTAGCTGAACCAAACAGTAAACAAACATATCGAATAGCTAAAGGTCTTAAATGCAGTGGTTCATCAATGTGTTATTTCTACTATGCCTAACATATTTCTAGACCGTGTTCAATAATACTGTAACAATTATAAATTGATTTATTTATATTTTTGAAGTAAAATGCGTGGTTAAAAAGTATAAAGATAAAATGTGTGTAATTAAAATGTGATTTGAGAAACTATGTTTATAAATTGATTGATTAAGTTAAAGAACATAGGCTAAATTAAGCCCCTTTTTGGTACTAATTAAAATAAAGATTTTGTAATACCCCGACCAAGAAAGTTGAAAAGATTTGATAAGTACTACTCATACCAATAAGGTGTACCTTTTTTTTTTCTTTTTCCGGAAGTCTATCTTTAGAAACTCCACAATTAAGCGTGTTTGACTTGGAGTAATTCTATGATGGGTGACCTCTTAGGAAGTTTTCTCAGGGAGCATGCGAGTGACGATAAAACATGCTGAAAAGATCCATGTTAGTATAGTGGGAATAGTATGTCGTCATGTAACGGTTAAGACAACCTGTTAAGTGGGACCTGGGTCGTTACAAATGGTATCAGAGACGGCCGCCAGTCAGAAATCGGAAACTAACTACTATGCGGGACAAAATGCTATGTCATAGGGTGAGAGCCACTTCTTAAACTCGTAAGAGCCACCTCTAGAATCCCAATGCCTGGCAATGAATCCCCAAATGGTTTAAGCACGACGAGGACGTCGCGAGTCTAACAGGGGGTGATTGTAATACCCCGATCAAGAAAGCTGAAAAGATTTCATAAGTGCTACTCATTCCAACAAGGTGCACTTTTTTTTTCCGGAAGTACATCGTTAGAAACTCCACAATTAAACGTTCTATAATGGGTGACCTCTTGGGAAGTTTTCTCAAGGAGCGTGCGAGTGACGACAAAGCATGCTGAAAAGATCCATGTTGGTACAGTGGGGAAAGTACGTCGTCATCTAACGACCAAGAAAGCCTGTTAAGTGGGACCCGGGTCGTTACAGTTTATATGTATATATTTTTATTTTGTATTCAAATTTTAAAGTGAAATTTTAGTTTTTACAGTTTATAAAAATGTCATCATGCATGCACAACCAAAAGTTAATATTTTGTAAATATATGTTGTATTTTGTTCACCTCGACTCCTTTTATTATTTTTCTGAACCAATTTTATTATCATGTGTTTACTATGTCAAACAATGAAAAGAAATATGTGGGCATGTTGTTATTATTTTTGTTCCATCAAATCGATGAACGCGTCTCATTAGGCTGTAGCAAAATTTTGAGATGATGGTTTGTGGTGGTTCTATTAACTTAAAGAAATGTACATTCTACTTTGGGATTCATGGTACTGTAAATCAATTTGTTAAGCCAGAAATTTGACGGCATCGATTTCAGAACAATTTTCATGATTAAACATTACTCTAATTAAATAAGATATCTTCTGTGTCTTGAATAATCATGCCTTAGTAGGGAATCTAGATAAGATACATCTCAATTTTTTTCAGATATTTATAATCATATGTTGTTCTGCACTCTAACTCACATGCATGATTAACATTCTTTTTACGTCAGATTATAATTGAATTTTTTATCTTAGTTCTAAAATATGGATTATGGATAAATTGTCAAATGATATTTATCATTCTTTTTCTACTGCAGCAATGGATTGATTATGAATTATATACACACATAAAAGGAGAAATCCTCCCAACTCCAGTTTCTTCAAATATGGTAGTCTAAGAATAGATTTTAAGAGATACAAAATTTAAAGAAGCCAGCAATCAGTAATTAGAAGAAGAAAGATGATAGTATTATTGATAAGTGTATTGAGTAATTAGAAATTTGAATAATGTTTAGGGAAAATTGAGTTCGATATTGAGAATGTTTAAATCAACACTTAGAAATTTGAATAATATTTAAGGTAAATTGAGTTCGATATTGAGAATGTTTAAATCAACACTTTAAATATTTTTAGGTAAAACATGTAGGGAATTTGGGACATTTTTTATTCAAATTTAAAAACATATTTTATTGAATAAAAATATCATAATATCGATCGTTACAATATCACCTGCAACACATGTGTTATATACTAGTGGCATGAAAAAAAGGAAATACCATGAGAAGATTATATTTAGAGCCTGTTTGGTGGAGATTATATTTTGATAAAGTGAATGAAATGTGTAGTGAAAAATTTATGAATCCCATGAAATATGTGGTTGAAATTAATGACTTAGATTAAAATCTGTAACGACCCGAGTCTCACTTATCGGGCTGTCCCGTCCGTTAGATGATGACGTACTGTCCCCATTGTACCAACATGGATCTTTTCAGCATACTTTGTCCTTACTCGCATACTCCCTGAGAAAACTTCTCAGGAGGTCAACTATCATAGAATTGCTCTAAGTCAAGCACGCTTAACTGTAGAGTTTCTAACGATGGACTTCCAGAAAAAAGCTGCACCTTGTTGGTATGAGTAGTACTTATCAAATCTTTTCAGCTTTCTTGGTCGGGGTATTCCAATAAACTTCCCAGGAGGTCACCCATCATAGAATTGCTCCAAGTCAAGTACGCTTAATTGTGAAATTTCTAACGATGGACTTCCAAAAAAAAAAGTACACCTTATTAGTATGAGTAGTACTTATCAAAATCTTTTCAGCTTTCTTGGTCGGGGTATTAGAATATTGTAACGACCTGGGTCCCACTACACGGCCTGTCTTGGCCGTTATATGACAACGTACTATTCACACTGCACCAACATGGATTTTTTCAGCATGTTTTTTCCATAGTCGCATGTTCCTTGATAAAACTTCTCAGGAGGTCATCCATTATAGAATTGCTCTAAGTCAAGCACCCTTAATTGTGGAGTTTCTAACGATGGACTTCCGAAAAAAAAAGGTACACCTTGTTGGTATGAGTAGTACTTATCAAATCTTTTCAGCTTTCTTGGTCGGGGTATTGCATAAACCAACTTAAAACATACACAGATGATCTTCTCAAGAAATTTGCACTTCGAAATTTCAACGTAAAAAGCTAATTCGATAAGAATTTAAATTGATTGGAAAACGAAACTTAAATAATTTTTCATATAATTAATATTTTAGAAAAACAAATATATACACACATCATACTTTAATAATTGACTTTCTGTACAAAGAAGTGAATCTTCACAAAACTCTATTTTTATGGGTTTGATGAAAATATAATTAAAGTCAAATTAATATTTGACAAAGAAACTTTAAATTGGAATATGATAAAATGTTTAATGTAGAAGGTGAAATGATATTCTTTTTTTTTTTTTTTTATAAGCAAAATAATTAATTCAAGGATTACTAATTTTTTTTCTTTTAGTTTTATTTAAAAGATCTTTAATGTGAAATTGAAGAGTTTAAATTGTAAATATATGAAGAATGTTTTTTTATCGACAATACGATTAAATAAAAATAAAATATGATGTTAAAAATATGCTCAATAAAATAAAATATGATAAAATAAAATAAAATATTTTTTTATTGAAAATAAGAATTTTTTTTAATCGAAAATATGATAATAAAATAAAATAAAATGTGTTTTTTTTTTTATCCAAAATAAAAGGGTTAATAGCACAAAACGTCCATACCTTTTACATGTATTGTGCAAAACATCCCAACGTTTTGATTTTTGACGCTGGACGTCCCAACTTTTACATTTTCTTGTTGGAGACGTCCTTTTCGTTATATTTAACCCTATTTCAACGTTAAATGAGGGGCATTTTTGTCCAATTCCATTTTTAATTCATTTCTTAAGGGTAATTGACACAAAACGTCCCTACGTTTGACACTCATTGTGGAAAAAGTCTCTACGTTCATTTTTTTTGGCGAATAACGTCCCTACCTTTAGATTTTCTTGCAAATTAGTCCCCAAAATTTACTTTTCTTTCAATTTAGTCATTTCGTATTTGATATAAATGTCATTGTCTTCAAACGTGTATAACTTTTGATCTACAACTCCGAATTGCACTCCGTTTTTTGCGTTGAACTCCAAATTCAACCATCTTTCTTATGATGTATCATGTGCTCATTTATTAAACATTTAGTTTTGACTTTTTTATTGTAGATACTTATTTTGTTAGGGCATCATTGATTAACGTAAATTGATTTCCGTAAATTTTATTTTAAACAGTGAAATTTTAATTTTAGTGTGTGTTCGACGGCCAGCGAAATTTATAAATTGGATTTATTTGACTTTTTTTATTTCTTAAGGTAAAATGTCTGGTTAAAAATTGATATGTTTAGCCCCCTGTTTGAGCCATATTATAGTCTCAAATCACTTTTTAAACAACACAAAATTTCTTTCTCCAATTTTCAAAAAGTGATTTGAGACTATAATATGGCTCAAACAGGGGCTAAACATACCACTTTTAACCAGACATTTTACCTTAAAAAAATAAAAAAAAGTCAAATAAATCCAATTTATAAATTCCGCTGACCGTCGAACACACACTAAAATTAAAATTTCATTGTTTCAATAAAATTTACAGAAATAAATTTACGTTAATCAATGATGCCCTAACAAAATAAGTATATACAATACAAAAGTCAAAACGAAATGTTTAATAAATGAACACATGATACATCATAAAAAAGATGGTTGAATTTGGAGTTCAACGCAAAAAACAGAGTGCAATTCGGAGTTGTAGATCAAAAGTTATACACGTTTGAAGACAATGACATTTAAATCAAATATGAAATGACTAAATTGAAAGAAAAGTAAATTTTGGGGACTAATCTGCAAGAAAATCTAAAGATAGGGACGTTATTCACCAAAAAATGAATGTGGGGACTTTTTTCACAATGAGTGTCAAACGTAGGGACATTTTGTGCCAATTACCCTTAAGAAATGAATTAAAAATGGAATTGGACAAAAATGCCTCTCATTTAAAGTTGAAATAGAGTTAAATATAACGAAAATGACGTCTCTAACAAGAAAATATAAAGGTTGGGACGTCCAGCGTTAAAAATCAAAACGTTGTGATGTTTTACACAATACATGGCAAAGGTAGGGACGTTTTGTGCTATTAACCCAAAATAAAATAAAATAAGATGTTAAAAATTTGTGCATTAATTAAAATTAACGGTAAATATGATATTATTAAAAGATTTGAGGGTAAAACAATTAATTTTTTTTCCCTTTACGACATTTTAGAAGTAATTATTTTTATTTATTTATTTTTAAATTATTATATACATGTAAAAAAATTAATTCAAGAAATACACATTTTTTTTTTCTCATATTAATTGAAGGACATATTAGAAACTGTAGATTATATGAGAGTTGTTGGTTTTGTTTAAAAGATTATTAGTGAGAAAGTGAAATGTTTAGGGCTCCGTTCTTTTAAATTTAATTTACAAATAAATGGAATATTTTGTGTCAAATCAAGGAATTGAAATTATTTGTTGATTTATTTGTGTTTTCTAGGTAAGATGAAGGGTTAAAAATTGGAGAGAGAAAATGTGAATAGTTAAAAAGTGGTATGAAAAATTGTGTAAATTAAATTTTTGTAATGTTTCCAAATTAATTCGGCCCGGATTCCTACCGAACGGAGTAGATTTATGGAAAAATATTTTTATTGATAATAAGAAAATAAAAAGAAATAAAATATTAAAAAATGTACATTAATTAAAATTAAGGATGAATATGAAATTATTAAAAAGATGTGAGGATAAACATAGTCTAATTTTTTTTCTTTTCTTTAAAGGACTTTTACAAGTAGTATAGATTTACAACATTTGATCTAAAAACGTATGTTAAAAAAGGGTACATTTTAAGGATGCACAAATATTAAAAAAAATAAAAATAAATGTTAAAACTTAAAGGTAATAAGATTCGTGACTGTTACGTAAATAGTTATTGCTAATGGCTAAATATAACTTTAATGTAGCAACTACAACGCATTTTTTTTTTCCTTCGAAATGGACAAAGGAAAAAGTCAAATAAAAATAATTTATACATGTCTAACGACTGTAATTAAAATCCGTAGACATTCCTCTAAATAAGTGGAAAATTTATGTGGTTTTAATTTTTAAACTGACTTTCTTTTAAAAGTAGAACGATTGAGACACCAGCTTTATATAGAAATCTTTATTAAGGGGGAAGACTATCAGTGTCCAAGAGTTTCCTCTTAATTAATTCATTCCCTTTGTAGGGTAGGGTTGTGTATGTTGTAGTCCAACCGAATAAAATTCAATTCGATTCTGCTAGCTACTCCAAAACAAAGTCAGATACTAGCTCCTATAAACATATATATATATATATATATATATATATATATATATATATATATATATATATATATTTTATTTTATTTTTTGAAAATTAAACTTATTATTTTCAAAAAAATCATTGTATATAAAGATTATTCTTTACAATCTTTTCATATCATCCTCCATGTAGTGACAGTCAAGTTGAGTTTGAAAAATAAATCGATCCAATCAAATATTCCTCTCCCAAGGATCAAAGGATACTTCAAAATTACTTACATGCCGACCCAGCTAAACCATAAATCTCAAAGTTAGTACCAAATATACCATAATCTACCGGTTTAACCAAACCGTCACTAACAGTAAGCTAAAACAATTTATGGGATTAAAACTATTATTATTGAAAGTAATGAATATGGTATATTAGTAAACAAACAAAATAAATGCTCTATATTAAAGAAACAAGTCTATATAATAGAGACAAGAGAAAAAAGAAAGCTAGCCAAATTATAATTATTTTTATATTATATATAACATTATATTTATTTATTATTAATTAACGCCTAATTTTTAAACAAAAATTTTAAGATTGTTAGTTTTTAGGAAGGTAATTTTAAATTTAGTTCTGCACTTTTCCGGTGCAACTCTTGCTCTCTGCCACGGTCAATGGACTTAGGGTTAAGTGCACAAAGAGTGGTACGTATTATTGAATCTTTCTCAATTTTGTATCCGTTTATAATTTTGTCCCATAGATAACATAATAGGTTTCGGTAAGTATCGTTATATTCCCCACGAGGGAAATAGGATGGACGTAATCTTTCTTCATTTGTTGCTACTTTTCCAATTGCTTGTAATTTGTTTGATTGTATTCCACTATGATACTATTATTATACGAAATTTTGGTTTGGTTACATAAAAATAATAAAAACATATATAATTAAATATTATTTGTCAAATGCTCTTGCGGTCAAACTAGTTTATTTTATTTTTAGATTTTGGATTGTCAAATAGGAAATTAAATTCACTGAAGTCTCAGCAGAAAAACCTAACCTAGCAATCACCAAACCATAGGAATTCATCACAAAAAGAAAATGTATTTAATTTACTGTAGAACGTAAGACTAATTTTAAAGAATTATTGTCTATATATAGATCCGACAATCAATGTCCTTTGCCAAAAGGGTAAATCTGAAGAGAGAGCAAAACTAAAGAGGGAAGAAACTTTACATATTTCAGTAGTCATGGAGAGCTACAAGGAACACCAGCTTAGTGTTCTGCTAGCTCTTTTGTGTACACTTGTGTGTTCAAATGCTACCATATGCACACACGTACCATTCTATGGACCAATTTTCTGTCCACCTCCACCACCACCTCTAAAATCTCCACCACCCCCTCCACCGAGATCTCCACCTCCACCACCTCCTCTTCCTCCTAATTCTCCACCGCCACTGCCACCATCATCACCACCACCTCCACCACAAACAACTCCACCACCACCACCACCACCGGCACCTGCACCTGCACCTGTACCTCTTGCACCTGCACCTACACCTACACTTGTACCTGTACCTGTACCTGCACCTACACCTCCACCTGTACCTGTACCTGCACCCCAACCTGCACCTGTACCTGCATCTACACCTATACCTGCACCTGCCCCTATACCTCCTGCACCTGCACCTGTACCTGTACCTGCACCTGCCCATGTACCTCCTGCACCTGTACATGCACCTGCACCTGTACCTGCACCTGCACCTGCACCTGCACCTCCACCTGCACCTATACCTCTTGTACCTGGACATGCACCTGTACCTCTTGCACCTGCACCTGTACCTGCACCTGCACCTGCATCTACACCTGTACCTGCACCTGCCCCTGTACCTCCTGCACCTGCACCTGCCCCTCTACCTCCTGCACCTGCACCTGTATATGTACCTGCACCTATACCTGCCCCTGCACCTGCACCTGTACCTCCTGCACCTCCTGCACCTGTACTTGCACCTCCACCTGCATCTGCACCTGTACCTGCACCTTCACCTATACCTGTACCTGCACCTCCACCTGCACCTACACTTGCACCTGTACCTGCACCTCCACTTGCACCTGCACCTGTACATGTACCTGCACCTGCATCTACACCTGTACCTGCACCTACACCGATATCTTGACCACCATATCTACCTAAAACTTTTTGGAAGAGCTTCCAATCTTCTCTGTCGCCATAATCTTATCGTTCCAACGGAAGACATTAAAAAGTCCATATTACATTACGACCATTATAGTTTTAATTTTATCTTCATAATAAACTGCAAATAATAAGACTCTTTTAAAAGTTTGCTTTATGAGTTGAGCTATCTATTGGCTGTAGAAAACCCGAAACATGTAACTTCATATCCAAGAAATAAGTGCACAGAGTTCTGAGCACTGAAGAAAGTTGTACGTGTAATAAATATAGAAACATTGCATCGAAACTGAGAAGTGATGATTTGCAATCTATAGATGCATTAAATAATACTGATGTTTCTCTTTGAATATTGAAGTGTTTATAGATTTGAGAAATTTATTTGGTTTCTAAACAATTTTAGTTTAATGTATTTCACGTACATCGTTACAAAAGGTGACTAAAATAGCATTATAATAAACCAATTATATGATATGAAAATATAATTTGCTTGTGAAAGGAAAAAAGCTATCGAGTACATTTATGTTCAACAAATTATGTCTTGTACAGAGATGTCTTCTCAAATCTTTTTGAGGCATACCGAAAGTGAAAAATAGACTTATTGTTACAGTTTGGAAAATCCATGCATGTCATTAGGTGAGTAATAGTTCTAGATGAAAAGTCTGTAACGTGAATCATGTGGGCTACCACCAACATTGAGCCTTTAGTTCTCTATAAATTCCTCTTTTTTCTGCGTTACTCAGTCTCAACCAGCTAATAAAAGTTAAGCTCACAATATTTGACTTTTCAACTAAATCTCAACCATCCATTATCTTAAAAATCACTATTCAATTCTAAAAATCTCTTTTTCAACAATACCAAATACACACTGAAGTTTGAATTATATAGTACTAAATTAAATATTATTTTAGAGGTTTTTCAACTGTTTGAATTTAGATCAATTCTGTGGTGGCTTTAGACCTCTAAGAAAAAGCAACAGCACTATTTTGGCATATTCAATACTTGCCAGAAGAAACATAAGACACAAAACCATTTGAAGTGGGGATACCTTATATCTTGTTAAGAAATCTTACCAAGAAATCATCCAAAACCAAGAATCATCTTCTCGATCAAGAATTCATCCTCTTTCCCTTTGAGTTTCATTACTTTGACTAGGGCTCAGTTTGGTTGCCCCTACTACATTGCATAGTTTTCCAAAAAAGAATCAACGTAACGGGTGACGCACTTATATCGAATATTAAATGGACCAAAAAAGTCAAGAACTCTCTCACTAATCTCACTACTATTTCAAGTCAAGATTAACCCTATTTTGGACACCCAAACTAAGGAGAGAGAGAGAGAGAGAGAGAGTTATTTCATGTTGCGTAGAGTGATTAAGCCTTAGCTCCATCTTATGACTTTATTTAAATGGAACTTGTATTTAATCTAGTTATTAACCACAATTGATCCAATCAATAGAAATAACGTACTAATTAGAAACACTAACCTCGTCACTCCATCTAATCTAATCAAACAATACCAATATATTAAAATGACAATTATGCCATCACCCAAAAAACCAATGTTGGTGAGACATAATTTCCATCAATTATCCACCTTGGGTCACCAATATCACTCAATTCTCTTTGGTCACATCTACATCACTATTTTGAGGTCCTTTGGAGGTAGTTAGGCACAAGAGCCGACAAACTTCTACCTTAATGTTAAGAACCTTTGTCTAATAACAAGAACACCAAGTATCTTTTATTTTAATATGATGATATACAAGCAAAGATCAAATTTATTGCTTTAAAATCCAACACTAAGATCAGACGAATCATATCATGTATATCACAACCAAGGAAATTTTCAAGCCATACAAGAACCTTTTAAGATAAAAATCACACATGCACAAGTTTTTGTTTATCACTAAAAACCTAGAGGATGAAACATAAATTTTTTTTATAAAAAATGTAATTTCACATCAAGTTGTTCAAGTTACAAGTCAAAAATATGCAGCAAATGCAAGCATGACTAACTTAACAACCAACAAAAGTTTTCATATAACCAACACCTCCTTCTATGTGTGTACTTCCTATATCTAGTAATCTAAAAAGTACTTTTGTAACACCCCAAGTTCAAGAATCTTAAACCTAGGTGTTAACTTCCCTTTTTCTTTTAATGCGGAAATAAATCGTTTAAACATTAAAATGCGGAATTTAAATCGTTTGCATAATTAAAATATTCATTTATCTATTATAAAATTCTTACAGAAATTTCGGCAGAGTCTCCTCTATAAACTGGACATAGCCAACCTGTAGAGGTACATCACGACCATTTTTACAAATTCAAAGCATCAATCACATTACAATCACATTCACCATCGCCAAAACCAATCCATTCATTTCCCGAACTCCTCAAGTATAAGATTTTTCCAAAACATCCTCAAACATTGACAATTGAAATAAAAGGTAATTTAACCTCTAATACGTTTCATACTTAACCAAAATAACTTCAACCAAACCATTATCAATAAGAATGAATGAAGAAATAAATTTAAATGATAACTCGAATGAATTTAACTTTATTTATTAAGGCGACAACGGGTACTGTCGGAGTCAGCCGCCAAGTGTTCTCCTCTGATCATCTAACTTTCATCACCTGAAATATGGGGAGGGATTGGGGTGAGCTAAAGCTCAGTAAGTAAACTTTATGCATGAATGCATGCTTATGACATGAATGCTTTAAAAAGTTCATATGTGTATCCCTTTCTCTTTACTTTCCAGAAAATTCAACTTTTCAAACTTTCGTTTAACGTTTCAAACCTTTCACTTCATTTCCATCGTGAGCTCACTTGATGTAACTTCTAGTCAATCAGATAACAGTGGGCCATTCTTATTTGGAACCAGATTAACATGTGCATGTCCACCGCAAAGCGGTTCATTCATTCATTCCACCGCAAAGCGGCCCATTACATTCATTCCACCGCAAAGCGGCTCATTACATTCATTCCACCGCAAAGCGGCTCATTACATTCGGGTACGCCGGTCCCCCGCGCCCCATTTCCCACTCGGACCTTTCATGACATAGAAGTACACCCATTCTTTCAAAAACTTGGGATACATAATTTTGACAAAATTGCACTTTGACACATTACTTTCATTAAAACATTT
Source organism: Ligustrum vulgare (assembly GCA_963555705.1). NCBI lineage: Eukaryota > Viridiplantae > Streptophyta > Magnoliopsida > Lamiales > Oleaceae > Ligustrum > Ligustrum vulgare. Next base: position 42,500,980 of record OY743174.1, on the reverse strand, counting down.
GACTTTACCATTTCGATGCCAATGCATGCTTAATGATGCAATGACATGAATGCATGCTTAACATTCTTCTCAATAACATGTGCTTTCATAAAGTAAGGAAATTCATCAAGACAAGTAAGTTACACGACAGTCATTTACACATAACTTTCACATTTACATTCAACTTCGATGAAAATAGGGGGGGAGTTTACTTACCTGTAGTCCTTAGTATTTACCGTTATCTTGATTTGCAAGTGGAGGAGCCTCGGCTGCCCGTGTCGTCAATGTACCAAAATCCTAGTTGTATCCATTCATTAATAAAATATGCTTTCAGTTCAAAATTGATATATTCATCATTCTTTCAACATTACATTAAACAAGTTAAAACAATAAATCTTCTTTCCTTTTTAATAATAACAAAACGTTCAATCGAGATCAAAATCTCAAATTAACCTAAGTGTGACCTTAGGACATGACCAAAACACATAAAACCCATATTCAAGACAAGGAATGAAACCTCAATGCACCTTAGAAGGTATTCTCATCTTTTAAATTCAAACTCAACCTCAAAATTCCATAACTTTACAGAATTACTTAATCGTGATTCTAACAAGTTCACAGATCTAGAAATAACTAATTATTACAAACTTTACCACAAGGTCGTTAACTAAACTTCAAATTTTCACAGCTTTAACGTTATACAATTACAATTAAAATTTCAATAATTCATCAAGGTTCCAAACCAAATTCTCAATTTGACAATCTATGATTAAAACAAAAATCTAAACAACATCAAAATCTGAAACTTTAACTAAAACTTTGGATCGAAATTTATATACACACATATATAAAATCTTAAATTTATATATGTAAATCTTTCATTATCGAAAATCTGAAATCCATCGATCTGAAATTGAACAAACCCACACACACATATACGCATACCCAGACACATATATATATTGCTCCAATTTGAGTCTAACCATTTAAAAATTCGAGATCAAGTAAGCTTAAATCTGAAAATATGAGAATGTGAGAAAATACATATATACTTACATTCAATCCATATATACCTCAATATATACATACAATTCGATGTATACATACGAAAATTCCATGTGTGTGTTCGTGAGTGGGTGTTTGCAGGCGTGGAACCGTGTGCATGCGTGTGTTCGGGTTGTGCGTCTGCGTGTGTGCGAATGAGGGAGAAGGAGGGCTTACTGTTGGGGGTGATCGTCGGAGAGCAGGCGCCGACGAGAGACCGAGAGAGGTGCGATGGGCTTCGGTTGAGGGTGAATATCGTGAGAGAGGTGAGATGAGGGAGAGAGCGACGAGAGGCAGTCGAGACAGAGAGGCGTCGGTTGAGAGTGAGAGTGAGGGTTAGGTTAGATTTTAAGTGAAATCTTTAGGAAATTTGCAATTTAGTCCCTCATGTCTCCTCCTATGTTTAATTAAGCCCATAAGTTTTATTTACTCTCCAATTGCCACTAAATTTTTTTTCCCAACTTTCCATTTAACACAATAAAATAGAAAATAGCATGTTTAGGAAATAAAACAGTTAATCACATAAATTACACGTAAACTATTAAAATATACAATTCAGAAACTTTTAATTGGTACATTGATCGAGACGGCACCCAAGTCCTTCCACTGCAAAATAATTCAAATTATCGACATTAAAAATATCATTAAATTTAAAATTTATAACATTAACATAATTATTGCGTGATATTTAAGAATACACGTAAAAATGAAAAACGGTCTTACAACTTTTCTAGTTGTATCAACTTTTGATTTATTAAAAGAGAACTCATGTCTCCATCCATTGCTCCATCCACTCTATCGATTATTCATTCTCACACAGTCTCGTCACTGTACCACACTAGTCAACACAAGAATATGATATAACGGGTGTATCCATACCACTCTATCACCACTATATTTTAACTTCAGAATGCTGAATATTGGAGTCTCCACCTCACTCAAGGTGCCTCGGGCCCGAGAATAGTACTATCACTATATCTAACTCCACATGCAATTGATAACTAGCACTATATTGCTGTTTTTCTCACAATTGATAACTAGCACTCCATGATCTAACCACCCTTTTGGCTTCTACATGATAACCTACAATCATCAATCCTCTAAGGATATCCTAGAAACTCATTATCTTGCAATAGGTTCAGCATTTTCCTCCATTCTCAAATGGTGAAAATATAAGCACAACCAAAAGATATAATCTAAAGAAAAAAATGATCAACACATTTATCATACAATCTATCATGAGCAGTATCACAAATACCTAAAGAAAAAGAAACACGATGTTGCTTATTAAGCATACGACGATCAAATAAAAGCACATTAGACATATAGTCTTTTCCAAGAACGCTCCTATGAAACTAATGAAACACACAATGAATATATAAATGCATTTAAGAAATACAGTCTTTATATATTCCGCATTTATCATAAAAAGGTACATTAGACACATGATCTCTTACACCAGCACCTATATCACCAAGAAGTGCAATCTCCTTATCATTCATCTGTGCACCAGTAGTATGCAACTCACACATGTCATTTGTGTTGGTAAACGAAACACAAGAACCAACACCTCTAATCACATAAGCAGTGGTAACATATACACCATATCTTATAACTCCCTTACAAGTTAGAAGAACACCCTTAATTATTTTCATGATCCATGCTCAATTCTACAAGTTAGCCCCATCTCTTCTAATTGACCCACATATATCAAATCTCTAGTCATCTCAGGAATATATCTAACTCCTCTCAAAGTGAGCACGCAACCCCATCAAATTTAACAAAAATATCACCCATCACAACAACTTCGCATGCAATATCATTACACAAAACAATGTGATCCAAATCATATTTATGCAAGTTGTTGAACTAAACACAATGGGATGTACCCTGAAAATATGCACCAAATAAAGTGGCTATTCATGCATGTGAAATTTCAAAACTAAATATAAATCAGTGGAGTCAACAAGATTTAATTACACATAATCCTCACTCTAGTCCAAATTAGAACAAGATAACACATTCACCTCATCTCTCTCCCCCTCTATCTATTCATGCTTCTCTTTATAAAACAATCTTTTATAAAGTGATCGATTCTACGACAACCATAGCATTTTTTACATTTTACCCCAGATTTGGATCTACCCTTACCCCTACTTTTACCACCATTACCTCTGGACTCACTACCGTTTTGATTATCATGATCCTGTTTGAACTTATATTGGGACACATATCTCCCCATGTGGGAATCTCCACCCCTTTTCTTCAATTCTCTTTCAAATAAGAAAAGATCATTTGAAGTTGTTTTCAACAAATGGAAAAACTCCAAAAAAAGTTCAAAAAAGTTCTTTAGCAGAATCAAATTCTCCAATTTTCCTCAAAACAGAGTTAGAAAGGTAAAATAATAGAAGAGTAAGCAAGTTCATCAAAAAACATTCTTTTGATCCTCAATCATATTTTCAGCAAAATAACCATTATGGCATCCAAAACATTTTGTTGAAATAAAATATCCCTCATCTTTTGTTGCCAAATCGAAAAATCACTATTCTCATCGAAAACCCCCAAATAAACTCAATAAGTAATCATATTTAAACACCACAAATATACCAAGTAACGACTCAACCAAGTATTTCAATTATAACAACGATTATGACATGAAGACAAAATCAAGTAAAAACTAAATCAAGAAACAAGGAAAGTCACAAAAGAGAATGTTATTCCTTAATTCCAGGTCAATATATACTAGGTAGGTCTAATTTGAAGTTCTTTAAGCTACGGGTTTCAATAAGTGATCAACGACAACACACGAGAAATAATCCAATTTTACCAACAAAAATCAACAACAGGTCTAATAAGCAATAATAACTTATCAATATCAAACATAGCTCAGCAAAACAGGTTTCCATAGGCAAGGTGGCTATTTTTAAAAAATTAATTAACCTAAACATGGTGTTATCGACAAGGTAGCTAATCTCAACACATAAAACCAACCATGTGACGACCCCAAAACCCATCATTTTATAAAGGATATTAAGTTAAAATTCTGAAAAAATAAAATTTTTGACTTGTAGAACCTCAAGTGTCGACATTAGTGTCGACATTAAAGTGACTGAGGGTGTTCTATTGGGTTGGTGTCGACACCAATATAGATGGGTGTCAACACCAACACTATTTCTAAAATAGAATAGCTTTTGTGTTGAGATCTAGGGTTTTGGTGTCGACATATAATAAACAATTCCTCATTTTTACATTGAAATGACAATTAGAAGAACATAAAACGTACTATACAGATAAGTTAGAAAACATAGTACATCAAAGTTTAGGGAAGAGATTACAAAGACAACTCAAAAACTTCTCTTCCTTATTTTAACAAATAACTAAACCCCAACTACATCATTCAATTTCCTTGCTAGGGAAATAATTGGAGTATATGTATTCCATAGTTTCGATGTCATGAAAGTAAACATAAAAGTGGGAATGCAGAAAACGAGTTAAAGCAGGAAAGTCGAGGTACATCTGTCACATATGTATTTTGGTTACATACATATAATATTTCCTATCAGATGACTCAATCCATTCCCGAGAGATTACTTCAAAGTTCTCGTAACGAAATATCTACAAGTTGAAAAGATGAAAAACATGACTTGATAATTCAATGAGTAATTCGATACACATGCAAGTATTTTCAAAGATTTATGATTTCATGGCCCGATTATCTCCTCTATCCCAAAGCGCTTAATAATTTACAAAACCCGGATATCGACAATGGCCATAATTATAAGTATGTTGCTCGGGATTCCATATCCCTTAGGGTTTCTACATCCCTGTCATCTTTCACCCTGTTCGACTCCAATAGGGATATTAGATCACCATGTCGCTCCTACCAATCCTTGGAGTCGTGAGGTGCTCCCGACATCATCAACATCGATATCACAACATCATATTGATTACCGAGGGGCTAGATTTCAAATCTATAATCATTACTTGAAAATGCTTCTTTTCTTGAATCATATCATATTCAATATCATCATCGTCATCATTATGCATCAAAAGCATTTCATCAAATATCAACTTGCACATAATGTAACATGTACAGGGTGTATTGAATACTCACTATTTTTGATGATTATATAATACCTATCAACCTGGAAATTCATCAAATAACTTCATATCATGATTAGAAAAAAAATAAAAATAAAGATGGTGTCTACATGGGTGCCTACATAGGTGTCGACATCATGTTCATCATTCTTCGTTTGGTGTCGACACCAAATCTCCAAGTGTCGACACCAAGCGTAGTTTCAGAAATTGGAACTCAATTTCTTTGATTCTTTTGATCTCTAATCAACATATTTTGATAGCTACCTTCGAGAAAACAAGTTGGGAGATCAAAAGAATGGTTTAAACTGATTTGAATCATAACTTTGGCAAGAATCCAATACCTAGGTTTGTGGAAGATTGAAAGATAACTCAGCAGCACTTCAATCTGATTTCTTTATAGTTATGAAGTATTAAATTCAAAAGATCAGGTATTTATAGGATAATAGAGGTGTAGGGAAGGAAGAAGGTTACGATTGTATTTAATTAGAACCTTACTTCACCCTTAAGAATTGCTAATTGCCAACCAGGATGTGTCATTCATTTGCATGCAAGCTGGAGCTAGACTAAAGGCATAAGGTGAGTCTTTAAGGCTATAAAAAGCCACGGTGGCAGCCTAGATGCCACCTCCTGCCCGATTCCTTCCAATTTTCTGGTTTTGAGTAGCTATTTTTAAGCATAGTTTTGGGCTAGCAACCGGAATCCAAATTGAGTGTTTTTTCTATCATTTCAAATTAATCATATAGTAATTTCATATAAAATTTTCCTCGTAGAATTTGGATAACAGGAGAAGAAGTTATAGCGTTCCAAAGACGGCCCCTTGAAACTGTCTTTTTGAGTTGTGCGGTTGAGCAGCCAACTTTAAAAAATTACTGAGGATTGTACAGTAGTCAGAATGACAAACGGATTTTAGATTCTTGAAATTCACTTCAAGTAATTATCCGTACATATAAGATATGCATTTATCCGAGGTCGGAAGAGGTCAAACGAACTTCCTAAAGATAGTCATTTAACATAGATATCATTTTCCTTTCCCAATTTTAAATAAAAATCTTAAAATATATTTATTACGTAATAATGAGTAAATAAGGATGTCATAATTTTTTCAAGGCATTACCATCAATCCCCCATAAAATAATTTTATCCTCGAAATTACCTTTTATGAGAAGAGTTTCGGATATTGAGTCTTCATTTCATCTTCTTGTTCCCAAGTTTCTTCTTCTATGGCATCACTTTTCCATAATACTTGAACAATTGTAATTTCCTTATTCCGTAACTTTTTAACATCTCGCATTAAGATCGTGACTAGCTTTTCTTCTAAGTTTAAATCAGGTTGGACATCAGTGGGTATTTCTGGCAAAATATGGGAAGGATCTGGGATATATTTTCTGAGAGTAGAAACTTGAAATACATCATGCATTCTTTTCATCTATTCTGGTAATTCAACTCTGTAAGCAACTTCTCCGATTCTTTGAAAAATAGTGAAGGATCCAATGAACCGAGGAGTTAACTTCCCTCGTTTCCCAAATTGTAGCTATCTTTTAATTGGCGATATCTTGATAAAAAATTTGTCTCCTACTATAAATTCCAATGGTCTATGATGTTTATCTACATAGCTTCGTTGTCGATCTTGGGATATTTGTAACTTCCTTTTTATCTTCTCTACCACTTCAATCATATCCTGTACCAACTCAGAATTTTAGATTTTATTTTCTCTAACTTCATTCCAATACAACGATGATTGACATTTCCGACTATACAATGCTTCAAAAGGAGGCATTTGAATCGAAGTATGGTAATTGTTGTTATACGAAAATTCAATCAAGGGTAGATAGTGATCCCAGTTCTAAGGAAATTCTAACACACATGGGCGAAGCATATCTTCCAAAGTATGGATGGTGCGTTCTGATTGTCCATCAGTTTGAGGATGAAAGGCTGTACTATAGTTTAGTTTTGTTCCTAGGAAGTTATGCACTTCCTTCCAAAATCGAGATAAGAATTGAGGGTCTTGATCAGAAGTAATAGATATCGGTATTCCATGCAATCTGACTATCTCTTGAATGTACAAGTGAGTCAGTTGTTCCATCTTGAAAGTCATTTTGATAGGTAGAAAATGTGTGGATTTAGTCAATCGGTCTACAACCACCCAAATTGCATCATATCTTTTTGTTTCTTTTGGTAATCCACTAACAAAATCCATTATTATTTTATCCCATTTCCATTTTGGGATTGATAGCGGTTGTAATGTACCCCCTGGACTTTGATGTTCAGCTTTTACTTGTTGGAAAGTAAGACACTTAGCTACATATTCAGCAATTGCTCGTTTCATATCTGGCCACCATTACATAGATTTCACCTCATGTTATAACTTAGTAGCTCTAGGATGTATAGAATAAGGAATACTATGTGCTTCCCGTAAAATTTCTTCTCGCAATCCTGGTACTGCAGGCACATATAATCTATCTCTATATCTGGGAATTCCTTGTGGAGAAGTGTTGTATTCCGTTGGCTTTCCTTTTGTCAAGTTTCTTCAAATTTTCTCAGCAAACGTATCTTCCTTTTGTCCATCCTTGATTTTATCAACAAGAATAGGTTGTAGAATGAGTTTATTTAATCTAATATCTTCAGGCTTCAAAATTTCCAAATTGAAGTTTTCTTCTTCCTTTTGTAGTTCCTTGGATCTTTTTGTTACAGGAGCCTTCATACTCAATGCGTCAGCTACGACATTTGCTTTCCCAGGGTGGTAACTAATGGTACAATCATAATCCTTTACTAATTCCAACCATCTTCTTTGACATATGTTCAGCTCCTTCTGGGTAAAGACATACTTCAGACTCTTGTGATCCTTGAAAATTTCACATTTCTCACTGTATAAATAATGGCGCCAAATTTTTAATGCAAAGACAATGGCTGCCAACTCCAAATCATGAGTAGGGTAATTTTTCTCATAAGGCTTCAACTGTCGAGATGCATAGGAAATTACCATACCATTTTGCATCAAAACGCATCCTAGTCCATTCTTGGATGCATCACTACAGATAGTGAATCCTTCACTCCCATGAGGGATAGTCAATACAGGGGCAGTGGTGAGACGGATTTTAAGCTCTTGAAAACTCTTTTCACACTCTTCATCCATTTAAAGGATATATTCTTATGAGTAAGTCTGGTAAGTGGGGTAGCAATTTTAGAAAAATCCTGAACAAAACGACGGTAATATCCGACTAATCCCAAGAAACTTAGGACTTCAGTAGGAGTTGTAGGTTGAGACCAATTCATTACGGCTTCTATTTTACTGAGGTCTACTGATATTCCATTCCCATCCAAGACATGTCAAAAGGTGACTTTTTCTAACCAAGATTCACACTTCGAAAATTTGGCATAGAGTTGTTTTTCCTTTAATATCTACTGAATGGTTCAAAGATGTTTCGCATGTTCTTACTTGGATCTTGATTATATGAGTATGTCATCAAGAAATACGATGACAAATTGATCCAAGTAATCCTTAAATACTCGGTTCATTAGATCCATGAAGATCGCTGGTGCATTTGTTAACCCAAATGGCATGATAAGAAACTCGAAATGTCCATATTGAGTATTAAAGGCAGTCTTTGGAATATCTTCTTCTCGGATCTTCAGCTGGTGATATCCCGAATGAAGATCAATTTTAGAAAAGATTCTTGAACCTTGTAGTTGATCTAAAAGATTGTCAATCCGCAGAAGAGGATATTTATTTCTGATAGTAACTTTATTTAATTCCCGATAATCGATGCAAAGTTGCATCGATCCATCTTTCTTTTTAACAAAAAGTACTGGAGCACCCTAGGGAGATATACTAGGTTGAATAAATCCTCGATTCAAGTATTCATCTAGTTGAGTTCTCAATTCTTTTAATTTTACAGGAGCCATTCTATACTATACGGAGTTTTTGATAAAGGTCGGGTTCCCGAAATTAATTCAATGTTGAATTCAATTTCTCAATCTGGTGGTAAACCCGAAAGTTCATTAGGGAATGCTACTTGGAATTCTTGGACAATAGGTAAAGATGAATGAGTTATAGGATTCTTGGTATCTACATGATGAAGGGTTATCCAGAATCCTAAATTACCTTGATTGATTAATTTGACAGTTTTAGTGGCTGAAATGATTAACTGTGGAGTTTTCTTAAGTAAAGGAAAAGAAATTGGTGCTCTTTTAGGAAAATTTAAGATTCTTTTCCTATAGTCTATCACCACTTCATGTTTGGATAAACAATCCATTCCATGAATAATGTCTAAGTCCCGAAAATCAAAAGCAATAAGATCTACAGAAAATTTGGTATTCTCAACGTATATCGTCATGTTAGGAATATAACTTGTTGCATGTTGAGGAGTTCCAGAAGGAATAGTAATATCAAGGCTAATTGGTATAAAATCAAGTTCAATATCTAGATCATACAGAAAGTTCAAAGATATGAAAGAATGAGTTGCTCCAGAATCAAATAAGGTATAGGCAGATTTATTCAAAAAGTATGTGGTACCTAAAATGACATTTCCGTCATTAGGCATATCAAGACGTGCCATCGTAAACACGCGTCTTGCCGGATCATTTGGTTTTTGTGGAGCTTTCCCTTTATTCATTGGACAATTCTTAAGCTGATGTCCTTCCTTGTTGCAACCAAAACAACGTCCCGCCCTTACGTTGCAAGGTCCAAAGTGAAACTTTCTACAAGTTCTACAAAAAGGTCTTGCCGCTGCTCTCGGCATATTCTCCACACGGGGCTTCTTATTTAGAAAGCGATGATTGTTCCCTCCTTGCTAATTATTACCATTATTCCATTTGCAGTTTTGATTCCAATTCCTTTCTGGTGGAGGTCGTGTATTGAAATTTCAAACCTCACGAGGTTTATTAATCTTTGCTTCTGCTTGTTCAGCTAATAGGGCTTGGTCTACCACTATCGCAACTCCATACCTTGTGTGGAGGATATTTGCACATCGCGTGCCTACTCTGGTTTCAATCCTTCAATAAAACGATCCATTTTAAACTCATTGGTACTCACAATTTGTGTCGCAAACCTGGATAGTTCTTCAAATCTTTTCACATAATCTAGGACCGATGAAAACCCCTATTTTAACTGTATGAACTCGATCAACTTATGGTATGAAACTTCTCACAAAATTGCTCCCAAGTAAAATCCTTAGTTCTTTCGATGCTTGATAATGTGTCTCACCAATGACCCACACTGCCTCGAAGCATGAAAGATGCGCAAATCACTTTTTCAGATTTAGGAATATGAGCATAGACAAACATACGCTCCATAGTTTGAATCCAATTCTCAGCTTCCATTGGGTCTTTTACGTCTTCTAACACTGGAGGGTTTAGCCTACGGAACCGATCAGTAGCAATATCCCTTTGAATAATTTGGCATGCTTGATTCCGATCCAATCGAGCGAGTCTTTCAAGGGAAGCAGCATTATTGTCACTAACATCATTACATGAGTGAGACATCCTTTTTCTGAAAATAATCAACTTTTTACAGTAAAAGTTTTTGTAATTCGAGAAATTTCGTAAAAATTTCATTTTGTGTCGACATAAACATATAGGAGTCGACACATGATAAGCACACATGTTAAAATTGAAGTTTATAATTGAAATTCAAAATTTTGGGGTTGGTGTTGACACCATTAGATTTGGTGTAGACACCAAAATGACAGAACGCCTTAAGCTTCGATACCACCGTTGTTGGTGTCGAAACTTGTTGGATCTGAATAGTTTTAAAACAGTTCAAACCCCCCATTTTTCACATTAACCCCTCATTTTCGACCCTAGCTCTTCCTCTTCTCTACCCAAATCGAAAATCCACCCTTTAAATCTCTCCATTTCTCCTTCAACTTTAAGATTAAACTTCTCCATTTCCTTTGTTTTGCTTGGATATGGTTAGAATAAAAATGGCCACCAAGAAAACTGCTAGTAACCGCCTAATTATCCGAGATGAAACAAGTGAAGAAGAGGAGTTGCCATAGTTGGCTAACGTCGAAGAAAAAGGTATGGTGGTGAAGAATATCGCCAGAGTTCTCGAGTTGCACCTTCTCGTGGTGGTGGAAATATTTGTGGTTCTTCAAGTGCTTCAAGATCTACCCGTCAAGAAGATAAGGATAAGGCTCATGTTGAAGAAAGTAGTGAAGAAGAAGATGAGGATGATGTCTTACGACGGGGTGGCTCAGATTTCCCAAATGCTTACTTCTTCACCGATGTTGCTTTTCGCCGCTTTAAGAGTATTAAGAAGGAGGAGGTAATTCCTGGTCGAGAAGTCGACCTTGCTTTCCTTGAAAATTTAAAATTCGAGTTCTTGCCATATTTTAAGCTCATGTAAAAATATACTTGACACTGTGTGACTAGTCATGCAAAAATAAGCCCGAATCCCATGTGGTCAACAATGATTTTCTTTTTATTTTCCTTACACTCTCATGGACGATCACAACCTTAATGCTTTTCTCTTATATCCCGAGGTCTTTCCTATTGATGTGGTTTCTAAATATGTATAAATTGCATTTTTCCACACAAGGCAGTTCAGATTTGACAAGTATGCACGAAAGACCAAGAATAATTCATCTCCAATCCCACACTCCAGTATTAGGAATTTTAATCAACAAAGCTTATACCATTTATATATCTTTTTTTTTATATGGACGACTTTTTCTTTTAATGTCCTTATCTTTTACCATCTTTGTGCAGAACTTTTCATACTGGCTTTCTATATGACCCTCGTAGCGAGCTTTAGGTCGGCAGCTCCCAACTCAGTTGAGCTTAGGGTACCAGGTTCAAAGAACCCCTCAGACTTAATTACCCGAGTCATAAAGGCTTAAACAGAAAATTTAAAGATGTTTTAGTGTCTTATGTGTAAGTCTACTCTCCGTACTTGCTTTCTAGTTGACCCCTGTAGCGAGCTTTAGGTCGATGACTCCCAAGCCAGACGGCTTTAGGGCACCAGGTTTGAAAGACCCCTCGGACTTACTTACTCGAGTCAAAAAGGCATTTGAAGAGCAGAATAAGACCTTTAGCATTTTTCTATTTTTATGCTGGTCATGGTTTATACACGTTGATTAAAACCCCTTACACTAAAGATGGATCATTATAACCTTCAGACCCTCAATCTGTCAATGCCTACTTGTACTTGACCTTTCTACCCCCAAACTGCTCAAGCAGTTTGGTTCTACATTTCAGGCCAGGATCTAATTTCTTAAGGGTTGGGATTTTTTTTCCAGTCAATTCTATGTTCAAAGTGTACAAGTTTATCCCACAAGTATCAAGCATCTCCCTGCACAATTTATTTTTCGAAAGTGGCTCTGTGCTCAAGTTTGATTAACGTCTTAGATGGATGAATGTCAAGAAAAATTTTAGTTCACATGTTGCCCAAATTTTCTAACTAAAGCACAAAAGTCAATTCAAATCATGTTATAAGTAATAAATAAATCAACAAAAATTTTCAAATTTTTCACCTTTTGTTTTTTTGTTTTTTTTTTTGTATCCCAAAAAAAGGTATCGAATGAATAAAAAATGAAGAAATGAGATACCACCCCCCCAAACTAGAAAGTTACATTGTCCTCAATGTAAAAGAAATAATAAATCAATTGATAACAATACATAAAAAAGGAGCTAGGTACTTCCCAGGTTTAGAGGAGCGATGTGATAACTTGAAGCTTTGCTTTGATCTCGCTTGGATGATTTCGACATGTTTCTTGTGTTTCCATGCTTGGTTAAAAGTTTTACAAGTGGTGTGTTCCTCGCAAGTAAAAGATAAACAATATTAGAATCATACACACTATTGAGATAGATCAACACAAACAATCCCAACTAAAACATAGCAAAAATTTGAATTTTCAAACACGGCCAAAGTGTGCAAAATCATGCATATGATTTGTTTTTGATATGATAAGAGTAATGACTTTGACACAATGTGATGCAAAACTGTAAACTCAGGGATAATGTATGAATTAGAACTAAAAATGCACTTGAAAATCAAATCAAAGAGGTTGGTGCTAGAGATGCTCACTTCAAACTCCAAGAAAGAAAAAAATGCAAATACTACCTAAAAATTTAAATGCAAAGCTTTAAAAAAAATTAAAATAAATGAAAAGGAAAGAAAATTGGGTTTCCTCCCAATAAGCCGTTTATAGTCTAAAGCTCGACTTTTTGGAGACTTTCTTATGGTGGTTTAAATGATGCTCGTGATGCCCTGCATTCCTTGCAATTTCCCGCCTTGTATTTCTCAACCTTACTGTGCACTTTCTTGAATTCTTGATTGTTGATCTGAGTGTCACCTGGTTTTTCTTCTTGCTTCAAATTATTACCAAGTTCTTGCACCACTTTTTCCAGTTTGAAGCAACTTTCTGTCTGATAATATTTGTTAGGGTATTGAGTGACACTGAAAGTCACTTGATCATCCTGAACCCTTAAGATGACCTCCCCCTTTTCAACATCTATTAAAGCTCGTCCCGTGGCTAGGAAAGATCTACCAAAAATAAGTGGCATTTGACTGTCCTCTTCAATATCCAAAATCACGAAATCTACTGGAAAAATGAATTTATCCACTTTAACTAAAATGTCCTCAATGACACTATATGGATGCTTCACAGATCTGTCAGCTAGCTGTAATGTGATTTTGCTTGGTTTAGGTTTCCCTAATCCAAGTTTCTTGTAAACTGAGAGAGGCATTAAATTGATACTTGCTCCCAAATCACAAAAAACTCTATCAAATTTGAAATTTCCTATATCACAAGGGATAGAGAAACTCCCTGGATCTTTTAGTTTTGGAGGCAATTTATTTTGTAGAATTGCGCTACACTCCTCAGATAAGGATATAGTCTCAAATTCCCTCAACTTCCTCTTTTTAGAAATCATCTCTTTCATAAACTTGAGGTAAGCTGGCATCTGAGCCAAAGCATCTGGAAATGGAATGTTGATATGCAATTTCTTGAATACTTCCAGAAATTTACTAAACTGCTTATCCATTTTGTGACTTTGCAGACGTTGGGGGAATGGAACTAGTGGGACATAGGTCTTGACAGGAAATTGAGATTCTTCCTTTGATTTTGCAACATTATTTTGACAATTTGAATTTGATATCTCATTCGTCTCCATATCCTTGTCTTCATTTTCCATCAGCTTTTCCCTCTGTTGATATATCTTCTCATGTATTTCAGGCAATTGCACATCACTTTTGGTAGTGATAGCTTGAACATCCTTCTGTACCCTATTTCTTAGGAGTTTATGAGGGAAAGGGATTGGAGGTAGATATCCATTTGGTGGAAAATATTCCTCTGCGGGAATGTATGATTCATCCTCAACAGCTACCTCATAAGCTGGAGTGTAGATTTTTTCCATTTCCACTGCAGAGATCATATTGACTTGCTCCCTTGGATTTTTAACTGTGTTACTTGGGAGTGTTCCAGGTGCTCGCTCAGACAGTTGTTGAGCGATTTGACTTATCTGATTTTCAAGCCCTTTAAGTGCAGCTGAATGATTTTGTATGGTTGTTTGATGTAGTTCAAACATTTTATCAGTCTTCTGCATGTGCTTTTGAAACATTTCCCCCAAAATTGGTCTTCTCTCCTGCATTGGTTGGTTAAACTCATTTTGATTGTTAGACCATTTGAAGTTTGGGTGTTGTCTCCAACCAGGGTTGTAAGTAGGAGCATATGGGTCATTCTGTTGTTGATGATTGTTTTGCACAAAATTAACCGGTTCCTCTTTTGAAGCCAACAACATGCAATTTTCGGTTGAATGGTTCGCGCTACAATTCTCACACACTACTGGTGATTGAATAGCGTGAACTCCTTGATGATGTGAACACAACATGTCAACCTTTTTTGTTAGCGCAGCAAGTTGCGCATTTGTACTGGTCAGTGCATCTACATCATGCACTCCAGGAACTCTCTTTTGCACAACTCTTTCAGATGGGAACATGGTGTGTGTTTTTGCAATGAGTTCGACCAGATCCCATGCTTGGTTGACACTTTTATTGGTAATGGACCCACCAGCATATGAGTCCACTATGGATTTGCATTGTGGTGACAACCCACAGTAAAAGTACTGAACTTGAAGGCCTTTGTTATATCCACGATAAGGACATTTTCTAAGAAGATCCTTAAATCTACCCCAAGATTCATGAAAACTCTCACCGTCTAGTTGTTGAAACGTAGATATCTCCAATCTCAGTTTCGCGACCTTAGCAAGTGAGAAATATTTATTACAAAATTTTTGAGCTGGGTCATCCCTTGTGGTTATGCTAAATTCATGTTCAGAATCAAGCTACTCCAATGCACTATCTCTTAAAGTGTAAGGAAATATCTGCAAACGAATGACATCATCGTTTATGCCTTGAAATTGGAAATTTTGGCACATTCTCCCAAATTTTGCAACATGTGCATTGGGGTCCTCGTGTGCCTTTCCAAAAAATTGGAAATTATTACTAAAAAGGTTTATTAAATCTGCTCTCAATTGAAAGTCATTCCTTCCAAAAGGCGGATGTAATATGCTAGAACGGTTTGCAGTGGCAACAGGAGTCAAGAATTGACCCATAGGAAGGTCTCCTATGTTGTCATCTTGTACATTCTATTGGTTGTTTTGATTGATTTGCAATGCTGCATTTTGACCAGGAGGTAATGCAGCTGCATTCTGGTTTTGTTCCAAAGGATTGATTGGATTGGCCATTTGGTTCAGATTTTGTTGTTCCCTACGTCGTCCTCTAAAGAATTGTTCAATTTCAGGTTCGAAAGGTAAAAGATTTCCCCTTTGCGAACGGAGCATAAAAGGACAAGAAGAAAATTTTTTTTGAAAATTTTGAGAATTTTTGATGTTTTTGTTGTTTTTGTTTATTATGAATCAAAATACTAAAAACTTAAGGAAAACTAAATAT
This sequence comes from Ligustrum vulgare, assembly GCA_963555705.1. Lineage (NCBI taxonomy): Eukaryota > Viridiplantae > Streptophyta > Magnoliopsida > Lamiales > Oleaceae > Ligustrum > Ligustrum vulgare. Next base: position 42,484,965 of record OY743174.1, on the reverse strand, counting down.
AAAAGATAAGAATGCTAAAAATCAAAATAAATAAATAACAAATTAAAATAGTCCCCTGCAACGGCGCCAAAAACTTGTTGGTAAAAATATCGTAAGTGTACGATATCGCTAACAAGTAGTAAAAGTGGACTTTTGAGTCCGGGTTGTCGATCCCACGAGGACTATATATTTGTTATCGATTTACTTTGATTCAATAGAATTCCTAAATTAAAACAAAAACTAACTAAGAAAATAAATTACAAAATAATAAAAACAAAATAAAAAATGACAAGTAATTGGAAATCAATTAAATAAACAATGCAATTAAAATGAAAACAGAAAATTAAACTAAAAGCAATTAATAAAAGCAAGAAACAAAGTGGTGGGATTTCTAGCAATTGAATGAATATCGGGACTAACGATTTCGAAATAACGTTCTAACTTAATTTCTCATCTCAAGTTGTTTTCTAAAATTGTATTTGGTCGAATTCACGCATATATCTAATTTACCTCTCTCGAGTTCAAATTAGGCCTATTTAACTAAGTCAACCGTGTATCTCTACAGTGGGTCAGAGTTTTCCTTAGCTAAATGCATTTAATTTTCTAAGAATTCATAATTGACCACATGCAACCACAAATTCATATCTCTATCTTTTTGTTGAAATTGCCGGATTTTATTACGTGACCTAATTGTTAACTCACCTCTAGGATTATGAAAACAACCATTAAATCATGAATTGGTGATCAAGCAATTCAAACATTAAACGCAATAATAAAATCAATACATGAAATTAAAGCACCAACTTGAGAATCAAAATTAAACTAAAAACATTAAATCTATATAGTCAATCCCGAATTAAAATTTAGCTACTCATATTTTTGGGAGAAAAATCAATAAATAATAACGTAAATAAAACTTGAAATTTGAAGAATTGAAGAATTAACATCACCACCAACACACAAAATCTACCACCCGAGTTCTTTTCTCTACAATGTATTCTGTTGACTCAATTCATCCCCCCACAAAGTTGTCGAATATTCAGCCCACTTTTTGCTTCTCCTTTAATCACCAGCCACAATTAGCCTCCTTCAATTTGTTTATTACACAGCAATTCACAGCCGTGTATTTCTTGTTTATAAATCACTCCCCAAAGCTGCTCTTTTCCTCCAATACACAATTCCCCAAGAGTGGTCTGCCAAAACTCTTTCAACTCCCCAACTCAACCTATTTTTCTCCCAAGTAAAGCTGCTGTGTATATATATCTCTTCCCTCAAATTTTTTCGTGGCCGACCAATTTTAATCAAATCAAAAATCTCCACTCCTAGTCACCCGAAACCACCCTCGGCTGCTCTCTATTTTTCACGGCTCCCTCTCCTTTTTTTTATTCAGCAATATGTGTATATATATATATGTATACACAAATTAGCCCTAAGGCCCAAATTAGATAAATTTTCCTTCAAGTTACTCAATTCTTCCATATATGATAAGTTAGTCCTTGAGTCTTCAATTGTGCAATTAAGTCCTTGAGTTTCAAAACGTCTTCAATTAACTCCACTTTTCATCCAATTATTATGTATTTGCTTCAATTCCTCACTTTTCTTGATTTTGGGATAAAACCTGAAATAATAGTAAATAATAACAATTACGTAAAATTTATTCAAGAAAAAATATTATAATATCCTAATTTCGATAGATAAATAAGTGTATAAAATATACTTATCAGTAGGTTCGGAGGATATCACTCAAATCTTTGGGATGGTGGATGATGGTTTAGTCTATAACAGCCGTTTTGATAGGTTGGAAGCTTCTCATTTGCTTTTAAGAATCCGAACCTCATTGCTCCTTGTTATGATGCTCCAGCACTCCCTCGTGATACCGGTTTACTACATCTCATTTTTACCCATATCATTAAACAAAGGTCAAGAAAACATACCACTCTTACCCCCGAGAACTTATGGTTCATTTCAATGGTGATTAGGAATGAGAAAGTGAATTTAGCACAATTGGTAGTAAATGTAATGATCTCGGTGTTTACTAGCTTTAAATCCAATAAACTCCTTTATGGTCGAGTAGTTATGGCATGTTTAGCTAGGGAGGGAATTGACTTTACTAGAGAAATTTTTATGTCAATCCATCCCAACACTATCCTCGGAGAGTCCTCGATGAAGTTAACGAAACACATCGAGGTTAATGGGGAGTGGATTCCAAAAGCTAGCCGAGGTGAGGGAAGTAGCCGAGGTCCATCCATACCAGAAGAAACCATACACATGGAAGGAGTGGAACGTGAGCAAAGAGAAGAGACAACTTTTGTGACACCAGAACACGTGCCACCTAGTGGGTTTGAAGCTTTTATGGCCGAGTTTAGAGGGTTCCAAATTGAGAGTCAGACCAACTTTGCAAATTTAGCTCAAGCCCAAACCACCTTTTTCACTGAGATGCGCTAAAAGATGGACGAACTCGTGGTTTGTCAGTATTGCATGGAGGATCGGCTTGATGACCTCGAGTATGAAGGAACTCAAGATGATGAAGATGATGGGGATGGGAAAGATGATGGTGACGAGTAGTTATTTTCCCCCATTTCCATATGTTTATTATGATATTTGGTTAACGTTATGCTACACTGCCCTTCGGTTTAGTTATTTCCACCCTTTTGGGTGTTTGGTTTGTAAAGGCATGAGCCTTAAATACTTACTAAAGGCATTTTCAATTTTGCACTTATGTAATGTTACTATCCTATATTGAATTTCCATTCTACCTATTTCATAATCATATAACATAAGATTGAATAGAAATATAAACAAACCTCTTGAGTTTGGATGTCATCAATGAGCATTATATGTATGTATCTTCTGTAGAACCGCTTTTAGAAACAAAGCTCTGATACCACGATTGTGACGAACCCAAAACCCATCATTTAATAAAGGATATTAAGTTAAAATTCTGAAAAATAAAAATTTTGACTTGTAGAACCTCAATTGTCAATATTAAAGTGACCGAGGGTGTTCTATTGGGTTGGTGTCGACACCAATACAGATGGGTGTCGACACCAACACTATTTTTCTGAAATAAAATAGTTTTGGTGTTGAGATCTAGGGTTTCGGTGTCGACACATAATAAACAATTCCTCATTTTTACATTGAAATGACAATTAGAAGAACATAAAACGTACTATATAGATAAGTTAGAAAACATAGTACATCCGAGTTTAGGGAAGAGATTACAAAGACAACTTAAAACTTCTCTTCCTTATTTTAACAAAACAACTAAACACCAACTACATCATTCGATTTCCTCGCCTTGGAATTCATCGGAGTATATGTATTCCATAGTTTCGATGTCATGAAAGTCAACATAAAAGTGGGAACGCAGAACGAGTTAAAGTAGGAAAGTCGCAGTACACCTGCCGCGTATGGATTTCGATTACATACATATAATATTGCCCATCAGATGACTCAATCCATTCACAAGAGATTACTTCAAAGTTGTTGTAACGCAACATCCACAAGTTGAAAACATGAAAAACATGAATTGATAATTCAATGAGTAATTCGATACACATGCAAGTATTTTCAAAGATTTATGATTTCAGGGCCCGATTATAGATTATCTCCTCTAACCCAAAGCGCTTAATAATTTACAAAACCCGAATATCGATAATGGACATAATTATAAGTATGTTGCTTAGGATTTGACTCGATGTAAAATCTACCCTCAAAGTATAAAGGGGTCAAGTTATAGCCTAGCAATAATCCATGGTCATTCTTCCTAGGGATTTTATTGGTATCGTAATATTTGCTAAATTCGAAACCTAAACTATGATTTCAATTGTGCTAAAATAAAATTGGAGAGAATATAATTAAATTGCAATGAAAGGGAAATTTGAGTGGAGTTATTCTTTCTCTATCAATTGGGCTTTTCAAATAAGATTAGTGTGAATTTCTTGAAATCGATAAGATTTAAACATATTCGTACGAAAATTAGTCAATTTATTTTATGGCATTTAGTCGAGCATGTTGTGTGCATAATCAATACATACCACATCAATGACATCAATCGAAGTAAAATAATTTGAAAAATTAAAACACTCGTTAATTATCATCAATCACAAGAATTCATCTATAGAAAATTAACACTCACCCATTGAGGCTAGGAATAACTCCCCTCAAATATAACTTAGCCAAACATAATTAAACTAAACGAAATAAAATTCAAACAAACCATAACCATTAATCAAACAAAATTCAAATTTGGAAATGAGATTTCAATACTAAAATAAATCTAAAACCAAACTAACATCAACAGATAAAATTATGTAAACTAATTATAACAACTGAAAATCTAAATAAAGGCAATAAGAAAAAGGACAAAAAGTGCTCAAAACTGAAACTGCTGCCGAGAGAAGAGACAGAGGTTGCAGCTGCTGGGCGTGAGGGGGAAAACCAGGCTGCTGGTGCTGCTACGTGAAGATGATGAAAGAGTGCTGCTGGAAGTTCTGTGTGGCTGACTGGCGGCTGAAGTTGTCTGCGGTTGGTTCCGGCTGCTGCTGTGTGGAAGAAGTCCGAGAGAGGCTGGCGGGTTGCAGCAGATGGGAGAAGACAGAGGCTGGACGTGCTGTAGAGAAAAATACAGAGGGAAATCTGTGGGAGGAGGTAGAGGGAGAAGGAACAGCTTGCAGCTGGATGGTGTGAGAGAAGTTGGGAGAAGAAGGCTGGCGGTTGAAGGTGCAGTAGAGCGACTGTTGGGAGATAAGGTTGGTGCGGCTGAGGAAGATGAGTTCCAGTTGGAGGTTGAGAGATGGTTGCGGCTGGAAGACAGGTTAAGGTTGGTAATTGTGCAGGTGAGCGGCTGGTGAAGAGTAGGATGCTGGTGCTTTCTTTAGTGAAAAAGAGAGAAGACAGAGGTTGAAGTGGGGCTGTTGGCAGGAGCAGACGACTGGGAGAAGATGAGAGAGACGTGAGGGAGACGGCTGTAGGGCTGGTGAGGAAGAAGATAGCGAGAGAGAGAGAGACCATCGAGAATGGCATAGAGTGTTGTAGGTTATAGAAAAAAAAAGAAATTGTTTTAGGCTGGGTTTATGGGTTTTTTGTCCATTTTGGGCTTTTTCAGATCAATTAAATTAGGGATTTTTTTTTTTGAGTTGAAATTATCGAAAATGTACCTGCAATTAAATAAATGAAATTATTAGCAAATAAAATCAATTTAGAGTTAAAGAAATAAAATTGAATCTTTTATAAGTTTCACTCTAAATGACAAAATTTATATCCCAAAATTATATATTTTCATTTATTTATTTCTTTAAAATACGTAAAATTGGACAATAATCACACACCTCAACTAGCCTTTTGCTAGTCTCTAGCAATTCAAGCGAATTAAAAACATGTCTATCTCCATGAAAAACTTCAATTGAGAATGAATTTAGATAGTCGAGCATAGCAACTTCGCAAAATCAAGAGATCAAGCATTATATCCAAATTAATCCATAAAAACTTTTCCAAAATTTTGTGTGTGTGTGTGTTTTAAGCCGATCCATCAAACCACTAACCCCAACACATACAGTGTCGAGTATTCACTCAAGCCAAGTATAAACTCCATATACTCACGGATATGTGTATTTTGTTTCTGAACTGGTTAGGGGGTCACTCATGGAGTTTGAAAATTGATCACTCAAGCATTCAATAAACAAAGGCCATATATGTGTGGATGACAGTAATGCAAATATTGACCTCATGAAAAACTCACAACCATTGGGACTCAACCATTCTTACCACAAGCCTACTTAAGATCAAAATGTCAATGTCAACGTAAAGGTAGTGATGGTGTTCTCAGGAGAATTGATAAAGAGTGATGGAAGAAGAGGTTTGCATATTTCGGTGATAATAATAAAACAAGAAATTCCAATGGAAGTATACGACGCAATGGTAGCATTTTTTCTCCTTTTTTTTTTTTTTTTTGAATAGGATAAGGAAATAAAAGAAGTGAGTAGAATTTGAGGACTTCCAATATATAAGCAAGGATAATAATTTTCACTTTTAATCACACTTCAAGCTTACTTTCTCTTCAATATATCTCCTTTTTCTGTCTACCTTTTTTTTTTTTTTTTTTGAGACAGAAATCCCCTCAAATAATTCTTCAACATTCTCCTCTAGTCTCAATGACTATCAAATACTTTCTAACTCCACTTTTCTTTCTTTTCATGCACCGAACATTTTTTCTTCAAATATGGAGCAAAAATAATTATCCTCACTTATACTTGAAAGTAGAAACAAGGTTATGTATTTATGGAAGCAATGTCTGGATGTAATGTCATTTTTAATGTGAAATAGATGAAAGGGCTTTGTGGCTATAAAGGAATTTTTTTTTTGGATATGAAGGGATTTGTGATGGGAAGAGAAGCTGATAAGGTTAGTTTCAAAGGATCAAGTTTTTATTTGACATTGACCTTCATCGTTTCTTAAGTATAAACCACCAACAATCCACAATCCGTGTAATGATGCCCAATGGAAGTAGCAATATCAAACAAGGGCAATATAAGAAAACTACAAATCACTCAACTCTCATGATGAATAAATAAAATTACTTAAACTTGAGAGAGCTCTAGTTGTATGTGTTGACTATCCATCTTACCACAAGGCTTAAATTCGTGCATAAAATTTTTTTTAGGAGGGAGGTCTTTACAGAATAACAAAGATATAACTCAAGACTCAAGATGTACTCAATTTTAATGCTCAACTATCACAAAAATTAGTGCAAAACAAGTACATAGAGTTACTCTCCCCCCAACTAAAATCAGACATTGTCCTCAATGACTCAAAGAGAAGAAAGAAAAGTTGAACGGTGATTTATAGACAAGACTCAAAATTAAATCAAGATAAAGGAGAAGAGTGTACCTGAGAGGAGGCTTAAGCAAATGAGCAATTATTCAAGAATGAAAAATTAAAAAAAATGAAGAAAAGAATAAAATCTGCAAAAAGAAAAGAAAATATATACATAATAATAAAAGTTAGTTCCAAGAAAATCAGCTGCTGGAAACCGGGTCCAGCAGAGGTAGTTCATTAACATCAGCAGAAAAAATTTCCAAAAATGGTTTCAGACGTTGTCCATTAACTTTAAAAACAGTACCAGTTTTTGGATCCAAGATTTCAACTGCTCCATAAGGGTAAACAGTTTGCACAATGTAAGGACCAATCCATTTAGTTCTCAACTTACCAGGAAACAGATGAAGCTTAGAATCATATAGCAATACTTTCTGAGAAGGAAAAAATGATTTTCTAAAAATTTTCTTATCGTGAAAAACTTTCATTTTCTCTTTTGAAATTTTTGCATTCTCATACGCTTCCAAATGCAATTCATCTAACTCATTCAATTTCAATTTCCTAAACTCACCAGCTTGATCTAGATCAAAGTTGAGTATCTTGATTGCCCAATAAGCTTTATGTTCGATTTCAACCGGCAAGTGACAAGGTTTTCCAAATACAATTCTATAAGGAGACATTCCAAAAACAGTTTTAAAAGCAGTCCTATAGGCCCATAAAGCATCATCCAATTTTATAGCCCAATCTTTTCTATTTGGATTAACTGTTTTTGTCAAAAATCCTTTAATTTCCCGGTTGGCTAGTTCAGTTTGACCATTAGTTTGAGGATGATAGGGAGTGGAAATCTTATGCCTAATGCCATATTTCTTTAATAAGGTTTCAAAAGGTTTATTACAAAAAGGCGTTCCTCCATCGCTAATTATGGCCTTAGGCATACCAAACCTAGAAAAAATATGTTCTTTCAAAAATTTGAGCACAACTTTATGGTCATTAGTTCTACATGGAATAGCCTCTACCCATTTTGACACATAATCAACAGCTACCAATATATAAAGATATCCAAAAGAAGGGGGAAAAGGACCCATAAAGTCTAATCCCCAACAATCAAAAATTTCAAGAACAAGGATTGGAGCTAATGGCATCATATTCCTATGGCTGATACTACCAAGTTTCTGACATGCTTCACAATTTTTAAAAAAGGTATGAGCATCCTTAAATAAACTAGGTCAATAAAAACCACATTGAAGTACCTTAGCAGCTGTTTTCTGCGAAGAGAAATGGCCTCCGCAAGCATGAGAATGACAGAAATTAAGAACTTGTTGTACCTCGTCATCAGGAACACATCTTCGGATGATCTGATCAGCACAATATTTGAATAAGTATGGATCATCGTAGAAGAAGTTCCTTGCAATAGCTTTCATCCTCATTTTGTCTTGGACACTCCAATTTGAGGGCATATGACCTGTAACAAGATAATTAACCAAGTCAGCGAACCATGGAACAATGTTCAAGCTAAATAACTGTTCATCGGGAAATGAATCATTTAAAGGGTGAGAAACTTTTGAATTTTCAGAATTTAATCTGGATAAATGATCAGCGACAACATTTTCCACCCCTTTTTTATCCTTAATTGTAATGTCAAATTCCTGCAATAATAAAATCCATCGAATGAGTCTAGGTTTAGCATCTTTCTTTGTGAACAAATATTTAAGAGCAGAGTGATCAGTAAAGATGGTAACGGAGTCCCAATAAGATAAGTTCGAAATTTTTCCAATGCAAAAACAATAGCTAGCAGCTCTTTTTCGGTAGTTGTGTAATTCAATTGAGCTTGATTCAAAGTTCTACTAGCATAATAGATTACATAAGGTTCCTTACCTTTCCTCTGGCCAAGCACTGCCCCTACAACTATATCACTTGCATCACACATTAATTCAAAAGGTAGAGACCAATCAGGTGATCTAATTATGGGTGCAGTGGTGAGTGCCTTTTTTAAATGTTCAAAAGCTGCAGTGCATTCATTAGTCCAAACAAATTTTGTATCATGCATCAAGAGTGTAGTCAAAGGTTTAGCTATGATACTAAAATCTTTTATGAACCTCCTATAAAAACCTGCATGGCCTAAAAATGATCGAACGTCTTTTACACTTGAAGGAATAGGAAACCTAGAAATTGAATCTACTTTTGCCTTATCTACTTCCATGCCTTTAGAAGAAATTATATGACCTAAAACAATTCCTCTTGTTACCATGAAATGACATTTCTCCCAATTAAGGAGAAGTTGCTTATCTTCACACCTGCATAAAACAGCTTTCAAATTTGTTAGGCAATCATCAAATGAATTACCATACACAGAGAAATCATCCATAAAAACTTCCAAAATATTTTCTATCATGTCACTGAATATGCTAAGCATGCATCTTTGAAAGGTTGCTGGGGCATTAAAAATACCAAAAGGCATTCTTTTAAAAGCAAATGTCCCAAAAGGGCAAGTAAAAGTAGTTTTTTCTTGATCTTCTAATGCTATTTCAATTTGATGATAGCCTGAAAAACCATCCAAAAAATAATAGAATGAATGTCCAGCAACTCTTTCTAGCACTTGATCTAAAAATTGTAAAGGAAAATGGTCTTTTCTGGTCATGGAATTCAATTTCCTATAATCTATGCACATTCTCCAACTAGTGGGTACCCTTTTAGTTATCATTTCCCCCTGTTCATTTTCAACAATGGTAACCCCAGTTTTCTTAGGAACTACTTGAGTAGGACTTACCCACTTGCTGTCTACAATAGGATAAATAATACCTGCATCAAGTAATTTTAAAACTTCATTTTTAACAACCTCTTTCATGTTAGGGTTTAGCCTTCTTTGAGATTCCCTTGAAGGATTAGCATTTTCTTCTAGAAAAATTCTATGAGTGCACACTAAAGGACTAATTCCCTTAATATCCGCTATAGTCCAACCTATTGCAGATCTATGATCATTCAACACTTTCAACAACATATTTTCCTGATCACAAGTAAGAGTAGAAGAGATTACCACAGGGTATGATTCATTAGGTCCCAAGAATGCATACTTTAGTTCCGATGGAAGAGGTTTAAGCTCCAGAGTTGGCATCTTCTCTGCTGATGTTTGCATGGGTGTCTGGCTAACATTTAGAGGCTCAATGTTTGGATGTCAAGCTCTTACGGCTGCTGTTGTTATACTTTTTGAAGGGTCTTGAATGTTGTCCAATTCGAGATTCTGCTCAAGATGCTCATCAGGATCTTCTAACTCACTTAGCAGCTCTTCCAACATATTGACTTCCTGCACTTCATCAAAATCTTTTGGTTGCCTACAAGCATTGAATATGTTAAGTTCCAAAGACATATTTCCAAAAGTCAACTTTAAAATACCACTCCTACAATTTATTAAAGCATTTGAAGTTGCAAGAAATGGTCTACCAAGAATAAAAGGGATTTGAGGAGAAGTTTTAGGTGTACTTTGAACATCAATAACAACAAAATGAACTGGATAGTAGAATTTATCAACTTGAACCAAAACATCCTCAATTATCCCTCTAGGCATCTTAATAGATCTATCTGCTAATTCTAAAATCATGGGGGTAGGTTTAAGTTCACCTAGACCAAGTTGTGTATATACACTAAAGGGCAAAAGATTTACACTCGAACCTAAATCTAGCAAGGCATGACCAATACGAGTGGTTCCTATCATACAAGCAATGGTTGGAGAACCAGGATCTTTAAATTTTTGAGGAGTTTGGCATTGTATGATAGAACTCACTTGTTCAGTTAAAAATGCTTTATTCTTAACAGCTAGCTTCCTTTTAACTGTACACAAATCCTTAAGAAATTTAGAATAGGCAGGGACTTGTTGAATTGCATCTAACAGAGGAATATTTACCCTAACTTGCTTAAAAATTTCATGAATTTCTGTTTGATTTTTGGTCTTATTACCAGGTTGTAATCTTTGAGGAAAAGGGGCAGGGGGTGCACCTACTATTGGCCTAGGTGGTTCCTGAACATCAAATAGAGATTTTAATACAGTATCATCAACAGAAGGTTTAGCTTGCTTACCCACCAAGTCCTCTTTAGGTTCAGGAACTTGGATTTGCTTACCGTTTCTCTAGGTAGTTACTGCTTTCACATGTCTCAGATTGGATTCATCGACCCCATTGTATTGAGTTTGAGGATTTGGCATTGGTTGAGCTGGAAACTTACCTTTTTCTTGTGCACTTGCCTGAGTAGTCAGCTTTGTAAGCTGAGATCGGATGTCATTGATGGCCTGAGAGTTTTGATTGTTGATGGCGGCTTGGCTTTGCATGAATTGTTGGATTTGGTCTTCCAGACTTCTCTTCTGCGGTGGCATATAAGGTGTTGGTTGTGAAGGTCCAGCATTGTTTCCAACGTTATTGCTTCCTTCTTGATCATTCCTCCAACTGAAATTTGGATGATTTCTCCAACCTGGATTATAAGTACTCGAATATGGGTTAGAATAAGGTTTGGAAATCATATTAACAGAAACAGATTGATCAAAATACATCTCTTTCAGTTGGGGAAGTGCAGGACAATCAGAGGTTAAATGCTGTGCATCATCACAAATTGAACATTTTTTCTAAAATAGTGGAAGAGGAATTGACTTCATTCACTTTTTGAGTTTCCAAGTTTTCAAGTTTTCGAGTGATGACAGCCAATCGGGCATTTATGTCATCATCTGCTCTAAGTGAATGAATTCCATTTTCAGATGCAATTTTTGGAAATTCAGTTTTTATTGCAACACCCCTATCAAACTCATCAATGTTATCCCAAGATTGGGCATTTTCAGCTAAATCATCAAAAAATGTAAAAACTTCATTCGGGTCTTTTGCAAAGAAGTCGCCATTACTCATGGTTTGCACAAATTGTCTCATTTCTGGTCTGAGCCCTTCATAAAAAAATTTAGTTAACATCCATTTCTCATAACCATGATGAGGACAAGATAACAACAAATATTTGAATCTTTCCCAACTAGTGTAAAAATTTTCATTATTCTTTTGGGAAAAATTCATGATTTGTCTTTGAATAGCGGTGGTTCTTCCTAGGGATTTTATTGGTATCGTAATATTTGCTAAATTCGAAACCTAAACTATGATTTCAATTGTGCTAAAATAAAATTGGAGAGAATATAATTAAATTGCAATGAAAGGGAAATTTGAGTGGAGTTATTCTTTCGCTATCAATTGGGCTTTTCAAATAAGATTAGTGTGAATTTCTTGAAATCGATAAGATTTAAACATATTCGTACGAAAATTAGTCAATTTATTTTACGGAATTTAGTCGAGCATGTTGTGTGCATAATCAATACATACCACATCAATGACATCAATCGAAGTAAAATAATTTGAAAAATTAAAACACTCGTTAATTATCATCAATCACAAGAATTCATCTATAGAAAATTAACACTCACCCATTGAGGCTAGGAATAACTCCCTTCAAATATAACTTAGCCAAACATAATCAAACTAAACGAAATAAAATTCAAACAAACCATAACCATTAATCAAACAAAATTCAAATTTGGAAATGATATTTCAATACTAAAATAAATCTAAAATCAAACTAACATCAACAGATAAAATTATGTAAACTAATTATAACAACTGAAAATCTAAATAAAGGCAATAAGAAAATGGACAAAAAGTGCTCAAAACTGAAACTGCTGCCGAGAGAAGAGACAGAGGTTGCAGCTGCTGGGCGTGAGGGGGAAAACCAGGCTGCTGGTGCTACTACGTGAAGATGATGAAAGAGAGCTGCTGGAAGTTTTGTGTGGCTGACTGGCGGCTGAAGTTGTCTGCGGTTGGTTCCGGCTGCTGCTGTGTGGAAGAAGTCCGAGAGAGGCTGGCGGGTTGCAGCAGATGGGAGAAGACAGAGGCTGGACGTGCTGTAGAGAAAAATACAGAGGGGAAGCTGTGGGAGGAGGTAGAGGGAGAAGGAACGGCTTGCAGCTGGATGGTGTGAGAGAAGTTGGGAGAAGAAGGCTGGCGGTTGAAGGTGCAGTAGAGCGGCTGTTGGGAGATAAGGTTGGTGCGGCTGAGGAAGATGAGTTCCAGTTGGAGGTTGAGAGATGGTTGCGGCTGGAAGACAGGTTAAGGTTGGTAATTGTGCAGGTGAGCGGCTGGTGAAGAGTAGGATGCTGGTGCTTGCTTTAGTGAAAAAGAGAGAAGACAGAGGTTGAAGTGGGGCTGTTGGCAGGAGCAGACGACTGGGAGAAGATGAGAGAGACGTGAGGGAGACGGCTGTAGGGCTGGTGAGGAAGAAGATAGCGAGAGAGAGAGAGACCATCGAGAATGGCATAGAGTGCTGTAGGTTATAGAAAAAAAAAAGAAATTGTTTTGGGCTGGGTTTATAGGTTTTTTGTCCATTTTGGGCTTTTTCAGATCAATTAAATTAGGGATTTTTTTTTTTTTTTTTTTGAGTTGAAATTATCGAAAATGTACATGCAATTAAATAAATGAAATTATTAGCAAATAAAAATCAATTTAGAGTTAAAGAAATAAAATTGAATCTTTTATAAGTTTCACTCTAAATGACAAAATTTATATCCCAAAATTATATATTTTCATTTATTTATTTCTTTAAAATACGTAAAATTGGACAAGAATCAGGATTTCACATCCCTTAGGATTTCTACATCCCTATCATCTTTCACCTTGTTCGACTCCAATAGGGATTTTAGATCACCATGTCGTTCCTCACAACCCTCAGAGTCGTGAGGTGCTCCCGACATCATCCACATCGATATCACAACATCAGATTGATTACTAAGGGGCTAGAGTTTAAGTCTATAATCATTACTTGAAAAAGCTTATTTTCTTGAATCATATCATATTCAATATAATCATCATTATGCATCAAAAGCATTTCATTAAATATCAACTTGCACATAATGTAACATGTAAAGGGTGTATCGAATACTCACTATTTTTGATGATTATATAATACCTATCAACTTGGAAATTCATCAAATAACTTCATATCATGATAAATAAATAAATAAATAAGTAAAGGGGGTGTCTACATGGGTGTCTACATAGGTGTCGACACCATGTTCATCGTTCTTCGTTTGGTGTTGACACCAAATCTCCAGGTGTCGACACCAAGCGTAGTTTCAAAAAATGGAACTTGATTTCTTTGATTCTTTTGATCTCTAATAATCATATTTTGATAACTACCTTTGAGAAAACAAGTTGGTTGATCAAAAGAATGGTTTAAACGGATTTGAATCATAACTTTGGCAAGAATCCAATACCTAGGTTTTTGGAAGATTGGAAGATAACTCAACACCATTTCAATCTGATTTCTTTTTAGTTATGAAGTAATAAATTAAAAAGATTTGGTATTTATAGGGTAATACGGGTGTAGAGAAGGAAGGGGGTCACGGTTGTATTTAATTAGAACCTTACTTCACCCTCAAGAATTGCTAATTGCCAGTCAGGAGGTGTCATTCATTTGCCATGCAAGCTGGAGCTGGACTAAAGGCATAAGGTGAGTCTTTAAGGCTATAAAAAGTCACGGTGGCAGCATAGACGCCACCTCCTGCCTGGTTCCTTCCAATTTCCCGATTTTGAGTAGCTGTTTTTAACCATAGTTTTTGGGATAGCAACCCGAATCCAATTGAGTGTTTTTGGTATCATTTCAAATTAATCATATAGTACTTTCAAGTAAAATTTTCCTCATAGAATTTGGATAACGGGAGAGGAAGTTATAGCGTTCCAAAGATAGCCCCTCGAAACTGTCTTTTCGAGTCGGGTGGTTGAGCAGCCAACTTTGAAAAATTGCTGAGGATTGTACCGTAGTCAGAACGAATAATGGATTTCAGATTTTTGAAGTTCACTATGAGTACTTATCTGTACATATAAGATATGCATTTATTCGAGGTCGGAAGAGGTCAAACGAACTTCCTAAAGATAGACATTTAACATAGGTTTCATTTTCCTTTCCTAATTTTAAATAAATATCTTAAAATATATTTATTACGTAATATTGAGTAAATAAGGACGTCATAATTTTTTGGGACATTACAAACATAACAGTTTGCTACCTGCAAGGTAGCTATTCCATAAAGCAAGAAAAATGTTAAGGTTTAGAGATATCACCGAGCGAACAATGCATGTTCGTATAACGGAGAGATGCGAATGGAATTTTTTCAAAATAGATTGTGGAGATGGACTCAGCTGGTCATGAATAAGATTCGGAATGGAATATTGTAGATCCGACACTACTTGTAACACTTTCACAGTTTCAACCAAGTGTCATTTCAGGCGGCTGGGCACTAGTTGAGCTCCTTTCTTGATGGTCTTCTTCCGGCCTTTCCCTAATTAATTAATCAAATGAAAAACCAACTCCTCTTTTTTCGATTCACTAGCCACTTTGATAGTTTTGTTCCACTTCTATCCAATTAATCACCTTCAAAATAAGTGATTTTGGAACTTTTCAAGCATCGGATTCTTCTGTGCCTTTAGATTTGTGCATGCCCTTTTCTAATTTTTTTTTAATTTCTTGATTTTGGGCAGTAGTCTACACTTTCCCTTTCGGAAAGTTTTAATTTTGTGGTTTAGTTTCTTTGTTTTCTTTAATTTTTGAGAATATTTCCAATCTCAAATTAAAATTCAACAAGCCCTAGATCTAAACACAAGGCTCTGATACCTTTTTGTTAAGAAATCTTACCAAGAAATCATCCAAAGCCAAGAATCATCTTCTCCATCAACAATTCACCTGCTTTCCAATTGAATTTCATCACTTTGACTAGGGCTCAGTTTGGTTGCCTCTAATACATTGCATAGCTTTCAAAAATAAAATCAACGTAACAGGCGATGCAGTTGTATCGAATATCACATGGACCAAATAAGTCAAGAACTCTCTCACTAATCTCACTACTATTTCAAGTCAACATTAACTCGACTTTGGACACCCAAATCGAGAGAGAGAGAGAGAGAGAGAGAGAGAGAGAGAGAGAGAGAGAGAGAGAGAGAGAGAGAGAGAAAGAGAGAGAGAGAGACTTATTTTATGTTATGTAAAGTGATTAAGCCTTAAATCCATCTTATGACTTAGTGACCTATTTAAATGGAAACTTGTATCGAATCTAGTTATTAACCACCACTGATCCAATCAATAGAAATAACATACGAATTAGAAACACAAAAACTAAACTCGTCACTCCATATAATCTAATCAAACAATACCAACATATTAAAATGACAATTATGCCATCACCCAAAAAAATCAATGTTGGTGAGACATAATTTCCATCTTATATTAAATATTTTATCGTTACTTTTTAAATAAATAGATTTTATTTTAAAATAAAGTGATTTTGAAATCTTAGTGAAGTGACCTCGTTTACGTCACTGACTTATTAAAGAAAGATAAAAGTATTACCGTGTGTCACGAGTTGGCATTGAAATTTGAAAACAAATGAAAAATCTGGGAGTGCATCACACACATGCTTACGTTCAGCTCTAACATTTTGTGCAGATGTGTAGGGACAAGAAAATCTCATAGTTATTCCATTTTGTAAGGCATACTTTTTAAAAGGTCTAAACTCTCCTCCTTAATCACTTTGTATGATTTTTATCTTTCTACCAAACTGTTTTTCCACTTTAAGTTTGAATTGAATAAAAGTTTTAAAATAGTCTGATTTCTGTCCAAGAGGATGCATCCATAAGTATCTACTAAAATCATCCGCAAAAACCACATAGTATCTAAATCCAACAATTGATTTTATTGGTGAAAGTCCCGAGAAATCTATGTGTATTAAATCCAGTGGGTTTGATGCTCGTGAAGCAAATAGATTAAATGTAAGTTTTTGACTCTTTCCAATTTGACATGAATCACAGAACAAAGACTTTTCATTGATTGAAACATGCTTGTTACAGAACTTCAGAACATGACTAGGAGTTTGGAATGAAGGATGGCTTAATCTCCTATGCCAAACTTCTATTTCATTAAGTTGTGTCTGTGATTTATTATAATAGAGAAGAAGAGTAAACACTGAAAATAATTTAGAAGAAATAAAAGTTGTGTGTTGAGGATGAAAGTTTGATAGGTTTAACTTGTATAGTCCATCCTTAAGAATCCAGTATGCCGCTGGATTCCCCGTTAGCAGGTCCTTCACAACACAAAATTTTTGGTGAAATTCAATGAAGACATCATTATCCTTAATAAACTTAGAAACACTGAGTAATTTTTTCTTTATTTGAGGAACATGTAAAATTTTGTTCAGAGACAATTGTTTCTAGCCTTTTCATTTAAGATCTTGTGCCAATATGAGTTATTGCAAGAGACTTACCATTTCGATTCTTCACACCTTCATTGCCAGAATATTCCTAAGCTTCTGTAAGATTCCTTATGTCATTTGTGACATGGCTGTTGGCACCAGAATCAGCATACCATGCTGGATCTTCACAATCTACGGGTGAAACAAAATAAGTTAAATGATTACCATTGTTGTTGTGATTTGAACTACTGAGTTGAGTTGATTTCAGTCATGCAACATTCTCATCATATCTCTTATAGCTCCATCCGGCTTGATGGTTCTTCAAACCACAGATTTCACATGGAGTTTTGAATTCTATCTATCTTCCTTCTCCAGTTCTTCCTCTGCCTCTTTCTCTGACATATCCTCTTCTGTAATTTCCTCTGGTTCTTCTGCTCACTCCTCTATAGTTTCCTTGGCTAAAGTTCACAGAGCCCATACCTATTCTGATTTCATTTAAGTAGTCTAATCTACTTTCAAAAGTTAGTAGAACAGAAGTCATTTCATGCCAATTCAAATTTTCTTTGTCATTTTACTGCACAACTACTAGTGTGTAGTCTTCATTCGGTCCAGCCAAAACATGATTGATCAAATCTTGTTGATTGACTACTTTTCCTGCAACATCTAGGTTGTCAGCTAGTTTCTTGACTATTGTCAAATAAGTATTTATGGTCACTGACCCTTTTCTGATTCTCTGTAATTCTCGAATGGGGAAAGTCTGAATAGCTTTCCACATTTCTGTAGCATTGTTGCTACCCATGACTCTTAATGCTATGTCTGAACTCATTGAGGTATATAGTCATCCCATTACAAGTGCATCATTTGATAACCACCTTATATGTTCAAGATTTTGCACTTGTTCCTAAATCAGTGGTGATTTCAACATTATTGAACTCGGGTGGACAAACGCCTGTGCCAAGTAGATGACCTTGAAGAGTATGCCCTTTAAAAATGGGCATAACCATGTTTCTCAATGGTAGAAAGTTATCTTTATCCAGCTTCATTGACAGATTTTGGGTTAGATTTAATGGGGCCGAATTTGAGTGAACAGATGTAACATTGGAAGGTAAGGTTGAGCTGGTTTGTGATTGATTTTCTGATTGAGATGCCATTGAAGTCTCTGATACCAAAATAGAATTTGAAGAAGATAAAGATATATGGGACTTTTCTTATCTTAATCAATGATAAATGAATTACACAGCCTCTGCATTTAAAGAAATCTGAACTATACACAATATTTACAAAAGCTATATACATACACCTATATACAATATAATAGATGAATTTGCATACAACACGTGTGATTAACCCACGAAATCAGGAAACCCTATCTGGTATAACAATTTTCTTGTTACTGAGGAATTGGATGGAGATGACGAAGACACTGTTGCAATTATCTGATCATCGAAGTCGCACTTCTTTCCTCTTACGTTTTCTATCATTCTTGATTTGTTCTAAGTTCATCCTCAAGCTTTTGGTTTGCAACATTGAGTCCCTAGATTTTATCTGAAACAAAAACACTTACGAAACTATTTACAGTGAGGATATCTTATACCTATTGGGGACAAAACATGTTAACTGATTTTACTGCCAATGATGGATAATGGACCAAACAAGTGAAAATTACTCGCCAAGGTGATGTAAAGGGTTTACTATTAATACTTGTAAGGTTACATGCATAATATATGCTTTGTAAACTTTATTTTGTTTTTATACTAAATTATCAAAAAAGTATTAAAACACTCAAAAATAACACTTGAACACAGTGTAAAATATAAATCAATTTCAATTGTGTCTAAAGTTCAAGCATGAGTAATTTATCATTAAATTCAATTTTGAATTTGCACATATGATTATTTTCCTGGTACTTTATTTATCTTTCTTTTTTACTATTCAAATATTAGATGATAATAATATTTTTATAATTTATACTTCTTATACAATGAATAAATAAAACAAAATTTTAAATGATCTTCAATTGCCTAAGTTATTATTTTTTCATTTAAACACTATGTCTTAGTTGATTATTGTTTAAATTATCCTTTTCTTTTTTCAAATTGCAATATCATTTTATTATTTTTCTATTTATTTCATACACATGTTTGACATATAATTAAAAAAATTTAGAAAATATTGAAGTCGCAATTATATGTTGGGACATAATGTTGTGGCTCGTTCGGGGGAAACACTAGTTTAGATTTAAATTTACGCACTTGAAACTTGAAAAAGCTAGAAATTTGATTGATTTTAATAATATTGTCCCAAACAAAAAAAAAAAAAAAAAAAAAAAAAAAACTAGTGGAAAAATGTGGGTATATATATATAGTGCTAGTTCTGCCATTGCATTTGGAGTCTAAAGGGCATCCAATTTTGTTGAAGGGGAGTTGATACCAATGGTTCAAATCACACGCAAACTATCGATGTCGACCATTCAAATGGCACGACACGTGCTTGAATTAGAGTGCGATCATGTTTGGGTAATTAGGTGTGGGCACATATCCTTATCCTGTATATATTTTTTTAAAGAAAAAATTATTCAGGTGTGGGTAGATATCCTTATCCTGTATATATTTTTTTAAAGAAAAAAATTATTCTATTATTTCATTTAAATTTATGTAATTATTTTAATTCTTTGAGTACTAGATGAAATATTCTAGGAGTCTTTTAAATTCGAACCATTGACTATTTCTATGAATTTTTTGGTTTAAACGACGTCTATTTTGTATCTTTAAACACTAAACACTTAAAAGTCTTAAAAAGTTCAAATGAATAAACTTCTTTTGTAGAATTTGATAAAATTTGATGAAGTAATCGATCTCATTAAATGTGTAATTAAAATTAATTGTTGACTTTGACTTAAATTTTATTTAAATTTTTGAGCGAAACCAATCCGTGTTTATATCTAATTATAGCTAAAGGTTTTTAATGTAATGGTTAATCAATATATTTTTTCTACCACGACTAACCAATTTCAAAATTAAATATAATCTTCTCATGGTATTTCCTATTTTTAGCGCAAAAGCGCATGTAAAGAATACGGTACATTTTAATTAGGATGCACAACTAAAAAAGGTTAAAAATTTAGTAAAAAGATTCATGGTGACTTTTACCTAAATAGTCATAGGTTCAATATAACTTTAGTCCCGGTTTGGTATCGTCAACAATTAATCTCAATCATATATTTCATTGGTCTCACAATTTTTAAATCACATATTTCATCAACTTTTATTAACATCTAATAAAAAATGATTTTAATCTTCACCAAACATGGGCTTAATGTAGTAACTACAACGAGTTTTCTTCAGAAATAACAGAGGAAAAAGTTAAAAGTCAAACAAAAATAGTTTATACGTCTAAGTGCTGCAAAATCAAATCCGAAGACATTCCTAAGTGGAATATGTTTAGACACGAAATATTTACGTGGTTTAAACTCTTAGTTTCTTGTAAAATGACTGAGACATCGGCTTCAGCTTTGTATAGAAAGCAATGTTAAGGGGGAAGACTTTACTTGCAATGTCCAAGAGTACCTTCCTCTTAATTAATTCCCTTTGTAGTGTAGGGACAACAGAATAAAATTCAATTCGATTCTGCTTCTCCAAAACAAAGTCAGATACTAGCTCCTATAATTTTTTTTATTTATTTATTATTATTATTTTTTTAAATTAAACTCACACAGTCAAATTGAGTTTGAAAAATAATTTGATCCAATCAAATCTTCATCTTCCAAGGATATAAGGATAATTCAAAATTGCTTTCATGCCAACCAAGCTAAACCAAAATGCTCAAGGTTAGTACAAAAAAAACACCCATCACCTACCAGTCTAACCAAACCATCACCGAGACACGAAGGAGACATCCACATGCATGACGTACGAACAAGACCAAAACAAAGAACCTCAAATGGCTTTATATAACTCTGTAAATGCGAAGGATATACCATCTTTAATAGTCGCACCCTTAAAATCTATGGATAGTATCAGTATTACACTTACAGATGAAGGAAAGACTCATGAAATAGGAATAGTACCTGCACAACAGTTGCTGAAACAATGCATGTGAAGAAAATAAATTCGATGAAAAAATAACACGATTTTCTTCTAGATTCAATAGATCTAATAAAGTCTCAAAATTAATTCTCGGTTTTTTTAGAAATCCAACTCTATCTAAGAAGGAAGCAACAAGTATAGCCAGAATCTAACATGATTTGAATTAATCAATAAATCCAAATTCGGATTTAATCAAGAATAATAGACGACTTGGATGGATAGGATATGGGACAAAAAAAGAAAACAAGAATTAGGCTAGATAAGTATATAATCAAAACAAGTAAACTTGTTGGATAGACGAGCGGCACGAGGTCGCTCTTTTGAGAACGGAATCTTGAAAATTTAATCCAAAACGAAATTAAATCCGCTTTGATTCCATGCTATATAATATTTATAAGTTGTGTATGGTAAACTTTTGTACGACTATAAATAAATAACTCTATAAGAAAAGATTATCTGTTATCATACACAATTGAAAAGAAATTGAAAAAATAGAATGGAGATTATTCTTTTCAATCTTTCCTCATTTTCAACGATTTGGAAGCGGGTGAAACTCTTACTCTCCACAACGGTTAATGGACTTAGGGTTAGGTGCACAAAGAGTAATGGTACATAACATTGAATGTTTCTCAATTTGGCATCTGTCTATAATTTCGTCCCATAGATAACATATTAAGTTTTTCCAATTGCTTGATTTGGTTACATAAAAAAACATAAATATATATTTATTTGTTGTTGGGAACCCGGGTTGCTCTACTCACAAAAATTAATTTCTTGTAATAGATCATCCCGTTACAGAATTTTCTGTTCTATGTATTTAACTTGGAATAAATAATTTTACACACAAAATTGTTTTGAGAAGATTACCCTTGTAGCATGCTTTACAATAATCTTCATCAACTGCTTCTTGATTCCACCAAAGCTTCAAACCCTCAAGTTTTCCCCGATATTCTCCAATGACAGCTGTGCAGGTGCGTGGTCACCTTTCTCAAGACCTGGGTTAAACTAGGATTAGGGTTTCTTTGTAAAGAGGAAACACACACTACACACTTTAGTGTGTGTCTCGCCATTTTTCCAATTAGATTAAGAAAAATAGTCTTGGGAGACTATTTGTAACCTCTTTACACTCCAAAACCATACCAGGCCTAGTACCATAACCCAGACCCATTTCTGCACAACCCAATACAGGTAATAAGTCTGTATAAACCCATTATAGTGAAGCCACCAAGGGAACTTGATCGAACCCAATTAAACTAAGCTCCAATAAATTAATTATGACCCGATCAACTCTTGATCAGTCAAAATTAATTTATTAATCATGTTCTATTCCACTAAAAGAACGAGATTGCACTCTTAGTAAAATTGAAATTACTGAAACAATTAATCAATAATTATATCCTCTGACTTATCGTTCTTACATGTTACCCCCGTCAATCAACTCGAATATTCGGAGCAAGTTACAATGACCAAAATGCCCTTCTCTGAATATTCATAAATTCTCAACTCTCATCTTCTATCTGACAGTTCGATGTGATCCGTTCGATGTGATCTCATCACATCATAGAATTCAACAGTCACTGTCGAATTACTGAGCTCAGATTCAACTATCCACTAGAAGAACCAGTGGGATTATGATCATACCTAAAAGGTGACGGATTCCATAATACGAATATATGTTCCTCGTTAGTTCACTTTAATTCCCAAAGTACCGAGATATTGATCAGCAATTTGATCTCACCCATTGATACCTCAAAGAACTTCAAGTTAGTAATCGAAGTCCATTATCCGATTAGGATTAAGGTCCCACGTACGATAATCAAGTGAAATTAAATTTGTATGGTCAATGTCAGTAATTAATTTCACGTTGTCCCGTCTAATACATTCCAAACGTACTCTCGATTTTATTACCAAAGTCAAAGATAGACTTTAATAAAATTGAGACGATCTTATCAAAATAAATTGTCCATATTTATTTAGTGATCGTGAACGTTAATTTTAGATCGAATCAAAAATTGAATATTTCTGTGTTTAACAACTTAAACACTCAATTTGTAATATCATCTCGACCCATGGACAAACGCAACTTTATATTAATACAATCAATAAACATTTTATTTCGAATGTCGTGAATTATATTTTATGGGCATATATAATTCCAACGTTTGTCAAATGCATTTGTGGTCAAACCACATAAAAAATTGTTTATTTTATTTTATAGATTTTGGATTGTCAGTATTTTGATAAACTTAATCGCGAGGGTAAATTGAAGAATCTTGTAGTAATTATATTGCATATAGGAAATTAAATTCTCTAAAGTCTCAGCAAAAAGAAGAAAAAAAAAACCTAACCTAGCAATCGCCAAACCGTAGGAATCACAAAAAGAAAATCTATTTAATTTACTGTAGAATGGAAGACTAATTTTAAAGAATTGTTGCTATATATAGATCCCACAATCAACCTCCTTTGCCAAAAGGGTAACATAACTAAAGAGTGAAGAAACTTTACATTTTTCAATAGCCATGTGGAGTTACAAGGAACACCAACTTAGTGTTCTGCTAGCTCTTCTATGTACACTTGTGTGTGCAAATGCTACCACATGCATACCTTGGCCATCAAATAGGCCTAGGCCACCATTGTTAGAGCCATTTTTATGTCCACCACCACCTGTACGATCTCCACCACCCCCTCCACCAAGATCTCCACCACCACCAAAATCCCAACCACCCCCGCCTCCGAAATCACCACCACCCCCTCCACCAAAATCCCCACCACCCCCTCCGCCTAAATCTCCACCTCCACCGCCACCTAAATCTCCACCTCCACCTCCTCCGAAATCACCTCCACCCCCTCCTCCGAAATCTCCTCCACCCCCTCCCCCGAGATCGCCACCACCACCGCCACCAAAATCCCCACCACCCCCTCCGCCTAAATCTCCACCTCCACCTCCACCTAAATCTCCACCTCCACCTCCTCCGAAATCTCCTCCACCCCCTCCTCCGAAATCTCCACCACCACCGCCGCCAAAATCCCCACCACCCCCTCCGCCTAAATCTCCACCTCCACCTCCTCCGAAATCTCCTCCACCCCCTCCTCCGAAATCTCCACCACCACCGCCACCAAAATCCCCACCACCACCGCCGCCTAAATCACCACCTCCACCGCCGCCGCCAAAATCTCCACCTCCACCTCCTCCAAAATCCCCACCTCCGCCTCCCCCAAAATCTCCACCTCCTCCAAAATCCCCACCACCACCGCCACCTCGATCTCCACCTCCCCCTCCCCCTCCCCCTCCTCCGAAATCACCTCCACCCCCTCCACCGAAATCTCCACCACCGCCGCCACCGAAATCTCCACCTCCACCTCCACCAAAATCCCCGCCACCCCCTCCTCCGAAATCACCTCCACCACCACCACCGAGATCCCCACCTCCACCTCCGCCAAAATCCCCACCACCCCCTCCACCGAAATCACCTCCACCTCCTCCACCGAGATCTCCACCACCACCTCCTCCGAAATCCCCACCACCCCCTCCACCGAGATCTCCACCACCGAGGCCACCAAAATCTCCACCTCATAGAAAACCTGGTAACATATAACTTCATATCCAAGAAATAGAAATAAGTGCAGAGAGTTCCTTGCACTGAAGAATGTTGCACGTGAAATAAATATAGAAACATCATCTAAACTGAGATATTGTTTGTATGTGTTGTAATCTATGGATGCATTAAATAATACTGTAATCTATAGATGCATTAAATAATACCGATGTTTCTATTTGAGTATTGAAGTGTTGTTTACAAATTTAAGAAATTTATTTGGCTTCTAAAGAATTTTAGTTAGATGTATTTCACGTACAAAAGATAACTTTACTAAAATAGCATTATAAAAAACGATAATATAATATGAAAATATTATTTGCTTTTGAAAGGCCAAAAACTATCAAGTAAATTTATGTTTAATAAATTACGTCTTATGTGTCCTATGTTCTACTTTAGCTTATGCTTAACATAGCAGCAATTTTACCTTGGCTTAAATAGCGTACAGAACACTTTTCTGATGATGTTTTCTTAGATCATTTTGCAACACACCGAAAGTGAACAATAAATTCACTGTTACAATTTGGAAAATCCATGAATATCATTGGGTAGGTAATATTTATAGATGAAAAAAGGAAGTTGGGTAACGTGAATCATATGGGCCGCCACCAATATTACTTTAAATTTAGAGGTTTTTCAGTTCTTTGGATTGAGATAAATTCGGTGGTGGCTTTAGACCTCTAAGCCAAAGCAGCAACACCGTTTTAGACTGTTATATACTTAACGGTAGAAAAAAAAACACTTACGAAACCATTTACAATGAGCATATCTTATATCTATTAGGGACAAAACATGGTAACTAATTTTATTGCCAATGAGGGATATAATGGACCAAACAAGTGAAAACTACTCGCCAAGATGATGTAAAGGGTTTACTATTAAGACTTCTAAGGTTACATGCATAATACATGCTTTGTAAACTTTATTTTTAATTATACATGTTACTAGTAATGGCATTTAAAAGGTTTTTTCGGAATTTCATACTCTACTCGTACTATAAGAAAAGTGGTCTTTTACAATGAGCGAAAAATGTTGAAGGTCTTTCACAACATTCGCCAGCAGTATGTTGTGGACTCCGATGTTATCGTAGAGCATAAGGATATAGAAAAGGACATTACACGTTGAAAAATTCATCAAATACACATTTTCGTAATGTTTTAGCATTTGCAAATTGCCATTAATGTTTTATCAACGTACAATGTGTGTTTTCTTTACTTACTTTTGCAACGCACGACACATGTTAACGTGAATATTATAGAAACATTCAATCAACGTTATCATTTTTTTACGTATTTTTAAAAAATATTATTTGATATATTTTTATTTGATACAATTCATTCCATAAAGTACAATAGATTCATCAAGAGTTGGACTCTCTCACCTTCTCTCTCACCAACTACCTAAAATTTTCGGCATCTTCCTATTGGGGAGAACTTGCAACGACCACCGTGGTCCCTTCATCCACCTTCTTTTGTGTTTCTTGTTGCCCTCTTGAGTGAACTAGTCTGATAACATTGTCTCATTGTCGCTGGCCATTATGGATCAATTCGTGTAAAATATTTTAATTCTCAGTCCCTATGCTTTATTTTAGTTTACATTTCAGTCTAACCAAACTTATTTAGATTAGTATATTTTTCTGTCGCTTTTGTAACCAATTTGGATTCCTTTTAGGCAATATAGATACTAGCTATTTTTTGTACTACAGATAAATTGAAATAATCAAAAAATACAAAAAAGGGAAGATGACTTTGTCTTCCCCCTCAATCCTTTATCTTCTTATGTTGAAATTTTACGGGGTATTAGAGCAAAAAGATCTAGTGAAAGACATCTAAGCTGGGTGACATGATTCCTCAAAGTTACTGAAAATGACAAAAGAGGATACAACAAATCCGACTGCTCAGGGAGGAGATCCACTCCAACTGCAAGGATCTGATCATCCCGAGATGCAACTAGTTCCGTCTGCATTAACGGGTATCAACTATCTCTTCTGGAGTAGATCTATACAACTGGCTTTGGGAGCAAAATTGAAAATAGGGTTCATTGATGGAACTTGCAAGAAACCAGTAATTGGCGCTCCTACATTTGAGACATGGACAAGGGCAGACTGTATGGTTACATCATGGATTTTGATTTCAATATCCAAAGAAATTGTTGAGGTTTTTTGTAAAAATCTTCAGCAGTAGACCTATGGAAGGAATTTGGACAGAGGTTCAGGAAAAGTAATGGACCTTTATTGTATCAACTACAAAGGGAAATAGCTTCAATCTCACAAGAAAATATTGGCATAACACAATACTATACCAAACTCAAAAAACTATGGGACGAATTGAATTGTCTCATGCCCATGGCTACGTGTACATGTAAGGGAGCAAAGGCCTTTTCAGAAGTTATTGCATCAAACAGACTGGTGCAGTTCCTAATGCGATTAAACGATGGATATGATAACATTCGAAACCAAATTCTGGTTATGGATTCCCTTCCAAATATCAACAAAGCATATTCAATAATCATAAAGGTAGAGGAACAAAGGGAAGTACATATGAGGTTTACAGAAAATGTGGATGCCTCTGCAATGTTTGTGAAAACACAAAAATCGGTTTTTAATTCCAATGAAGGACATAAGAAGATTGGGGTGAATGGAGGAAAGGAAATTTATAGAAGGCAAGACATACTACCATTCTCAGATAGTATCACCAAATCCATTCACAAATTTGACTTGATACTCATTGACATATGGGGACCTTACAAAATAACAACTCTTAATGGAGCACATTATGTTTTAACTGTGGTGGATGATAACAGTCGAGGTACTTGGACATTTTTGATGAAACACGAGTCACAAACCCTTGATATCCTGAAAAAAATTCAATATGTAGAAACTCAATTTGGGACGAATATTAAAGTGCTCAGATATAACAATGAATCTGAATTTGTGGGTTTTAAGTGTCAAACTCTTTTTCAAAACAAAGGCATCATTCATCAAAAAACATGTGTTTACACACCCCAACAAAATGAGGTGGTAGAAATTAGAAAACATCAACAACACTTACAAATGGCTAGAGCCCTTCTATTTGATGTCAGTTTACCTATAAAATTTTGGGGACATGCCTTTCTTATGGCTACTAACATTATCAACAAACTACCCACTTTAACCCTTGATTTAGTGATGGCAACGGGGCGGATTAGTGCTGATCCAGATTCGTCTCGCAAAATTTTGGATCAAATCAGATCGGATCAAACAGTAAAAATCTTGGATTGTGTCAAGTTCGGATCGGGCCGAATTAAAATAAATATTAAGAAAAATTAGTTATGTATTTTCGTTAACGAAAAATAAATTAGTACATAATTCATAAAACAATATAATATATAATTCATACAATAAAACATGACATATATAAAGAATTAGACATTTTGTACAAAGTTCAATAAAAGTTTATATATTTTAGATTTAATAATTAATTTTTTTTTTTTACATATTATTTTAATCTTTTAAAAAATAAATCATATTGCAGATCGAGTCGGATCAGAACCGATCATCCCCGATCCAAATACGATCTGTCGATCCACGGATCGGGTCAGATCAAATTTTTTTGGCATCTCTACCTTGATTGGAAACACCATATGAGATGCTCTACAACAAACCTACTCATTACTCCATATTAAAATGTTTTGGATGCCTATGTTATGCAGGTAACACACTTCCACACAAAGCTAAATTTGATTCTAGAGTACTGAAATGTTGTTTCATTGGGTGTAGTCTAGGTCAAAAGTGTTATCTTCTATATCATCTAGACACCCACCAGATTCTAATTTCCAGTGATGTGATATTCTATGAACATATCCTACCCTTTACATCTCAGTCCCAGATTGATGATAATGTTCCACTGCCCATTGTTTGTGAAGATAAATTTGAGCAGTACATGCCTAACTCTCCTAACCATGAAACCATCTCTCCATATCACCCCTCTTTAGATCAACCTCTTTCTCCTGTTTCAGACCATTCTCCACAAAATTCAGATTCCCATTATGAGAATGATACCTCACATTCTTCTCTCACAGAAACAATTCCACCTAGGCAAAGTACAAGTGTTAGGCAACAACCTAATTGGATGCATGATTATGTCACTAATGTATCTGTCTCGCATCATTTTCCAAATGAGAATGAGATTAATGCTATCAAGATCTATCTCCATAATCTTTTTACCATCAAAGACTCGGGCATTGCAAAATAGTTTTTGGGGATTGAAATAGCCATATCTGATAAGGGGATGTTTATCAACCAGAGGAAGTATATTTTGGATATTCTGAATGATGCTAGTCTCACTGGCTATAAGCCTACTTCAACACCTCTTCGAAAAGGAGTGAAGCTATCTTCAGACTTATCCCAGCCTCTCTCTACACCTGAGCAATACAGAAGACTCGTGGGAGGACTGTGCAATACATGTTCTCAGATACCTCAAGGGTAATCCTTCTCGAGGATTATTCTTTCCAGCTTAAGATGTATCTTCTCTCATAGCTTACAGTGATACTGATTGGGCCGCAAGTTCAGAGGCAAGAAGATCTCTTACCGGATTTTGCATTTTTCTTGGCTCTCCTCTCATTTCATAGAAAACCAAGAAACAAAGCATCATATCTAGATCCTCAGCCGAAGCGGAATATAGAAGCCTTGTTGCCACTGTTTGTGAACTTCAATGGATTTCTTACATGCTACAGAATCTGCACATTCAATTTACTATCCCTATTCTTCTTTACGAAAATAATAAAGTTGCGCTACATATCACTACTAACCCCGTCTTCCATGAGAGCACCAAACACCTCGACATCGACTATCATGTGGTTAGAAATCAATATGAGGCTGGTTTTATACTTCCTCAACATATTCCTAGCAAGCTCCAGTTGGATGACCTATTTACAAGGATTTTGGAAGCTCCTCAATTCACCAGTTTGTTGTCCAAGATGGGATTAGGCTATTCTCACCGAGCTCCATCTTGAGGAGGGGGTGTAAAATATTTTAATTCTCAATCCCTATGCTGTATTATAGTTTACATTTTAGCCTAACTAAGCTTAGTTAGAATAGTTTATTTTTTTGTTTCTTTTGTAACCAATTTAGATTTCTTTTAGGCTGTATACTTCGTCTTCCACCTCAATCCTTTATCTTCTTCTGTTGAAATTGTACAATCCCAGATTGCAAAATTGTGTGCTCAATTGAATTTAGATGATGGTACAATCCCAGATTGCAAAATTGTGTGCTCAATCCTTTATCTTCTTCTGTTGAAATTGTACAATCCCAGATTGCAAAATTGTGTGCTCAATTGAATTCAGATTGCAAAATTGTGTGCTCAATTGAATTTAGATGAATATTGGAATGGAGGAGTTACAAGATGGAGGCAACAAATTGAACATGTGTCTCGTGGGGAAAGTGCTAGGGCAAAGATAGATTCATAAAGAAGCTAGGCTATGAGTTATACAAATCATCTGGCACACAGGAAAAAATGTACAGATCTAATAGAAAGGATTAAACAACGTTTTTCATCTTTTATTTCGGATCAAAACTTGATCGTCAACTATTTTTCTGGTTGACACGACCCGTCCTAAAATCACCCTAATGGACTCAAGACAAGAAGTGCACCAATGATGGATGCCAGCTAGACGAGGGACCCACCATTAAGGTTAAATGCTATCTACTACCAATCATATACTAAATAATGAAAAATCATTTTATTTGTGGGCCCAAGTTGATATTTAAATACTCAATTTTGAATGAAACAATTACCTTCACATGTCTTACTGGCGTGGTTCCAAAATCAACAGGCTCTTCAGACTTTCAAAACTCAATTGTTACCTATTATAAGAAAAATGGTGGAAAAATATATTAGTTCATAGCTCAATGAGTGGAGAATTTCAAAAATAATCATACTTTCTCATTTATTTTCCCAAGATTGATTGGTATCAGATCATGGTTTATAAAGTTTTGAAGTTTTCATTGCTTATGCATTAGCATTTCATGCATATTTTGTGTGTAATCACATATCATGGTGGCTAAAATCAAAGGCTCTCAGCTCTGTCTTAAACTCATATTGTTACTCGAGGGTACGAAATTTGAGATTATGAAAGAATATTTTTAGTATATTCATGAGAATTGGTATGGGAAGATATTATTTTCAATAAGATGATGATTGAAAGAGTTATGAGTTGTTTATTAACTTTGTGGTACTTAGTATATAATAAGAATACAACTTTGAACGGAGTATCGATTTGGAGTTAAGAGTTTTGATGATTTTGCGGATTGTTTATTTATAGACATTTAGAATGATGAAGCATGTAATCACTTGAGAATTAATGCATATGTGGGGGTTATATGATCAAATATTGAGGTCATAAGATGTGATGATGAGTGATATGCTACATGAACAGTACAAGATATGGTGAATAGAAAGTTAATGAGTATTATTATGATTGTCCTGTAGAAGAATAGTGTGATGATATATTGAGTTATCAAGTAATTAGTCTTATCGTGATCATTTGTTGGATTATTGTGAAAAATGACTTACAGTTGGGAAGTTTCGTTCTTAGTCATAAGATAAGATGAATTTACTTAAAATTTTGCTGATGCAGTTTTGGTTATTGTTGGTTTTATTTTAGATGTAAGAAAAGTATTCAATTCTTATTGAAATCTATTTCCATGAGATATACGGAGAACTTATTGGATTGTTTAAAGTATAAGATGATCGTTAGTATGATCACATGATTGAAGGCATGATAAAGGAAGTGTTGGAAATATTTGGTTGTTTCAAAAGGACAAAATGATAAATATGATGATTATTATTTTGTAATCTCAAGGAACTTGGAAGTGATTAAATTCTGTTGAAAGATTTGTCCCTGTACTTAAGGATGATGGGTTTTTCGATATATGGTAATGATTTATATATGGATTTAAGGAATGTTCTAAATATAATGGTAAATGTTAAGATTAAGGTGAAGAGATATGAATAAAAAACGTGAATTTGAGTTTAAGGGATTTGCTATCAGTGATTTGATTGGTTATTTATCATTCGTCATTTGTGGAGTTGATTATAAGGACTAGATAATAATGACCATTTTGAGGTTATATATGATACTAAAATATTTTGAGAATTATTTTATGGAAAAGAACTTGATTAAAAGAAAATTTAAACGATGTTATAAATTGAAGTTTTGGAGAACATGGGAAGTAGTATTTTGAATTTAAATTTGGAAATAGTTGTGTTACTCCAATGATTGGTGAAAAGAAAAGATCTTAAAATATCATATATTGGTCATTGATGTGTTAATTGAAGTTTTGATTCAATTTGTTTAATGATGAAGTTTATAGTTAATTACTAGAATAGAGAGTGTGAATTTGACGTCTCCTAGATATCTTCATTTATTCCAATCCTAGTTTACTGAATTTCGAGGACAAAATTATTTGAAGGAGGTAAGATTGTGATAACCAATTTTTGTGTTAGTTAAAAGTGAAGAAATTATTTAGTCAAGTCAAATAAGGACTTAAGTTGAAAAAATAATTTTATTGGGATTTAGTTTGTAACTGCAAAAGTTTGAGGGTTGAGATAATTGAAAAAGAAATTTAAATATTTATTTTGAAATTATTGGAAGTTAAAGATTTAATATTATATTATGTGGAAGTTTGGGTCTTGGATTGCAATTATGCCATGGTTATCTATTAATTTAAGTATCATCTCTCTTTTTTAGGTAGAGAGAGAGAGAGAGAGAGGAGGGGGGGGGGGAAGGAAAATGGCAGAGTTTTTCCCCTCCTCGTCACGAGGAGGGGAAAAAACCCATCCCCCTCACAAGGGTGGCAGTGGGGCCCGCCCCCTTGTGAGGGGAATGAGCAATCCCTAAGAAAATGGAAGGGAAAAGGGGAGAAAAGTACGAGTCGATTTCGTTCTTCTTCAGCTTCTTTACCTTCTCTCATCCATGCTTGAATTTTAGTTGAGATAGATTAGATTTTAACTGAAATTTTGAAACCAGTGAGTAAGAAAAAGCAGCAGCAGCTAGAACCTTGATTATTTTTATCATTTTGCCTGAAATAGTTCTTTGTTTGGCTACAACACAAGGTAAGAATTGAAATTAGGATGCAGAAATCTTTTATTAACATTAATAAAGCAGGTTTCTTCAGTGTGTGAATTTAAAGGAGAAATTGAATAAAGTTTATACAAATTGAAGTTTCAATCACACAAGTGTTAATTATTCTCAATATTGAAATTGAAAAATATAATGGCATGGCTAAACGAATATGTGAACAGGGAAATGGAAATTGAAGGAAAATAAAATGATAGTTAGTTTAGAAGATAGAGGGGCTCAGGTTTTGGAATGTTAATGAGAAATCAAGTTAATTATGTATTTATTTGGAATAGTATCTCTTTTTTCAGGCACTAACAAAGAGATTGGAATGTCTCATCAATCAAGTGAATATCTATTCAGTACATGTCCTGTGAGTGGAAAAACTTAATTATTTTCAAATATTGATAATTGTTTATATAATTACATTAAACGTGATTTATGTGATTTATTTGTCTAATTACGTAATTATTCTGAAATATTATGAGAATATGAGATTTATAGAATTACAAAGATCGTGAAATGATTGTTTGTGAAAAGAAACGTAATATGGAAATCCACAAAAAAGTACCCACGATTATACTTCTTCTAGTTCACTGAGGGGCTTTTGTAACGCCCCGAATTCTGAACACTCGGGACGCCACTTCGTCGTCTCACATTAACTTTGAAAATAATAATTTCGCGGAAAATGAAACAATAATTGAAATTTCATTTCACATAATTTTATAAAGTTTGACCCAAAAGGTCAACAATTCGAATATTGAAATAATTTGAAAATAAACTTGGAACAAACATGAAATAAATAAGTTCCAATTTCAAATAAAACATTTCTAAAATCTCAATAATGGCCACCATCGCACGCCTCACCGTAATTCCGTCATCTGCAAAATTTGTTTTGAAAAACGTGAGTATTTCATAGAAATACTCAGTAGACTCGCGCATAATAATCATTTAACATTATAAATTAAAACACATAATCATGCTATTCAAGTCTCAGGTGTCTGACGATCACCAGTATTCTCATGAACAAGTAAATAAATACAAGTTCAAGTCTCATGCATTTTAGCAAGTAAATTCTTGTAACATAGTCTCATGCTTAGAAAGCAAGTAATTCTCATGAACACAATCACACATGCTAAACTTATAATCCAAATAATCATTGATGCGCACTTTTGAAAAACATAAATTTGTAAATAAGAGTCTACCTTAATTTCTCGAGTATTGAGCAAACGGGAATAATAGTTTTAATTCTCTTGCGCCTCGTCTAGCCCTATAAATAAATGACTAATATTAGACTTTTGGATAAGGAAAACTTCAAAAGCATATTTGAATAAAAGAAAATAGAGCTTTAAGAACTTTAGGGACTAAATCGTGAAAATTGGATAAGTTAGGGACTGTTCGGGCAGTAATGGAATTAGAATTAGGGCTGATTCATAACTTTTCAGAAATACAAGGGCTGACTAAAATATTTTAAAAAATGTAGGGGCTTAAAATAATAACTTTTAAAACTTGGGACTAAAATTAACTATTTTAAAACATAAGGGACTAAATTGGTAAATTCTCGAAAATCAGATTTTTAATAAAAACCAATTCTTCCCCTTCTCATTTTCGTGAGAGGCAGACAAGATAGAGAGAGAGAGAAGAGATGGCGATCGTGCCATCCCTGATCCGTGCCACCGGCGATGGTGCCGCCGGCACGTGGCGGCGAGGAGTGGGGTGTGTGTGAGAAAGGGAGGGTTTTTGGGCAGTTTGATGTGCGAAAACCGGGACCAAAACGAGGCTTCTTGAGGCTCGGATTCTTGGGATTTTCGGCAATATCAACGGTGATGATGGGGAGTAAGTTTATGGTTTTATTTATTTCTTGATTTTGTGGCTGTTTAGGTAAATTTTGGGATGAAGCAGAGGCGGTCGAGTTGTGAGGTTTCGATCGGCTATTACGGTTCTTGTGGTAGTGATTTTTAGGGTTCGATGTTGCAGATGGAAATGGTGGCTCGAGGCTTGTTCTTGGTGATATTGAGATGGGCAGTTGGATGATGGGAGAAGTCGAGGATGGCAGTGGTGGCTTGAAGGTGGTGTTTCAGCCGTTTGGGTTATGGCGGTGATTGCTTCGGGTGTTCTTCGATTTTGTATTCCAGATTGTTGTGGGTTCTGAAAATGTTTGAAATTGGTGATGATGGATTTGACCTCAGGTTTGTGGTGGTTGTAGGAAAATGTGGAGGTCCGATTATGAAGGTGCAGTTGGGTTCGAAAAGGAAGATCAAGGCCAGTGAGGTGTTGGTGTTATGTTTGTTGAGGCTCAGTCGAATGAAATATGTAAGTGTTTCGTGGTGTATGTATGTGCAGTATTGGTGCTATGCCAGAATGATGGGGAGGGGATGCATACCAAGAAGGATTTGCTGTGAATGCTTAGAAGAAACGTGAGGTCCGTTATGTGAAGGATTTGGGAGAATTTAGCTGGTGAATTATATGCTGGTTATTGAATCAAACTTTGGTAAGTGATGGCAGATTTTGGCTTAGACTAGAATTTTGGGCATTTGTAGAGGAGTTGAAGTTGATTGAGGGATTGAAAAGTGATCATGGGAAAGAAGGAAAAAAAATGTGCTGTATATGCAAATGGAAGTTGGAGAGGAAATTTTGGGATAAAATGAATGTGAATTGGTGATTTAAAACATGTTGGACTTAAATAATTAAAATTTGGATTAAAATACATAAATAAATAAATAAATAATGAAAATAAGATACTTTCATAAAAATTGAAATTGAACTACGATAAATTTAAATAATTTAAATTTTAACTTAAATGGCTAGACAAAAATGTGTTTAAAATAAATAGGTAAAGTCGTAGCGGCACGTTTTAAATAATATTTATTTAAATAAGTCATGGAAAATTCTTGATCGTTACAACTTTGACCGTGTTCTATGCTACACTGAGGGGACCTTGAGGCGACCTTGACCGTGTATGATATAGTTCACTGAGGGGTCTTAGACATGTTCTAGAATTGATTATCAGAGCTCTTTGAGACTAGCTCGAGAGGTAGTTTCCTAGCATATGACTAGAGTAAAGATTATATTCAGGGGGTACATTTTGGTGAGATTTGCTAGGGTATGACCATACCTAGAGATTGTAGATTATGATGCTAGTATATTATTAATATGATAAGACTATATTATTGATTTGACTAGAGATTATATTTTTCAGTTTTATAAGAATGTCACACATCTTGATTATGATTATATGGTACCACACTGTGAAGTATTATTACATGACGTAAACTTGATTTTTGATAAATTGTATAAATGACAACATATAGTTATTCTCGAAATTCCACTCACTGAGCTATCAACTCATTATTTTCCCACTAATTTTCTTAACAGGTAAAAGTTGAGTTTTGAAATCCTGAAGAGCCTCTTGATTTTGGAGCCACATTCATATGACATGTGTAAGTTATTGTTTCATGTTAAAGCATTTAAATATCATTTTTCGACCCACATTCTTTTCGAAATAAAATGATTTTTCATTAGTTAGTAGATGATTGGTAGTATTTTACAGTTAGCCTTGGTAGTGGGTCCAGTTTCTAGTTGGCATCCATCATCAGCGCACACCATGTCTCAGGTCCATTAGAGTAATTCGGGATGGGTTGTGTTACAAGTGGTCCGTATCTATTTAACAATCAATTGATTTCTCAAAAGAAAATTGGATGATGTAACCCAAAGTATGAATAGTTAAGTCTGATATTATATGGTTGGTGATGTAATCAATGATGTAATTGTATCCTATATAGTATTATAAATAGAGGCCTCCAGGCTAGTTGGAAGGCAAAGTTCACTTGAGCACTCAACTTGTGAGAAAGACAAAAAAATCCTCTGTCTATGAAAAATTCTCATACCAAGTCTTGTTCCAATCATCTTTAAATCAATAAAATTCAAATTGTTTTATAAAAAAGATATAAGTTTCTAACTTTCTGTCTTATAAATCCTATTTCCTACAAGAAGATATATTATTAAGAAAACTCCATATACTTTGTCCAAAATATTTTCCAGAAGAATGTTATACAGTGAAGGCATGGATTCAGGTGAGGCTAATTACCCATGAATGCAGGAGGCCGTTGAAGGGAATGATAGCAAGAACCTGTGAGTATGAAGGTCACTAACACTAGAAGGAGAATAAAAATGTACAAAGAACTGGAAAAGATGTTAGTATTCTTAATATATCTGTCTTTATGGAATTAGGAGGAAGAAGAACTGTTAAAACAAGTTATTTTGGGAGAATTTAGAAGTATTAAGTTTAATTATCAAAACAGTCCTTATAAGGATGAATATCAGAGCATAATTAAACCTTTTTTCATGCATAAACAATTTACTAGAACAAATAATGAAATAAAAAAGTTATATCATGTCTATATGCCATGTTTGTTAGCTATTTTTCTTAAATTAAATGAATTATTAGGAATAGAAATTGCAAAATCAATCATTTACTTTTGGCTCGATAATGATAATACTGAAATAAATAATGAATTATATTTAGGATACGTGTTTAGAAGCGATAATGATTATGATCTCATAATAGATTATGACAGTAATGGAAAATACGAATTTTTCTTTATCAGCTTTTGGAAAATTTGATATCATGAATGAAGAAAATTACATTATGAGAAAACCCAAATATAAGAGAGGTCCATATAAAGTTAAAAAGAATATTAAAAATAAAAGAGGAATTAAATATGAAAATGAAATTGATAAAATAAGATACCAAGAGCAACTTTATACATCACAAAGAGATATTAAAAAGTTTTAAAGAAAATTTGATAGAAAATTTTGTTAGAGGTACTGTAAGATCGATAGTAATACAAGATATCCAAGATATAATAGATAAACTAGAAAAAAGAAAGAACAACATTTCAAAATATAATATACCATTTGTACCTAACCTGGATGCCATGGCTGATATAGATATTATTAATTCTCAAACACTAATAGAATTTGAAAAGTTACTTGAAACTTTATAAATTTTTTACAACTACTTTATACCATGCCTAGATATACAATTAAAAGACTAGATAATATGTTAGAAAGAATAATGAAAAAAATAAATAAAATTACATCTCAATTAGTGGATATAGATGAATCATCTGAATAATACTATATACTTTCAGAAAATTATGATCAATACATTATAGACTATTCTAATGTATTACAACGAAGAATGTATTTATATAATAAAAGCATGAACAATGATAATACAATCTTAATATGATGTCAGGATATACAATCAAATGATTAGATAACCAGTTGGATAAATTGAAAGAAAAAATGGAAGATATTAAACATCAAACGGAAAGTGAAAATATATTTTCTGAAGAATATAATAGGCTTTTAGAAAAATACGAACAATATATTGCAGATTATTGTATTTTACTAGACCAAAGAATGGACTTCTATGCAAAAAGTTTGTATAACAATTTATCAACTTGAAAGTTTAAATTTATGGACACTTCCCAAGCATCAACTTCTAATAGTAATTAACATAGACTGTATTTAGAGAACAAAGAAATTTCATTCTTATTAGCTATTGCTGAAAAATTTAAAAATATATATATTCTATTGGACAATCTAAACTAAAAAAATATATACGAAGATATTGACTATGCTTGCTTAAATAGAATAGAATTTGATTATGTCGAAACAGCTAAAAATATAAATACAGTTTATAGGATTATAAAAGAATACGAAGATACAGAAGAAGAAGAAGTTTTAGAAGGAATAATAGTAAGATATATAACTAAAAAAGATCATTCCAAATCTTTTGAGAAATTATCAGAACATTTTAGAAGAACTTAAAAGGTTAAAAAATATAAATATAATAAAAAGTTCTGAATTAAATCAACCTAATTAAATTATAAACATACATTGCAAAGTAAATAATTCACTTCATTAAAAATAAAATAGATAATTGAGAAATAGGTGGCCATTTCAATAGACAAGGATTTCATAAATCCATTTTAATAAAACCCCCGTGGTGAAATAGATGAGAAACGAACAAGGACGAATATGGTATTTTTGCAGAATAGATATCAATTCTGTAAATAATGGAAATTCAGCCAATGTGACAACGATGCTGATGGTAAGGACATAGAGGAACCCATTGTGGAACCTGACGCTACCCAGAAGCATCCTAATTATTAGGTATCGCATAATACCTAAAAGAAAAGAAAATATATTTGAAGTGCTAAAACTTGATTCTCATTGATGTTGCAAATGTATATATACAAAAATGAATCTGGTAAAACTAATTAAAGATAACTACTGGTAAAACTAACTGAAGATAACTACGGAAGAGCTAAAGAGATAATAATGAAACAATAAGTTACAACAATACATGAAGAAATGATTTTATTTTAATTCCCAATACGCCCTCTGAAGATGGAGGCCGGAAGGACACCTATCGTGGCACGAATGACACTGAGCCGTGAGCCGGGAAGAGGCTTAGTGAGAGCGTCAGCCAATTGGTCTGATGAAGAGACATGAGAAACACGCAAGTCACCAGCTTGGACCTTTTCTCGGACAAAATGGAAATCTAGTGCAATGTGCTTCATCCTTGAGTGGAAAACAGGATTAGCACACAAATAAGTTGCCCCCACATTATCACGGTACACGACAGGAAGCCGGGGCAATGGAAAACAAATTTCAGTAAGTAATGAATGTATCCAAGTCAATTCAGCAGTAGTGGAGGCAATTGACCGATATCCAGCCTCAGTTGAGGAACAGGCCATAGTAGACTGCTTTTTAGAACTCCAGGAAATAGGATTTGACCCTAGAAACACAATGTAAGCACCTGTGGATGTTCTGTCAGTTAAGTTGCCACCCCAATCAGCGTCAGAGAACGCATGGAGTGACAAGGGAGAGTTTTGATGTAAGAAAAGATCAAAATCAACTGTGCCTCGAAGATAACGAAGCAAATGTTTGACACCCCCTAGTGTACAGTAGTAGGACAATGCATGAATTGAGATAGTTTTCTAACTGTAAAGGAAATATCTGGACGTGTCAAAGATAGGTAGTGCAAACCCCCAAGGACCGACCGATATTCACTAGGGTTTTGCATAGGTTCTCCTTCATTAAGAATTGGAACATGAGAGGTTGACATTGGACTGACTACTTCCTTGGAATTTGACATATTGGAGCGATGGAGAAGGTCCAATATATATTTTCTTTGGGACAGAAAAAGACCATCAGGATGATGGATTACCTCAACACCCAAGAAGTAGGACAATGTTCCAAGATCTTTAATGGAAAAACTTTTGGCAATGGACGCAACAAATTTATCAAGGAGAGAAGGTGAGTTTCCTATGATGATTATGTCATCAACATAAACTAAAACAAAAATAACGACATGGGATTTACGGAAAAAGAACAGAGAAGAATCTGACCGGGATGTTTGGAAGCCAAAGGAAATCAGGAATTATTTTAGTGCCGTGTACCGAGCTCGTGGAGCTAGTTTTAGCCCATATAGCGAATTTTCGAGATGGCACACGTGAGTGGGAGATTCAGGATGAATAAATCCAGGGGGTTGCTGCATGTAAACATCCTCTGAGAGTGAGCCACGTAAAAATGCATTGTTTACGTCCAGCTGACGTAAAGACCAATGGTTGGTGACTGCAAGTGTGAGTATCATCCTGATGGTGGAGGGTTTGATGAGTGGGCTGAATGTATCAGTGTAATCAAGTCCGGGGCGTTGTTGGAACTCCTTTGCAACCAACCTGGCTTTGTATTTGCCTATGGACCCATCTTGCTTTTGTTTAAGACGAAAAACCCATTTGCACTCCACAATATTTTGGCCATGATCAGCAGGAACTAGGGTCCATGTGGAATTATGAAGTAAAGCATTATATCCCGTCACCATGGCTGCTAGCCATTCCGAAATTTTGAGAGCGTCCCTGGCGGAAGTGGGTTCAATAGTGGAAGAAGAGGAGAGGGAGCTGGAGAAGGAGAGTTTTTTTGTAGGCAACTGGATATTATTCTTGTTTCGAGTGATCATTGGATGGATGTTTCGAGAGAGAGGTGGTATAATATTCGGGGCCTGAAGATTGTGACCGAGGCTGGGGGAGGAAGGAGAGACCATGGGCGGTGAAGTTGAAATTGTTGGAGTCTTGGAATGTTCTTCATTGGAGTGGATTGAATGGATAGGAGTAGAAGTTGAGATAGTTGGGGATACTGACATTTTTTGGATTGGAGGTGGAGAAGTTTGTCTAACAATAGGAGTGGTTAAGAGGAGATTGGATAATCTTTGGGTTGGACGTTGATTATCGATTGAAGATAAGGTGTCAGGTGATATGGATGGATTGTTAGGAGTGTTGGTGGAGGATGTGCTGACCAACCGAAAGTCACTTGGAGGAGATCGTGTAGGAGATTTGTAGTCATCCAACGTGGGAAGATGAGTTGTGGGTGTAGAAGGTGATAAAGGATAATTAGATAAAGAAGAAGTGATTGAATTTAAATTCTCACCTTGTCTTTTATTATGATCACATGCAGGGACGTCCACTTTGGTAGTCCCAATTGGTAGAGATATATATGCTTTATCACCTTGGTGGTTGGGAAGATAAGTATGAGTTGGGGATTGAATTTTCGAAAGTGATAATGATAAAGGTGTGGGATTAACTTCATTTTGAATAGAGGATGGCGTGGATGAATAGGAAGTGGACAAGTTTGGTATGAGTGGGGTTGGGTTTGTTGAAAAAGGAAAAATTTCCTCGACAAATTTAACGTGGCGACTAACATAAAGACGACTAGTAGTGTGATCAAAACATAGATATGCACTTTGTGTGGTACTATAACCAAAGAAAACACAAGGTTTAGATTTGGGATCAAGTTTATGATTGTTATATGGGCGTAACCAAGGATAACACAAACAGCCAAAAATACGTAATTTCGATAAATTTGGCATATTGTTGAATAATTTGGAAAATGAGGAATTAAAATCCAAGTTAACTTTGAGTAATCGGTTGATTAAATAAACTGCAGTACCAAAGGCATATGGCCAATATTTTGTAGGAATTGACGCTTGTTGGAGAATGCTTAAACCAGTTTCAACTATTTGTCGTTGTCGTTGCTCAGAATAGCCATTATGTTCAGTGGTATGAGGTGGGGTGGTCAAGTTATTTATTCCGTTTTGAGATAGAAAATTTGACAGTGCAATATACTCACCTCCATTATCGGTGTAAAGGCTGACAATTTTCGTGTTTAAAGTATTTTCAACAAGTGCCTTCAATTTAATAAAAATATCATGAACATCGGATTTTTCTTTAATGGATAAAACCATACATATTTAGAGAAGTGATCAACAAATGTGACATAGTATTTAAATCCACCAGTTGAAGTGATAGGTGATGTCCAAACATCAGAATAAATAAATTGTAGAGGTTTTGTACTAGAAATGCTCGAAGTCTGAAAAGGCAACT
The DNA here is from genome assembly GCA_963555705.1 of Ligustrum vulgare. Lineage (NCBI taxonomy): Eukaryota > Viridiplantae > Streptophyta > Magnoliopsida > Lamiales > Oleaceae > Ligustrum > Ligustrum vulgare. Next base: position 42,442,691 of record OY743174.1, on the reverse strand, counting down.
TATGACTTTTATTGCATTGACATGAATTACAATGAGTTAAACGAATTTTGTGCGACGACAACGAAAATAAATTATTTGAAACTAAAAAATCTAAAATCTTCGAAGATGGATGCCCTAGACGCTAGTGCCACGTATCTAAGGATGAAAGAGCAGCAGAAAATGCAATGATTGGTTTGGACTTGGAAGGTGATAGCACATATATTCCATCTTTAACTGGTCCTGTCAACAGTGGCGCTCCTATCTGCAAATTTTTAACAACAAAACAATTTGGTGAGAATTCAATAAAAACAGAATTTTGATAGCAGAAATGAAATGAGATTCCGATGCATTTTAGGAACTTCCTAAAGATAGACATTTAACATAGGTTTCATTTTCCTTTCCTAATTTTAAATAAAAATCTTAAAATATATTTATTACGTAATATTGAGTAAATAAGGACGTCATAATTTTTTGAGACATTACAAACAAAACAGTTTGCTACCTGCAAGGTAGCTATTCCATAAAGCAAGAAAAATGTTAAGGTTTAGAGATATCACCAAGCGAACAATGCATGTTCGTATAACGGAGAGATGCGAATGGAATCTTGCAAAATAGATTGTGGAAATGGACTCAGCAGGTCATGAATAAGATTCGGAATGGAATTTTGTAGATCCAACACTACTTGTAACACTTTCACAGTTTCAACCAAGTGTCATTTCAGGCGGATGGGCACTAGTTGAGCTCCTTTCTTGATGGTCTTCTTCGACCTTTCCCTAATTAATTAATCAAATGAAAAACCAACTCCTCTTTTTTTGATTTACTAGCCACTTTGATAGTTTTGTTCCACTTCTATCCAATTAATCACCTTAAAAACAAGTGATTGTGGAACTTTTCAAGCATCGGATTCTTTTGTGCCTTTAGATTTGTGCATGCCCTTTTCTATTTTATTTTTTTTTTAATTTCTTGATTTTGGGCAGTAGTCTACACTTTCGCTTTCGAAAATTTTTAAATTTATGGTTTAGTTTCTTTGTTTTCTTTAATTTTTGAGAATATTTCCAATCTTAAATTAAAATTCAACAAGCCCTAGATCTAAACACAAGGCTCTGATACCTTTTTGTTAAGAAATCTTACCAAGAAATCATCCAAAACCAAGAATCATCTTCTCCATCAACAATTCACCCGCTTTCTAATTGAATTTCATCACTTTGACTGGGGCTCAGTTTGGTTGCCTCTAATACATTGCATAGCTTTCAAAAATAGAATCGATGTAACAGGCGACGTACTTGTATCGAATATCACATGGACGAAATAAATCAATGTTGGTGAGACATAATTTCCATCATATCTATTACGAACAAAGCATGTTAAATGATTTTACTGCCAATGTGGGATAATGGACCAAACAATTGAAAATTACTTGCCAAAATGAAGTAAAGGGTTTGTGACATGGCTGCTAGCACCAGAATCAGCATACCATGCTGGATCTTCACAATCTACTGGTGAAACAAAATAAGCTGAATGATTACCATTGTTGTTGTGATTTGAACCACTGAGTTGAGTTGATTTCAGTCCTGCAACATTCTCATCATATCTCTTAGGACCATCTGGCTGGATGGTTCTTCAGACCACATACTTGACATGGAGTTTTGAACTCTATCTATTTTCCTCCTCTAGTCCTTCCTTTGCCTCTTTCTCTGACAAATAATTCTCTTTAATTTCAGTGCATCAAATTCTACCTTCATAGCCCTTCCCCAGTTGCCATTGAGTAATGCTTCTTCAACATTATTAGCTTCAGATATTTCTGTAAGATATACCTTGGGTTTGAAGATTCCAAGTTTAGCTCTAGTCACCATAGGATGTCTTTCCTATTCAATTTGAATACTTGGCTTGATCTGATCAGTTCTTTTAGGACCATCCTTATTAACTTAAGATTCACTGATGCTATCTTCTAAAGTACATTCATTTGAATTTCTATCAATATCTTCAATGTTATCAAATTTACTGCTGGAGATCACTGGAAAATGAGATGTTGAAGGATGAACCATACAAGTAGGTTGATTGACCATAGGTGATATGATCCATATCGCAGATAGAAGTCCATGCAAAGATCCATAAATAGTCGAAGGAACCGATGACTCAATTGCAGATGATGAAGGTCAAAGAAGCAATGGACAGACTTGTACAATAAACAATGGTCAAAACCACACACTTAGAAACTAAATATGCGAGTTTCATGTTGGAGTCGAGCCGAGAAGCCAAGTGGATCAACGTCATTCAAGTAACCAAAGAAAATACAGAACTGAAAGATATATGACTGTAAATGGTCACCAGTTACGGCCATAAATGTGTCTCGGGTGAAAACAGGAGTTCCAAAGGAAAATGACTTACGACCGTCAAACTATTTGTCACAGCTGTAACTCTTAACATGTAAGCAGCTTACGGCCGTAAGGAGACTTGTTATGGTTGTAACTTTATTGTGATAAAATTTCAATTTTATTTTCTTTCCATATTTGAACCAATTACGATCCTTATTATTTTAGGGCTCTTGAGTCTGTTTTTAACCCTATTTAAAGGGTTGTAATCTTCATTATTTGGTTAGACAACTTTGAGATTAATTATGAGGCTATCTTGCTTTCATAACATATTCTTTTTTGAATAAAATTCGAACTTGCAAATTTATTCTAGTGTGTTCAAACTTGGGTGAGATTTTTTATTATTGTGATAAAGAGGTCAATATATCGTTTGATTGTATTAGTTGCTTGGTTCAATTAATCTTGAATCAATCTCTAAATCGTGATTCTTTTGGCGTTCTTGGGTTGTGTCAATCTTTTGTGGGTTGTGTGGCTACAATTGCTACATGGTTTGCATTAGTTGGTATAAGAGCTTAGGCTTCAAAAATCAAGATTTTATCTTTCTATCCTAGTTTGGTTTTTATGTGTTTATCACAGACCACATAAAATATTAGCCCCTGTTCTCTTTGCTGTTTTGAGGTCGTTTTCTGTTTTTATTTTCGAAAATACTAAAAACGCGTTCTTTTTACTATTTTCGAAAACGCATTTTGGAAAACAAAAAAAAAAATTGTACACAAAACGGAAAACGTCCGAAACATCGTTTTGGACGTTTTGTGTGTATTTCGACAAAAAATGTCCAAAACGCGGAAAACGCGTTTTGGGAATTTTTTTTTTTTTTTTTTTTTTTTTTTTAAGAATTATCTTAACTTAGAACTAATCTTAATATAAAATTTTTATTTTTTTATTATTTTTTTTAGAATTATCCTAGTTCGGAACTAAGTCTAAATAAAGAATTTTTTTTTTTTTTTTTTTTTTTTTTTGAGAATTATCCTAACTTGGAACTTAGTTTAAATAAAGTTTTATTCAATTCAATATCAACATTACAAAAAAAAATAAATTAAATGAGAATTCTTGTTGTTATATTTCAAAAAATGTAATGATAAATGGACTCTGGTGGTTTTGAAAGAATTTGCATTTTCTGGATTTTAATAGAAGTAGAGCTTTCTCAAGTCCCGAACCTGACCAAGCTGTGTTAATATAGACTCTTAATGCTCACATTAGTGTGTTGCATGTAACCATATTTTTAGTGTATTGTGAAAGGAAATTTGAGTTGGAGTTAGTAGTATTCTGCAAGCAAATTAATTAAAAATAGTTTAAATAGTGTTCTGCAAAATTTCAAACAGAACGTGTTTTCCAACTTTTCATTTTCAAAAACAGTTTTCAGAAATGACAAACCAAACGCGTTTTCAGCAAATTTGAAAACAAAAATGAAAACACAAAACACAAAACATTTTCGAAAATGAAAATACAAAATAAAATACAAACAGAACGCCACCTTAGTATCCCGTTTTTTGTTTGTAGAGTCTTTCTTTCGCGTTTTTCATATTTGTTAGTCTTTAATCCAAGTATCCAAAAAAAGTCAAAAGTCGTTATTGTTCTCATTTTTCATCCAAATTAAGTCTCGTTTCTTTTATAGTATTCGTAGTCGAATTTTCGAGTAAAAAAATTCCGAAAATTCTAATATATTCCCAAAAATTCCAAAAAAAAAAGTAATCTTGAAAATTATAGAATCGCTTTCTTGAATTTTTTCAAAATTCTTGATATTTGTTTCCTTCCAAGTCAAATTAAAATTCCTTCTTGCTATTTGATGTCTAGATCCTCTTATTTTGAATTTTCTTGAAATCTACATAAAGGGATGGATTATGAGCTAAATCCTACTTTCATGACTGTATGTCATGTGGGTGATAAGCTGTGTAGTTTGGCTATTGATAGGGAGTACATCTCTAATTTGGCTAGTATCAACATGGTTGAAAAATTGGGGTTGCATTTACTACAACATCCTAGACCTTGTAGGATGACATGGCTGAAGGAGTGTGGGAGTTCAAAGCGACCAAGCAAGTCCTAGTGAATTTCACCATTGTGAGGTATAGTGATGAAGTATTATGTGATGTGGTGTCTCTAGAGTCTTGTCATATGTTGTTGGGTAGTTCATGGAGGCATGAGAGGAAAACATTTTATGATAAGAATAGAAAGAAGTACAAATTTGTGAAGGATGGAGAATCAATCACCCAAGCTAGTTTAAAACTAGAACAAGTACTTGAAGATCAAAAGAAGGTGAAGGAAAAGATTGATCCGTTATCTAGATTGAATTATCAATTAAAACTTCTAGAAGAGGACATGATTGCACAGAAGGGTAAAATTGTAGTTAAGTTGCAAGAAGAGCCTCAGAATAGGAATGTTGAAAAGGAGGGTGAATTGAAAAATGAATTTGATCAAAAATTTGAACATTGGGTAGAAAATAAAAATTTGAGTGGTGATGATAATGAGCCTAAACAGGAAGTTAAGATTAATGATGAGGAGATGCATGAATTGAAATTTAAGGGGCTAGACCTTAAAATTTGGAAGAGGAAGTTGAAAATAAAATTTTAGAAGGAGAGAATGAGCAAGAAAGTGAAAATAATGTTGGAGGTGAAGAGAAGAACATCATGGTTCAAAAAGAGGAGGTGAAAATGTTGTATCACGAGTACAAGGATCCATAACTTGTACATGGAGAAACTAACATTTTCCACCCTATTTTGCTTAAATCTTTCTTGTAGGTTGAAAATTCTTGGAAGCTTGAGCCACACCACATATGGCCAAGGAAGTTCATATTTCGACCAGTCCAAGCAATCTAAGTATTGGATTACTATTGGTTGATCCTATGTACTAGAGGAAAGCATTTTCCTTTTGATCGAGTCGGTGCACTGAAACGCCATGAACCAAGGTATGATTCGAGATGAATCATCCTAAAGAAGGAGGGGATGATATGATCCATATTGCAGATACAAGTCCACGCAAAGATCCATTGATAGTCGAAGGAGGACCGATGACTCTATTGTAGACGAAGAAGGTCAAAGAAGCGATGGACAGGCTTGTAAAAGAAATAATGGGAAAAACCACACACTGGCAACTAAAGACTCGAATTTCATATTGGAGTTGAGCTGAGAAGCCAAGTGGATCAACGTTATTCAAGCAATGGAAGAAAATGTTGAAAAAGACTTACGGTCGTAAATGGTCACCAGTCACGACCATAAATGTGTCTCGGGTAAAAACAGGAGTTCCAAAGGAAATTGACTTACGGTCGTAACTCTTAACCCGTAAGCGACTTAAGACCGTAACTTTATTGCGAGTAAATTTCCTTCTTATTTTCTTTCCATATTTGAACCAATTACATTCCTTATTTTTTTAGAACTCTTGAGTCCATCTTTAACCCTATTTAAAGGGTTGTAATCTTCATTAGTTGGTTAGACAACTTTGAGATTAATGGTGAGGCTATCTTGCTTTCAAAAACTTATTCTTCGTTGAATAAAATCCAAAATTGAAAGGTTTATTCTTGTGTGTTCAAACCTGGTTCAGATTTATTATTATTGTAATCAAGAGGTCAATATATCATTTGATTGTATTGGTTGCTTGGCTCAATTAATCTTGAATCAATCTCTAAATCATGATTCTTTTGGAATTCTTGGGTTGTGTCAATCTTTTGTAGATTGCGTGGCTACAATTGCTACGTGCTTTGCATCTAGAGGAGTAGTTGATGCTAAGGGTTGAGTTGTTTGAAGTTGAATAGAGGGATTAGGATGATTTTAAGAATTTGATGCTCTTGAAATTTCCTTAGTAAAACTAGAAGAACTTACAAAGTGTTTAGAATCATTTAGAGGTAAGGGATAGGTCACTACTTTGTGATTTGATGGAGTCGTAGTTTTGTTAATAAAGCCATTCTGAAAAGGAAATTCACTTTCATTAAACATCACATGTTTGGAAATAAAAAAATAATAATCTACCTATAGGACTTAAACACTTGTAGCCTTTGTGTGTTGGACTAAAGCTTAAATTGACACACTTTTGTGAATGAAAAGCAAACTTATGCATATTATATGGTCCGAGGTAAGGGAAAACTATACAACCAAAGACTCTAAGATGATCATAACCAGGTTCCTTCTTGAAGAGAACTTGATATGGTGTTTTATAATCTAACCCAGTTGTTGACATTCTATTTATAAGATGAGTTGCATAAGTCTTGAATATATGAATTTGACTTGACTTGAATATGTGAACTTGACTTGGGACTGGACTTGACTTGAGTATATGACTTGACTTGAATATACGACTGGTCGTGAGAAACATGAACTCAAACTTGACTTAAACTGCCAAACTCACTATTTTATTATTGTTACTATTTATCTAAAAAAATTTAAAGTCAAGATCTTATATTAAATATTTTATCGTTACTTTTTAAATAAATAGATTTTATTTTAAAATAAAGTGATTTTGAAATCTTAGTCAAGTGACGTCTTTACGTCACTGACTTATTAAAGAAAGATAAAAGTATTACCGTGTGTCACGAGTTGGCATTGAAATTTGAAACCAAATGAAAAATCTGGGAGTGCATCACACACATGCTTACGTTCAGCTCTACCATTTTGTGCAAATGTGTAGGGACAAGAAAATCTCATAGTTATTCCATTTTGTAAGGCATACTTTTTAAAAGGTCTAAACTCTCCTCCTTAGTCACTTTGTATGATTTTTATCTTTCTACCAAACTGTTTTTCCACTTTAAGTTTGAACTGAATAAAAGTTTTAAAATAGTCTGATTTCTGTCCAAGAGGATGCATCCATAAGTATCTACTAAAATCATCCGCAAAAACCACATAGTATCTAAATCCAACAATTGATTTTATTGGTGAAAGTCCCGAGAAATCTATGTGTATTAAATCCAGTGGGTTTGATGCTCGTGAAGCAAATAGATTAAATGTAAGTTTGTGACTCTTTCCAATTTGACGTGAATCACAGAACAAAGACTTTTCATTGATTGAAACATGCTTGTTACAGAACTTCAGAACATGACTAGGAGTTTGGAATGAAGGATGGCTTAATCTCCTATGCCAAACTTCTATTTCATTAAGTTGTGTCTGTGATTTATTACAAGAGAGAAGAACAATAAACACTGAAAATTTAGAAGAAATAAAAGTTGTGTGTTGAGGATGAAAGTTTGATAGGTTTAACTTGTATAGTCCATCCTTAAGCATCCAGTGTGCCACTGGATTCCCCGTTAGCAGGTCCTTCACAACACAAAAATTTTGGTGAAATTCAATGAAGATATTATTATCCTTAATAAACTTAGAAACACTGAGTAATTTTTTCTTTATTTGAGGAACATGTAAAATTTTGTTCAGAGACAATTGTTTCTAGCCTTTTCATTTAATATCTTGTGCCAATATGAGTTATTGCAAGAGACTTACCATTTTGATTCTTCACACCTTCATTGCCAGAATATTCCTAAGCTTCTGTAAGATTCCTTATGTCATTTGTGACATGGCTGTTGGCACCAGAATCAGCATACCATGCTGGATCTTCACAATCAACGGGTGAAACAAAATAAGTTAAATGATTACCATTGTTGTTTGATTTGAACTACTGAGTTGAGTTGATTACAGTCATGCAACATTCTCATCATATCTCTTATAGCTCCATCCGGCTTGATGGTTCTTCAAACCACAGATTTCACATGGAATCTTGAACTCTATCTATCTTCCTTATCCAGTTCTTCCTCTGCCTCTTTCTCTGACATATCCTCCTCTGTAATTTCCTCTGGTTCTTCTGCTCACTCCTCTATAGTTTCCTTGGCTAAAGTTCACAGAGCCCATACCTATTCTGATTTCATTTAAGTAGTCTAATCTACTTTCAAAAGTTAGTAGAACAGAAGTCATTTCATGCCAATTCAAATTTTCTTTGTCATTTTACTGCACAACTACTAGTGTATAGTCTTCATTCGGTCTAGCCAAAACATGATTGATCAAGTCTTGTTGATCGACTACTTTTCCTGCAACATCTAGGTTGTTAGCTAGTTTCTTGACTATTGTCAAATAAGTATTTATGGTCACTGACCCTTTTCTGATTCTTTGTAATTCTCGAATGGGGAAAGTCATCCTTGCTCGGTTGAGTACTCTGAAACTTTGCTGAATAGCTTTCCACATTTCTGTAGTATTGTTGCAACCCATGACTCTTAATGCTATGTCTGAACTCATTGAGGTATATAGTCATCCCATTACAAGTGCATCATTTGATAACCACCTTATATGTTCAAGATTTTGCACTTGTTCCTAAATCAGTGGTGATTTCAACATTATTGAACTCGGGTGGACAAACGCCTGTGCCAAGTAGATTACCTTGAAGATTATGCCCTTTAAAAATGGGCATAACCATGTTTTTCAATGGTAGAAAGTTATCTTTATCCAGCTTCATTGACAGATTTTGGGTTAGACTTAATGGGGCAGAATTTGAGTGAATAGATGTAACATTGGAAGGTAAGGTTGGTTTGTGATTGATTTTCTGATTGAGATGCCATTGAAGTCTCTGATACCAAAATTGAATTTGAAGAAGATAAAGATATATGGGGCTTTTCTTAGCTTAATCGATGATAAATGAATTACACAGCCTCTGCATTTAAAGAAATCTGAACTATACACAATACTTACAAAAGCTATATACATACACCTATATACAATATAATAGCTGAATTTGCATACAACACGTGTGATTAACCCACGAAATCAGGAAACCCTATCTGGTATAACAAATTTCTTGTTACTGAGGAATTGGATGGAGATGACGAAGACAGTGTTGCAATTATCTGATCATCGAAGTCGCACTTCTTTCCTCTTACGTTTTCTATCATTCTTGATTTGTTCTAAGTTCATCCTCAAGCTTTTGGTTTGCAACATTGAGTCCCTAGATTTTATCTGAAACAAAAACACTTACGAAACCATTTACAGTGAGGATATCTTATACCTATTGGGGACAAAACATGGTAACTGATTTTACTGCCAATGATGGATAATGGACCAAACAAGTGAAAATTACTCGCCAAGGTGATGTAAAGGGTTTACTATTAATTAAGACTTGTAAGGTTACATGCATAATATATGCTTTGTAAACTTTATTTTTAATTATACTAAATTATCAAAAAAGTATTAAAACACTCAAAAATAACACTTGAACACAGTGTAAAATATAAATCAATTTCAATTGTGTCTAAAGTTCAAGCATGAGTAATTTATCATTAAATTCAATTTTGAATTTGCACATATGATTATTTTCCTGGTACTTTATTTATCTTTCTTTTTTACTGTTCAAATATTAGATGATAATAATATTTTTATAATTTATACTTCTTATACAATGAATAAATAAAACAAAATTTTAAAGGATCTTCAATTGCCTAAGTTATTATTTTTTCATTTAAACACTATGCATTAGTTGATTATTGTTTAAATTATCCTTTTCTTTTTTCAAATTATAATATCATTTTATTATTTTTCTATTTATTTCATACACATGTGTGACATATAATTAAAAAAATTTAGAAAATATTGAAGTCGCAATTATATGTTGCGACATAATGTTGTGGCTCGTACGGGGGAAACACTAGTTTAGATTTAAATTTACGCACTTGAAACTTGAAAAGACTAGAAATTTGATTGATTTTAATAATATTGTCCCAAACAAAAAAAACTAGTGGAAAATTGTGGGTATATATATATATATATATATATATATATAGTGCAAGTTCTGCCCATTGCATTTGGAGTCTAAAGGGCATCCAATTTTGTTGAAGGGGAGTTGATTTAGATACCAATGGTTCGAATCACACGCAAACTATCGACGTCGTTTGTTTAAATGGCCGACACGTGCTTGAATTAGAGTGCGATCATGTTTGGGTACGTAATTAGGTGTGGGTACATATTCTTATCCTGCATATGTTTTTTTGAAGAAAAAATTATTGTATTACTTTATTTAAATTTATGTAATTATTTTAATTCTTTGAGTACTAGATGAAATAGCAGTGTTTTAAGTTCGAACCATTGACTATTTCTATGATTTTTTTGGTTTAAACGACGTCTATTAGTGTCTTTAAAAATTCAAAAACTTAGAAGTCTTTAAAAGTTCAAATGAATAAACATATATTTTTTTGAAGAAAAAATTATTCTATTATTTCATTTAAATTTATGTAATTATTTTAATTCTTTGAGTACTAGATGAAATAGCAGTCTTTTAAATTCGAACCATTAACTATTTCTATGAATTTTTTGGCTTAAACGACGTCTATTAGTGTCTTTAAAAATTTAAAAACTTAGAAGTCTTCAAAAGTTGAAATGAATGAACTCCTTTCGTAGAATTTGATAAAACTTGATGGATTTACCGATCTCATTAAATATGTAATTAAAATTAATTGTTGATTTTGACTTAAATTTTATTTAGATTCTTTAACTAAACCAATCAGCGTTTATATCTAATAGCTAAAGGTTTTAAATGTAATGGTTAATCAATATATTTTTTCTACCATGACTAACCAAATTCAAAATTAAATATAATCTTCTTATGGTATTTCCTATTTTTAGCGGAAAAGCGCATGGAAAGAATATGGTACATTTTAAGGATGCACAACTAAAAAAGGTTAATAATTAAGTAAAAAGATTCGTGGTGACTGTTACCTAAATAGTCATATGTTCAATTAACTTTAGTCCCTGTTTGATATCGTTAACAATTAATCTCAATCATATATTTCATTGGTTTCACAACTTTTAAATCACACATCTCATCAACTTTTATTAAAATCTAATAAAAAACTGGTTTTAATCCTCACCAAACATGGGCTTAATGTAGTAACTACAACGAGTTTTCTTAAAAAATAACAGAGGAAAAAGTTAAAAGTCAAACAAAAATAGTTTATACGTCTAAGCGCTGCAAAATCAAATCCGAAGTATTGACGTGGTTTAAACTAAGTTTCTTGTAAAATGAGTGAGACATCGGCTTCAGCTTTGTATAGAAAACAATGTTAAGGGGGAAGACTTTAGTTGCAGCGTCCAAGAGTACTTTCCTCTTAATTAATTCCCTTTGTAGTGTAGGGACAACCGAATAAAACTCAATTCGATTCTGCTTCGCCAAAACAAAGTCAGATACTAACTAGCTCCTGTAATTTTTTATTTTATTTATTTTTTTATTTATTTATTTTTTTTTGTAAATTAAACCCACACAGTCAAATTAGTTCCAAAAATAATTTGATCCAATCAAATCTTCATCTTCCAAGGATAAAAGGATACTTCAAAATTGCTTGCATGCCAACCAAGCTAAACCGAAATGCTCAAAGTTAGTACAAAAAAAACCATCACCGAGACACGAAGGAGACATCCACGTGCATAACGTACGAACAAGAACCTCAAATGGCTTTATATAACTGTCTGTAAATATCAAGGATATACCATCTTTAATAGTCGCACCCCGAAAATCCATGGATAGTATCAGTACTACACTTACAGATGAAGGAAAGACTCAGGAAATAGGAATAGTACCTGCACAACAGTTGCTGAGACAATGATTTGAATTAATCAATAAATCCAAATTCGGATTTAATCAAGAATAATAGACGACTTGGATGGATAGGATATGGGACAAAAAAAGAAAACAAGAATTAGGCTAGATAAGTATATAATCAAAACAAGTAAACTTGTTGGATGGACGAGCGGCACGAGGTCGCTCTTTTGAGAACGGAATCTTGAAAATTTAATCCAAAACGAAATTAGATCCGCTTTGATTCCATGCTATATAATATTTATAAGTTGTGTATGGTTAACTTTTATAAGACTAAAAATAAATAACTCTATAAGAAAAGATTATCTGTTATCACACACGATTGAAAAGAAATTGAAAAAATAGAATGGAGATTATTCTTTTCAATCTTTCCTCATTTGATTTGGAAGCGGGTGAAACTCTTACTCTCCACAACGGTTAATGGACTTAGGGTTAGGTGCACAAAGAGTAATGGTACATAATAACATTGAATGTTTCTGAATTTGGCATCTGTCTATAATTTCGTCCCATAGATAACATATTAAGTTTTTCCAATTGCTTGATTTGGTTACATAAAAAAACATAAATATATATTTATTTGTGGTCAAACCACATAAAAAGTTGTTTATTTTATTTTATAGATTTTGGATTGTCAGTATTTTGATAAACTTAATCGCGAGGGTAAATTGAAGAATCTTGTAGTAATTATATTGCATATAGGAAATTAAATTCTCTAAAGTCTCAGCAAAAAGAAAAAAAAAAAAAAACCTAACCTAGCAATCGCCAAACCGTAGGAATCACAAAAAGAAAATCTATTTAATTTACTGTAGAATGGAAGACTAATTTTAAAGAATTGTTGCTATATATAGATCCCACAATCAACCTCCTTTGCCAAAAGGGTAACAAAACTAAAGAGTGAAGAAACTTTACATTTTTCAATAGCCATGTGGAGTTACAAGGAACACCAACTTAGTGTTCTGCTAGCTCTTCTATGTACACTTGTGTGTGCAAATGCTACCACATGCATACCTTGGCCATCAAATAGGCCTAGGCCACCATTGTTAGAGCCATATTTATGTCCACCACCACCTGTACGATCTCCACCACCCCCTCCACCAAGATCTCCACCACCACCAAAATCCCAACCACCACCGCCACCTAAATCTCCACCTCCACCGCCACCTAAATCTCCACCTCCACCCCCTCCTCCGAAATCTCCTCCACCACCGCCACCAAAATCCCCACCACCCCCTCCGCCTAAATCTCCACCTCCACCTCCTCCGAAATCACCTCCACCCCCTCCTCCGAAATCTCCTCCACCCCCTCCCCCAAGATCGCCACCACCACCGCCGCCAAAATCCCCACCACCACCACCGCCTAAATCTCCACCTCCACCTCCTCCGAAATCACCTCCACCCCCTCCCCCGAAGTCTCCTCCACCCCCTCCCCCGAGATCGCCACCACCACCACCGCCTAAATCCCCACCACCAACACCACCACCACCAAAATCCCCACCACCACCGCCACCTAAATCCCCACCACCACCACCGCCGCCAAAATCTCCACCTCCACCTCCTCCAAAATCCCCACCTCCGCCTCCCCCAAAATCTCCACCCCCACCACCTCCTCCAAAATCCCCACCACCACCGCCGCCTCGATCTCCATCTCCCCCTCCCCCTCCTCCGAAATCACCTCCACCACCTCCACCGAGATCTCCACCACCCCCTCCACCGAAATCTCCACCACCGCCGCCACCGAAATCACCACCTCCACCTCCACCAAAATCCCCGCCACCCCCTCCTCCGAAATCACCTCCACCACCACCACCGAGATCCCCACCTCCACCTCCACCAAAATCCCCTCCACCCCCTCCACCGAAATCACCTCCACCGAGATCTCCACCACCACCTCCACCAAAATCCCCACCACCACCTCCTCCGAAATCCCCACCACCCCCTCCACCGAGATCTCCACCACCGAGGCCACCAAAATCTCCACCTCATAGAAAACCTGGGAACATATAACTTCATATCCAAGAAATAGAAATAAGTGCAGAGAGTTCCTTGCACTGAAGAATGTTGCACGTGAAATAAATATAGAAACATCATCTAAACTGCGATATTGTTTGTATGTGTTGTAATCTATGGATGCATTAAATAATACTGTAATCTATAGATGCATTAAATAATACCGATGTTTCTATTTGAGTATTGAAGTGTTGTTTACAAATTTAAGAAATTTATTTGGCTTCGAAAGAATTTTAGTTAGATGTATTTCACGTACAAAAGATAACTTTACTAAAATAGCATTATAAAAAACGATAATATAATATGAAAATATTATTTGCTTTTGAAAGGCCAAAAACTATCAAGTAAATTTATGTTTAATAAATTACGTCTTATGTGTCCTATGTTCTACTTTAGCTTATGCTTAACATAGCAGCAATTTTACCTTGGCTTAAATAGCGTACATAACACTTTTCTGACGATGTTTTCTTAGATCATTTTGCAACACACCGAAAGTGAACAATAAATTCACTGTTACAATTTGGAAAATCCATGAATATCATTGGGTAGGTAATATTTATAGATGAAAAAAGGAAGTTGGGTAACGTGAATCATATGGGCCGCCGCCAATATTACTTTAAATTTAGAGGTTTTTCAGTTCTTTGGATTGAGATAAATTCGGTGGTGGCTTTAGACCTCTAAGCCAAAGCAGCAACACCGTTTTAGACTGTTATATACTTAACGGTAGAAAAAAAAACACTTACGAAACCATTTACACTGAGCATATCTTATATCTATTAGGGACAAAACTTGGTAACAAATTTTATTGCCAATGAGGGATATAATGGACCAAACAAGTGAAAACTACTCACCAAGATGATGTAAAGGGTTTACTATTAAGACTTCTAAGATTACATGCATAATATATGCTTTGTAAACTTTATTTTTAATTATACATGTTACTAGTAATAGCATTTAAAAAGTTTTTTCGGAATTTCATACTCTACTCGTACTATAAGAAAAGTGGCCTTTTACAATGAGCGAAAAATGTTGAAGGTCTTTCACAACATTCGCCCGTAGTATGTTGTGGACTCCGATGTCATCGTAGAGTATAAGGATATAGAAAAGGACATTACACGATGAAAAATGCCTCAAATACACATTTTCGTAATGTTTTAGCATTTGCAAATTGCCATTAATGTTTTATCAACGTACAACGTATATTTTCTTTACTTATTTTTGCAACGCATGACTCATGCTAACGTCAATATTATAGCAACATTCAATTAACGTTATCATTTTTCTTTTTACGTATTTTTAAAAAATATTAGTTGATATATTTTTATTTGATACAATTCATTCCATAAAGTACAATAGATTCATCAAGAGTTGGACTCTCTCACCTTCTCTCTCACCAACTAAAGCTTGATGTCTCCTAAAATTTTCGGCATCTTCCTACTGGGGAGAACTTGCAGCGGCCACCGTGGTCCCTTCATCCACCTTCTTTGGTGTTTCTTGTTGCCCTCTTGGGCGAACTAGTCTGATAACATAGTCTCATTGTCGCTGGCCATTATGGATCAATTCGTGTAAAATATTTTAATTCTCAGTCCCTATGATTTATTTTAGTTTACATTTCAGTCTAACCGAACTTATTTAGATTAGTATATTTTTCTGTTTCTTTCGTAACCAATTTAGATTCCTTTTGGGCTATTAATTAGATACTAGCTATTTTTGCACTACATATAGATTGAAATAATCAAAAAATACAAAAAAAGGAAGATGACTTTATCTTCCCCCTCAATCATTTATCTTCTTCTGTTGAAATTGTACATGGTGTCAGAGCAAAACGATCAAGGGGAAGATATCTAAGCTGGGTGACTTGATTTCTTGAAGTTACTGAAAATGACAAAAGAGGATACAACAAATCCTTCTGCTCAGGGAGAAGATCCGCTCCAACTACAAGGATTCTATCATCCTGAGATGCAACTTGTTTCGTCTGACCTCACAGCCGTACATGAGTGTGAAGCTTGTGACAAAGCTAAACAACACAGACTACCTTTCCCAACTCAAACCAAAAGAATTTTTGAACTTGTACGTATGGATGTTTGGGATCCATAGCCTTCAATAACCAGAACTACTTGTTAACTTTGGTGGATGACTTCAGTAGAAATACATGGACATTTTTGTTAGTCAACACAGTATGACATGAAGGTCAGGAGTTTAAGAAGTGACAATGGAACCGAGTTTACCAATAAAAACTGTCTTCTTTTCCAGAAACATGGCATTTTGCATTAGAAATCTTATACTTACACACCACAACATAATGGAAATGTTGAGAGGAAGCATAAGCATTTACTTCAAATAGCTAGAGCCTTGATGTTTCACTCCAATTTACCTAGCCAATTCTGGACTTATTCAATCTTGATGGAAACCTATATCATTAACAGAATTCCTAGCTCAGTCATTTAGTGGAAAACTCCTTTTGAAATTCTATATAATTGTCAGCCTGATTATTCCAGAATAAAGCCTTTTGGTTGCTTATTCTATGCGTCGAATACTTCACCATCCAAAGGGAAATTTGATACAAGAGCCTTCAAATGTGTTTTTCTAAGATTTAATCCTGGGAAAAAGGCATATAAAATTTTTGATCTCCAATCTCATCAGGTTTTTGTTTCAAGAGATGTGCAATTCTTTGAAAATACTTTTCCTTTTAGACAAATCACTTCCACTCCTGAGTCAACCCCTTTACCAGTTTCCGTGAATGAAAATATTCAGGAGTCCCTTGTTATTGTGGAGTCTTCACTACAACAAAAACAGTCTACGGCAACGCGCAAAAAATGTTGCAAAAGACCTTTTGCAACGTTCATGTGCATGTTGCAAATCGCAGTGTTGCCGTAGAGGGAAAGGATACGGCAACGTTCATTGCGTGTTGCAAAAGGATGGATTGCGTGTTGCGGTAGACCTTTGGAAACGTTCACTGCGCGTTGCGGTAGAGTTTTGGCAGCATTCATTGCGCGTTGCTGTTGATACTTTTGGCAACATTCATTGCGTGTTGCGGTAGACCTTTAGCAACGTTCTTTGCATGTTGCGGTAGATACTTTTGGCAACACTCATTGTGCGTTGCCGTTGATATTTTTAGCAACACTCGTTGTGCGTTGCCGTTGATACTTTTGGCAACACTCTTTGCGCGTTGCTGTTGATACTTTTAGCAACACTCTTTGCGCGTTGCTGTTGATACTTTTGGCAACACTCATTGCGCGTTGCCGTTGATACTTTTGGCAACACTCGTTGCGCGTTGCTGTTGATACTTTTAGCAACACTTTTTGCGCGTTGTTGTTGATACTTTTGGCAACACTCATTGCGCGTTGCTGTTGATACTTTTGGCAACACTCATTGCGCGTTGCCGTTGATCTTTAACAATTTTTTTTAAAAATTTTTTTTAAATCAATATAGATAATTCCACTGATAACCAACAAATTTCTCAAACATATATGTAATATGTAAAATATGAAACACATGTGTTATAAAAATAAATTAACTATTCACAATAAAATGCAAGCATTTTAAAGAAAATTATACAACATATTTTAATACTTAACAAAAATTACGGTACTTTGTTTTCCAACATTAAAACAAAATCTGCAATATAGATTTTTCATCTATTTGATTACACACCTAAAGTTTGACATTTACTATCCCTCTAAATTGCAACAATATCTCTAACAGACCAGTAGCCATACAAAAAGGAGCTACTATCACCATTTTCAACACGAATCATCATTAAAGATGAGTACTTCCCTGGCTTCTGAAGTCTAGCTTGAACTATGCCCATGACAAACCATCTTATGAGAGAACTGCAAAATTGACTTTTACCTGCAAAGACATTATAAAAGTTTAATCATCAGGACTCCAACTACACTGAATGCAAAAATGTAGAAATAAATCATACTAATTATTAAAATTATCATTTTCGATTGTAAAACTTTACAAAAATTTGGACAGAGCCTCCCCTATAAATTGGACTTAACCAACCTGTAGAGGGATATCACAACCACCATAATACTTTAAAACATCAACCTAAAAACTCATTCATCATTAAACTACAATCAAATCAATCAAAAATCCATCCCCAACTCCAGGCCAACAATAATCTAGAATCAATACTCATCACAACCAAATTATTTCAAAACTTAATCCACAACAATAGAAATTGAAATTCATCTGTAAATAAGTTTTACCTTCATCAAATAAGTCTAATACAGCTTTTAGGCCAAGCAACAGTACTTCCCATGGCTTCACTAAGCAATCGAAATTCATCTGTAGGTCTGTATAATGACAAATGACTCATGTACACTTCTTCGACCCAAACCTTCCAACAATCCCGTCCAAGTGGCATGTGATGCACCTTTGCACTTGGGTCTGTTGTTGCAATCTTCCATTCGGCAACAATTTCTTCCTCATCATACTTGTACCAATGCAAGAGTTGACACCTTGCATTCTCCATATATGTACCTCCTTGAACACCACTTCCTTGATGTGACTACAAATTTACAGTTAAATGAAGAAATTCCTTTTGAAATTAAGAAACTGCAATAATAATTTATATTAAACATAAACAATTAAAATTTCGAAATACAATAACCTGAGGCGTATACACATGTGAACCCCTATCTTCGACATTCTGTAAAATGATACAAACATTAAAAAAGTTGTTCACATTAAACATGTTATCATATTAATATAATGTAAATTATTATACCTGTTGACATAGCCTGATTAATGCTTCAACCTTTTCTTCTAGTGATTCCATTTTTTCTGACTGAGTTTGTAATTTTTCTGACTGAGTCTGTAGTTTTTGTGACTGAGTTTGCAATTGATTCTCAAGTTCTTTCACTCTTCCAGTACTTTGAAATTGTATATCAAATTTTGATGGTGCAACTCCAAATCCAAGTCCCCTAACTCTTCCACGATTTTCAGGACCTAAAACTCGAGCAACAGCATCATCTCGGATGGAATCTTCTGCCGGTGTATCAGAAATAGATTGTGCACAATCTTCTATCTTTTTCTGCACTTATGAACCTCATTTTTTATGCTAAAATAATGTAAATTTATTATTAAAAGAATGTACATAGATTTCTAACATACCAGAGTTTCGGCAACTGCTTCATTTATTGGAGTTCCGTCCTTTCTTAGATGTCCTTGAGTCCATACTTTGGTTCTTATCCCTTTTATATCTGGGTTATTTTTCCTCTGTAATAAAAATCCAACAATTATATGTATTAGCATGTGACAATGTGACAATTCAAGTAAAAATTAAAGATATGTTTGTAATTGTACCATTTCATGAGCCACACGTGGATAACCCTTTCGTCCCATAGTGTGGAGAAGCTTTTGATTATTTCTCATTCCACTGAACTTGGAACTTATTTCCTATTCACAAAATAAAAAGTTATAAACAACAATAAAAATTAAATAAAAATGAACATTAGTATGTAAATATTACTTACGTTAAAGTTATTGGAAATAGTATCTTCAACAAATTTTTCCCATTCTTCTTGAGAGAGCACATTCTTTGGTCTAAGAAGGTTAGTAGTACGTGTCCTATTCAAAGAAGATTTGACCTGACCTCGAATTTGCTTTCTAAGTCTGCATTTGTACGTCCTCCAATACTTTCTCATACATTGAAATGTCATTTTTTATGACAATCACCCACATTGAACCTTTGTTGTATTTTTACACAAATATAATTTTACAACTTATTTGTACCAAAAATAATCTTAAAATTCAATTAAGAATCATACCTGTACGATACTCCAAAGTTCCTTTTTTTTCTTCTCATCCACCGAATGCCAATCTGTAAGTATAACAGGCACATGTTCTCGTACCATAGCTCCAACTATACTTGCAAATTTATCTGAGTTATTATCAACCACTTGCCCGAATTCATTGAATTCAAGATCCATCTTCTGATAATTATTTCCCGTAATCATTTTCACTTGAGTTGGACCTCTCCTTTTTTTGGGAACATTTTCAGTAGTTGATGGCGTGCTTTGATCATTTACTATTGGAGTCGATACAGCATTTTCTTGCTCACTAGAAATTCTTACTCTTTCACTTGTCTCTTGAATTGCTGCTGCAGCAATAGCAGCTCTTCGTCGTTTAGAGATCTTGACAGCTTGTTTAGTTGACTTTAAGAATGCAACATGAAAACAAAATACAAATATGTTTATTTTCGAAAATCAACAAATATAAAAGCAAAAGAAAACACAATTACCTCAGCTTTGTCCATCATTTTAAATAATAAGCTTCCTACTCTCAACTAGTTCGAAAGTTTGGAATGAAAATCTGCAACATCAAAAGAAATTAAGGTTAGAGATCTTAACAAAATTTAAATATTCAACATTTCATCACGATGTAAAAACTTCCAAATATCGGGCTATAAAAAGTACATTATGTACAAATATAGGTTAAGAAGATAACTTTTAAAACTATTACCAAATTACTCTATGTGTCACATAATACGCCTTCGACATCTATCTTTGCATAGTTCTCATCATCATCATCATGGGTGTCTTCAAGTTGTGATATATCTACTGGAATAGTTGGCTCATCAGTATCTTCTTCCACATGTAATGCATACAAGTCTCTTGATGGTGCTTGCAAAACAACATGCCAACTAGAAGTTTCATTCTCCCTAGAATAAAACACTTGTTTCGCTTGTGTTGCTAAAATGAATGGATCATTTTCAAATTGTCCGTGTCCTTCGTTAAGGTTAACCAAAGTGAACCCATCTTCCTTTTTTATTCCATTCGTGATATTTGCCCAATCACACTTGAATATTGGAACGTGAAATGTATTGTAATCAAGCAATATAACATCGCGCAAAACTCCATAATAATGAACTTTCACAACTTGAGGTGCATTATCTTTTGCACTCGATCTACAGATGGTTGTTGCTTCAACTAAAATGCCACTATTTTGACGAGATTTTTCAGCATCTTTAGTGTGAAAGCGCAAACCATTTATGACAAAACTAGAATATGACATGGATTGGCATCTAGGACCACGTGCAAGCCACTTTAAAGTGTTTGAAACATTGTCAATCAAACACTGAGCTCTAATCTGTTATTATTTTAAACATGTTAGGATTAAAATAATAAATAGCACAACTAGATAAAAACTTTCTTCATATATGTTGAACCTTATCATCCAACCAGGCAGCAAAAGAGTCAATGTGCTTTTTATGTAATAAAACCTCATTTCTTTCCAGTCGTTTGTCAAAACTCTTGAGTTCATCCATATGCATCCTAAGGTAAAAACAATATATCAAATGAATATATGGTCGAATAAGTTAAAATTTGTCGAAGTATATTTTTAATAAACATACTTTATGTATGGTTGAACTTCTGCACTGTTTAGCAACACATAACGATGGGCAACTTTCAACATCTCATCAGATAGAACGAGTGACATCCCTTTAGAAATTGTACGCCCTACGACTAAGAAATCACTCTCATATTCTTCATTGCGTGCATGCTTGGAACCTATTTTAGATGCTTGTTTTATGTATTTGCTACAGAACATTGCATTTTCTTCAACAATATACCGTTCAAGCTATGCACCCTTCAGGTCGTGCACGATTCATAACATACCCTTTTAACACTTTCATATACTTATACGAATGAAAAAATGTAAAAATATTTAAATCCAATTTGATAATAAATTTAACTTTTGAGAATAGCTTAAATAAAGATTACCTCTCAAATGGATACATCCAACGTTATTGTATTGGTCCACATATACGTATTTCTCTCCCAAGGTGAATTGTCAAATGTACCATTACATCAAAAAATGAAGGCGGAAAATACCTTTCCAACGTGCATAATGTTTCAACAACATCTTCTTCTAATTTTTCGACCTTATTCCTATCAACAACTCCTTGGCATATCTCATTGCGATAGGTATCTATTGCAACGCGCATTGCAAAAGCCTAAGATTTTGCAACGCGCATTGCGCGTTGCAATAGATACCTATCGCAACGCTCAATGCGCGGCTTTTGCAACGCGCACCGCGCGTTGCGATAGGCAAAAGCCCAAGCTTTTGCAACGCGCATTGGACGTTGCCAAAGCCTAAGCTTTTGCAACGCGCGCTGCGCGTTACCAATGCCTAAACTTATTGCAACATTTTTATGAATGTTGCAAAAGGTTATTATTAGCAACACTTATTTGTTGAATGTTGCTAAAACTCGATTTAATGAATCAAATGCAACATGCAACAAATGAATGTTGCTATAAACCCCTTTTAGCAACATGCAATTGATGAATGTTGTCGTTTGCATGTTGCAAAAGGGCCTTTTTGTTGTAGTGCTTGCTCATCAATAGATACTATAGTGCAAATTACACCATCCACAGAAATGAATTTTTAATCATCTGATAATCACACATATGATTCTTCCTTATCAAATTTACCACAACCAGACACAACAACTATGATACCTCTAGACAACCAAACAGACAAGGACACTGTGTATAGAAGGAGTTCTAGACCAAAATCTACACCATCTTGGTTGAAGGATTTTGTAATCAACATTGCCTTAACAGATTTATATACAACAGCTAATGTCTCTACTCAAAAGGTTTTACCAGTTAGTTCCAACCACACACCACCTATATTTCCATACATCATTTCCCCCAAATTAAATGGTGCAAATGTTTCATTTCTAGCAAATGTCTCAAAAATTCAGGAACCACACTCTTATCTATAAGCTAGTAAAAGTCCTAATTGGATAAATGCAATGAATAATGAATTGACTGCTCTTGAAGAAAATAGGACCTGGTATCTTCCACCAAACAAACAAGCAATAGGTTCAAAATGTGTGTATAAGGTCAAAATGAATCCCAATGGAACTGTTGACGGGTTTAAGGCACGGCTAGTAGCTAAGGGATATCATCAAATACATGGAATTGATTACAATGATAGCTTCTCTCCAGTAGCTAAGTTTGTAACTATTAGAATCTTCATTGCTATTGCTGCAAATAGGTCATGGCCATTGCATCAACTAGATGTAAACAATGCATTTTTGCATGGACATTTAACCTAAGTGGTTTACATGCTTCCACCAAAGGGCTATGATAAAGCTTCTCCAGGGCAAGGGTGCAGGTTAAAGAGGAGCATCTATGCCCTAAAACAGGCATCTAGGGAGTGGAATCATGAATTCTGTGTTAAGCTGAAGGATTATGGTTTTTTACAATCATCTCATGATAGTTGTTTAGTCATTAAGAAGAATTCTGAATATTTTTTGGTACTTCTAGTGTATGTAGATGATGTTCTAATTATCTGCATCAACAATTTACTATCAAGGACTTGGGATATGCCAAATACTTCTTGGGAAATGAGATTGCACGAAGTGAATCCGTCACCTACTTAAACTAAAGAAAATCTATCCTTGATATTCTTATTGATAGATATCTATATTTTAGACACTTATTTATATGTAAAAATTAGAATATGTCATTGTTTTTTTGAATAAATGCTATTTAATATGTGTTTATTTGTTTACATTACAGAAAATATCCAAAAAAGATGAAGAATGAAGCAAATAATGGGAAAAATGCACAATTGGATAATGATTGGAGCTTAATTGAGCATTTGATGATGTCAACCGGGAAGCATGCATGTGCCAAAGAGAGCAAATCAGAAGTTGGAGAACATAATTGAAGGAATTGAGAGTTGAAACGAGCAAATTGAGAAGATTTCAAAGTTTGGGGACTAAATCGCAACAATTGGAAGTTGAGGACGGGAGGTGCAATTAAAAGTAAGGGACTAACTTAAACAACAGGGAAAAGTTGAAAATTTCGTCAACAGGGTACAACACGCAATCGCCGGGCTCGAAATAATCACCAGAGAGTTTACGCCTTGACCACGAGATCGCGCGATGTTTCACTACGCGATCGCTCGGTTGTTCAACGGGGCCAAAATCGGGCTTTTTGCGCACGAATTCAGCATCTTTTCCTCTTCTTTGGCCTAGGTTTTTCCAATACCTATAAATACAACATGAGAGGCGCGAATTCTAAACCTTTGCCTCTCCAAAGAACAAGCCACAATTGAGAATTCAACATCAAATTCTTGGGGAATCAAGCATCACAAAGGGGCGTGAATTGAAGATAATTGAAGAATCGATATTTGGTGCAAGCATTTCTTTCTTTATATTATTATCAATGAACGTTTATTTTTGTTATTTTCTTTAATTATGATGTGTAACTAAATTCTATATTGGGATGAATGATGTGGCCTAACTTTTTTTTTTTTTTTAATTCCAATATTCCATTGTTTTAATGATTCGTAGCATGTATTGATTTATTATTGTTCTTAATGTGTGAATGAACTGGCCACTTATTCGTGATTACATAAGTTATTTCCATAATCCGAGAGGTGAGTTAATAACTTAGATCAAGGTAATAAATTCGATAATTGGACAAGAGATAGAGATATACTATTGCTATCATTGCGGTCGTGGATGAATTCTTGTGCGTTATGCATCTAGATAAGGAATATTCGAACCCTTTGTAGAGATACATGGTTGACTTATTTAGATAGAATTGATTTAAACGCGAGAGAGGAATTTCAATATGCATTAGTGAATTCGACCAAGTACATATTTAGGAAATATAATTGGAATTGGAGTTAATTTAATTTGGTAGGTGAAATCATTAGTCCCAACTACTTTACAATCATCTTTTAAAACAAAACAATTCTGTTATTTTTAATTCTTTAGTTCAAATCTTTAGTTTTAGCCTAAAACCCCAAATTCATTCTTCCGTTCAAATAGGTATAAGAATTAACATATTTCGATACTTAATAGTAGTCCTTGTTGGAACGATAATCTGGACTCTTAGGTCCACTTTATTACTTCTCATGATCTGTACACTTGTGGGTGCATCTCGCGTCGCGAGATATTAGTGAACAAGTTTTTGGTATCATTGCTGGGGACTATTTTTATATTAATATCGTTATCCATTAGTTCTAACTTTACTTTGAACTTTACTTGCTTTATTTTTAGTTTTAGTTTTTATTTTTATTTTTATTTTTATTTGTCTTACTTCCTCTTGATACAGAAATTGAATGCACCTTTCGAGAGAGGTGTAGACAACAGTGCATATTGGAACGTGCTTAGTGCCTCCTGCAATCCGAACAAATAATTTTGAGATCAAAACTTCCATGATCTCTTTGATCCAAAACTCAGCCATTTTTCATGGATTGTCATCTGAAGATCCACATGTAGATCTTCAGACCTTTCTGGAATTGTGTGATATGCAGCACATAAATGGAGTTTCAGATGATGTCGTGAAGTTGAAATTGTTCTCATTTTCTCTGGCTGACAAAGCAAAAGCCTGGTTTTACTCCTTGCCTCTACACACAATCACTACATTTGAAGTTATGAGCCAAAAGTTTGTAGGTAAATTTTTCCCACTTGGCTGCATGTCGAAGCTGAGGCGTGAAATCTTATCATTCAATCAGCAGTCAGGAGAATCAATTTTTGAGGCATGGGAAAGGTTTAACGAGCTTATCAGACAATGTCCTACACATGGAATCGCTGATTGGATATTAGTTCAAACTTTCTACAATGGTTTGACAAATAAAAACAAAAAGTATGCAGACTCAGCACCTGGGGGATCAGTAATGGACATGACTTATGAAGAAGCTTCTGAAATTTTTAAGAAGATGGGTGCAAACAGTTACCAGTGGTATTCAGATCGATCTACACCAAATTCTGGGGGAATTGTTGCAGTTAATGAAATTACAGCTCTTAATGCTAAATTAGATGCTTTGACAAAGAAGATTAACAGTTTGGGTGTGCAATCAGTTAATGTAGTGCAGACAAACCAATGTGATTTCTGCTTTGAAAATCACGTTGTAAATTTTTGCCCCATGCAGCAGAATCAATCAAATTCAGAACAAGTCAACTTTGTGGGAAACGGCGGCAGGGTGGTCCTTATTCACAAACTTACAATCCAGAATGGAAGAAACATCCCAATTTTTCATGGACTAACAATCAAAATGTTCAGCGCCAACCTTGATTTCAACAACAGCAACAATCTCAGAAGACCTTAACCGAGAACATAGAGATGCCAATTCAACTGGTTAAAGGTCAGAATGGTGAATTAAAAAGTCAAGCAGCTGAAATAAAAAAATTTGAAAAATCAGATGGAGTAGTTGGCAGCCAGTAGAGCATATAGACAGCCTGGACAGTTACCAAGCAACACTGAAACGAACCCTCATGAGCATGTTAATGAGATAACAACAAGGAGTGGGATTCAATTACCTGAAGTGACTGTGGAAGAATATGAAAAGAAGAAGAATCAGAGGGAGAATGTGGTGGAAGAACTGCAAAGTGAAAAAGAATAGGGACCAACTTCAGAAGTTCAGGAAAAAGTTAAAGAAGTTAGAGTTCGACCCCCAATCAAGGCTTATGTGCCTCCCATCCCATATCCCCAAAGACAAGGAAGTATCAGTTAGAACAGCAGTTTGGTAAATTCTTGAAAATTTTTAAGTAACTGCACATAAATACTCCATTTGCTGAAGCTTTAGCTCAAATACCACTTTACTTGAAATTCATGAAAGAGATGTTGTCAAACAAAAGAAAGTTGATCGATTTTGAAATAGTAGCTCTCAGTGAAAAATGCAGTGCTATCATACAAAAAAAGTTACCGCGGAAGTTAAAAGATCCAGAGAGTTTCTCTATCCCTTTTACAATTAATAATTTCAGCTTTGATGATGTTTTATGTGATTTGGGGGCCAGTGTTAATTTAATGTTTCTTTTTGTGTATAGGAAACTTGGTTTGGGGGAGCCTAAACCAGTAAACATCACGTTGAAGATGGAAAACAGATCAATTCAATATCCTTATAGGATAGTTGAGAATGTGATAGTGAAAGTGAGAAAATTCTTCTTTCCAGTCGACTTTGTAATCCTGGACATGGAAGAGGATACTCAAATGCCCCTCATCTTTGGAAGGCCGTTCCTAGCTATGAGAAGAGCCCTAATCGACATTGAAAAGGGAGAAATCATTTTTAGGGTAGAGAATGAACAAGTCATTTTCAGCATTAAGCCAAGACAGGATCTTGAAGTTCAAAATGAAATTTACTTCAAAGTGGAGGAAGTGGTCCAGAAACCAAAAGAAAAGTTGAAGCATGGGATTAAGTTGGAAGAGGCTCCAATTAAAAATCATGAGTTCATAGAGGCTAAGAAGGATGGAAATCACTTGAAGAAGGAGGAAAAACCTAAGGTGGCGTTCTGTTTGTATTTTATTTTGTATTTTCATTTTCGAAAATGTTTTGTGTTTTGTGTTTTCATTTTTGTTTTCAAATTTGCTGAAAACGCGTTTGGTTTGTCATTTCTGAAAACTGTTTTTGAAAATGAAAAGCTGGAAAACAAGATCTGTTTGAAATTTTGCAGAACACTATTTAAACTATTTTTAATTAATTTGCTTACAGAATACTACTAACTCCAACTCAAATTTCCTTTCACAATACACTAAAAATATGGTTACATGCAACACACTAATGTGAGCATTAAGAGTCTATATTAACAAAGTTTGGTCAGGTTCGGGACTTGAGAAAGCTCTACTTCTATTAAAATCCAGAAAATGCAAGTTCTTTCAAAACCACCAGAGTCCATTTATCATTGCATTTTTTGAAATATAACAAGAAGAATTCTCATTTAATTTTTTTTTGTAATGTTGATATTGAATTCAATAAAACTTTATTTAAACTAAGTTCCAAGTTATGATAATTCTCAAAAAAAAAAAAAAAAAAAATTCTTTATTTAGGCTTAGTTCCAAGTTAGGATAATTCTAAAAAAAATAAAAAAATAATAAAAAATAATAAAAACTTTATATTAAGTTTAGTTCTAAGTTAAGATAATTCTATAATAAAAAATAAATAAATAAAAATAAAAATTCCCAAAACGCGTTTTCCGCGTTTTGGACATTTTTTGTCGAAATAGACACAAAACGCCCAAAACGATGTTTTGGGCGTTTTCCGTTTTGTGTACAAATTTTTTTTTGTTTTCCAAAATGCATTTTCGAAAATGGTAAAGAGAACACGTTTTTAGCGTTTTCGAAAATAAAAACAGAAAACGACCTCAAAACAGCAAAAAGAACAGGGGCTAATATTCCTCAACACACAGTGGAAAATGAGGCCTTGGAATTCAAGAAAGTGAGGAAACAAATTGAGAAGTGCAAGGCTGAAATCTGCAAGATGTGTAAAGCTTTGAAGTCCTGCCTCCATGATTTGGATATGCAAAAAGTCGGGTTTTAGACTTAAAACGGAGCGCTTGTTGGGTGGAAACCCAACCTTTCTTTCCCTTTTATTTATTATTATGCTTTTATTATTTATGTCACTACTTGTTTTTAGATATGTGCATGCCAGGTAGCATGTTTAAGTGTTTTGTATGTTTGCATGTTAGGATACTTAGGCTTGATGCACTATTTTTGCATTTTTAGTTAGTTTTTAAATTTTGCATGTTTTAGTTTATTAGGCTTTGGTCGTCATCCCTAACTCTTACAAACACATGAAACATGGTTATAGGGTCAAAAATGCATTCACATGCATTACAAAACAAGTTGGACTCGACTCCGGTTTTCAAAACAAATTTCACAAAATTTGAAAAAAACGACCTCCAAAGGGTAAGGGTCGCGAACGTTGCCTTGATACAGACGTGATTGCGATCATACACAAAAAATTAAACAGATTTAAAAACCTTCAACCAAGCGATCGCTTGCGTGATCTGATTTTTAAAACTCGGCACCAGAGTCAGTTTTCTTCACTACACTGCCGGGTTCATTCTCTCTACTCCTTTCGCCACTCCTCACTTTCTCACATAAATCAGCATTCCCATCATCCTAGGGGTATCAAATCAAAATTCCAACACTTCCAAAACTCAAAATCAAGGTATGAAATTCCATGATTTCGAATTTTTGTCTCATTATCCATGGTTTTGTCCTAGTTTTGCAATTTTAAAATTTGTGATTGATGGTGGATGGGCTTAAGGTAGTGAATGGATTGGAGTTGTGCTAGTTTCATGTGTAAATTTTATGGAGTAACTCATGCCTACAGCCTCATGATTCCTTCATTGAATCTGTGATGCCTTCTAAGTGTTTGTCAAAATGTCCAAATGGAATTTTTCCTTCAATTTGAGAGATTCTTCCTAGCATGCATCTTCGCTACATATTTTTCATTGGGTTTATGCTATTATTTCACACTTGGGTTCATTGCAAAGCACAAAAATGCATGTTTGAAATTCTAGCACCATTGCAAGCAATATTGCACCACTGCAGAGCCGCTGCAGGCTCATGTCAACACTTCATCCTTCAATTCCACCAATCATATGATCTTTGTTTATCCTCATTTTTGGATATGTTATAGATTAGATCATGTACTTTCTTATGCCCGAAGATGGCCTGGGAAAATTTCATTTTTTCGAGGCAATGTCTGAGGTTGTAAAGCACTAGTCATACATTATTTTTGTGCTCATTTTTCACATTATCTTTTGGTTGGGTATGTTAGTAATGTTCTTGTGTTTTGAAACTTATATTATTGATCTAATATCTTGTTTTTCATTGTTTGCAGGTACAATTCCGCCTTAATCTACAACTTCATCTTCTAAAAAGGGGAAAGAGAGTTGTACCTACAAAACAACGAAAGGTAGTTACGAGCTCAGATAGTGATTACGATTAGGGAGAAATGGGAGGGATACAAGGTTTTATTGGGGAGGAGGAGTTGCGTAGATATAAGGTAGTTTTGAAAGGAAATTTTTTTTGGCAAGAACGTGAAGTAATTGTGCATGATTTTCCAAACACTGAGATTCAACATTTGATAGAAAGAGCAGGTTGGCACAAAAGATCTGGGACACCTCATAGGGCTTATCCTTTATTGGTAAAGGGATTCTTAGCAAATTTCAATCAGGCTATTAAGGAAGAGGATGCAGACATGGGTCAGAGGTAAGTGGATTACTTTCTGTCCTTCAGTGATAGAGAGGGTAATAGAGCTTACTAGGGATGGTGTTGAGGAGATCCCAGTAGACTTGGACATGGACTTGATCACCAGTTTCCTCTATGGGAGGGAAAATGCAGAGTCGGCATAGCAAGGTCGTTGGCTGCATAGCAAGGTTACAGAGGCCATCAGGGTTTTGCATATATTCATTTTCCATAATGTTGACCCCACATCACATAGGACTGATTGCAATGAAGAGCGGGCTCGACTTATCCACTCTCTTGTGCGAGGGCACAAACTTGATTTAGGACATTACACCTTCGACTACAATATTGTCACACTAGCCTCCCAGTTGGAATCAACCCGTCAGCTTATGTTCCCAAACATGATTTGAGCCATATGTTTAGATTAGGGGGTAAAGTTGATACCTCATGAATTTTCCGCACTTTTGAGCACCACTATCAGCCATAGGACCAGAGAGAGTGCGAGACAACGCAAACCCTGTGACCCACCAGCACAGCAGCCAGAAATAGCAGGGCGAGGTATACCAGAGACTGCACAACCAGATCCACCAACACCAGTATATGTTCAGGGACCTCCAGGAGATGAGAGGCTTCTTATGAAAATTCTAGCCGAGCTCGCTGTGATGGGTTAGAGACATAATATTATCATTGAGAGACGGGATACCATCATTGATACTCAAGCTCGATAGGATAGGAGGTTGGACAGGCTCGAAAACCAAATACAAGGTTTGATTTGGGTTGACATACCAAGACAGCAGTAAGAGGCAAGATGCACATGGGAGGAGGTAGGAATCAGTTGACGCGAGTCCATACATGTCAAACATCCATTAAGGGAAGGATTGAGACCATTGAACACGACAAGGAGCATGATCAAGCCGGCCCAACACATTAGTAGCTACCTACACTCACCCCGGGGAGTTTTCTTTCTTTTATCTCTATCATACCCCCAATTTGTTTTGATATGTTGCCTTAATTTTATTTTGAGTGCTTACATTGAGGGCAATGTAATAATTTGTTTGGGGGGTAACGTAATTCGAACTTATCACATTAGTCTGGTCTATAATAATTGTACGTTAATCATTGTTGTTTAGTTCATGGTTCTTTTTGGGATTAAAAAAAACTTGGAAATTTGTGTTGACTTGTTTATTGCCTAGGATGTAATATGAATCAAATCCTGCCTTAGCTTGGATTTTGGACAACATAAAAACTTGAATTTTTTTTGAACTAGTTATCACTTGCTAGATTTCATCTCCATTGCGCACAAAGTCATTGTTGGATTAATACTTGTGTAGAGATTTGTTTAACATGTGTGGCGTAAGTTTATGCACCTTGAACGTAGGAATGACTAGATAATCCCTAAACCTAGAGCAATAAACATCCCGTCCCTAAATTAGAACCAAACATAGCTTGAAAAGCAAGTTTGGGGGTAGAATGGTTAGAATATGCATGTATTGATAGGTTGGAGGTCTGTGGTTCTTGACTTTGCACTTTAGTTAAAGCAGTTTGGTCAATGGGTTAAACCATAACCAGCATAAAAACAAAAAAATGTTGAAGGTCTTATTCTACTCATCAAATTCCTTTTGACTCGAGTAATTAAGTTTGAGAGGTCTTTCAAACCTGGTGTCCTAAAGTCTTCTAGCTTGGGAGTGACCAACTTAAAGCTCGCTGCAAGGATCAATTAGAAAGCAAGTACAGAAAGTGGACTTATACAT